>CM046451.1:73670180-73987360 GCA_025506515.1 Flaveria trinervia | reverse complement strand
CTTACAAATATCGATTGCTTGCTACAATTTGTCTAATTCGTGTTCGTATTCCGCTGCTTTATATTCTGATACATCAAACTTGTGATCACTGATCCTGTCATCATCAACTATGAGTGGACCAGAGCATGCTTGTCTGTGCAGCTGCTCTGACTGTCCTGCACATCCAGCCTACCATCTTCAAGACATTGAGGAAGGTATCCACCAACTTCACTGGAAGGTACACCACTCTGCTTCCGTGTATGATTGAGCGCATAGCTCCTGGTGACATCCCTGTTCACCCCACAGGTGATGAACCACACCAGCAACCTCCACCACAATGCCAACACTGCCTTCTCCACCCATCACCATCACATATCATAGACGCCCTAAACGAACCCTTGTTCAATCTTCTATGATTGAACAAGCCCCTCATTTTCAATCTAAAAAGACTAGAGTGGAAACATGGGCTCCCAGTCAGTGTAAGGTCTCTCCATCCTTCTCTTTTGACGTCAATATGGGTTTTGAGTCTCCTCAGTCTCAAACCCAGGAGCCAACACCCAAACTAGCAAAAGCCTTCAGAATGAGTATCTACACTCTTCTGAACAGCCAACAAGGGACAGCCCCACGAAAGGCTCAATGCCTGTAGACATTGATCAAGGTCCTGGTCAGTAGGCTAACCTCCCTATCTTAATTGACCTTCTCTTCAAAAATGATGAAGAGATAACATCTCTCCATGGCAATGAAGTTGATCTACAACGCCCTCTTCAAAATCAATCGAGCCGGAGAAATCACTTATCTCTAGCCCCCCCCATCAGCAACCTATTACTGACGTGAGTCCCACTAATGTGGAGGGGACTCTCGTAGATTCAGTTGCAACTACAGAAGGTGCCTCAATGGACCTTGTGGATAGTGGTAACATATCTCAGATTGAATCTCAGCAACTGAGCACTTTGATGACTCTGAAAGAGACATCATTGAGCATGGGAAACCAGGGTGCCATGAAACCACATCTGGTGGTGAGGCTGAACATACCAGGTATGTTACCTCATCTCCCCATGATTCTTCAAAAGAAGATGAGGGAAGCATGAAACTACTCATTCACGACCTTCTATCTAAAGTCTCAAACCTGAATCCTTGGTTAGGACTTTAGAAGCAAGGTCCGTCACATAGCAACTTGAGAATGATAATCTCAAGGACAAACTAGCTGAGAAACAGATAGAGAGGTTTATCAGGCATGTACCTATTCCGGTATCATTGACTTCTGCCTCTAGATCATCTAGCTCTCAAGATGATGCTACCAAAAACGAGGGGAATGTTCAGAGACAAACATTTGAGGACCCCCAACAGAGCCACACTTCAACTCCAACTTGAACTTCATCTACTCTATCATCACTGCGTCTGAGCCATCTCAAGTCATTCTGCAGATTGACTCAAAGATGCTCAGTGATCTCTACAGATTTTTCACCATGTTTTTTTGAGATCCTCCACAGATCAACCAAGTCCAGATGCTGCAATGCTACTTTGATACTGAAGAGATTCAGAGGCTGACTGCACGTTCTACCACTATGAAAGAAGTTGGTTAACCTAAGGACCACATGGAACCTAAGATTCATTTCAAAGGGGAAATGGGGACCGATGGCCCAGCAACTAAAATAGTTGGGGCAAAATCTACATCTCCTCTAACTTCCGAAGCTGAAGTTAAAGCCTCAGAAGAACAAGCTGAATATTTCGAAGCTGAAATGAAAGCTGCGGAAGGAGTGTTTAAGATGTCCGAGGAACTGATCATCACAAATGCATCCTTGAAATGGCATCTGAGGTGAACAGCGAGGACTTTTTGAAACTTCCTCCATCACAGACACCATATCTACCTCTGTCACAATCAGAACTCTCTTTCCAAGAACCACCACAGTGAAGCACTTCAAAAGACAATGGCAAAAGAAAATTGACTGCGGAAGAGCTTTAGGAAGAGGAGAAGATTGAGAAACTTAAGAAGAAAGGACGACTTCAAACTGAGAAGTTGCTAGCTGCTAATACAAAAGCAGCGGCAACCAATCAGGAGGCTGTCAACAACATAAGAAGAGAAGAGATCATTGACCAGCTTATCCAATTGGGAGCTGCCAATGAAGAGACACTCTTGCTACCACTAGAGGAGTTGGTGGATCTGGAGAAGGCAACCAGCTGAAACTTGAAGAAGAAGCCAGGTTGGCCTTGGAGAAAGAAGAAGAAAAACAGATGGAGGCTGAGCTGTAGCTGAGGAGAGATAGGATAAACTTCCTACTCTCCAGAGGCTTTAATCTTCAAGAGCTTTCTCCATACAATGATGATACGATCCTCTAGATCTACAACAAAGAGCAGGATCAAATGTAGAAAGAAAGGAAGAAGGCAACAAGAGAAAAGGAAAAGAAGAAGAAGAAGGAGGAGGAGGAAAAGGCTTGGGAGACTGCAACCAAGAAGCTCACTAAGAAGGCCTGGATGAAAGACTATCTTCGGGCTCATGGCTTCTCTGGTAAGCAAGTGGGTCACATGTCTGAAAAGACAATTCAACGGATTGTCAATGAAATCAAGGCTAACATCCGGATGGGGAAGAGAAAAGAGATGTACAGAAGGGTAAAGGGGATGACCTTCACTCCAACCACTCCACCTCAACCAGAACTCTCACCCTTACCCTTCACCATTAAAACCGAACCTTTCACCCCTGAACCCACACCATTACCCACAGCTTCTCCCTCACCAAAACCACCCAATCTTCCAATCCTTCAACCCAAAACACTCCCCAGAACCTCTGAACCTCAACCTACCCAAGTACCATCCCACCATTGCCTCAGCCTTCTCAACATCTCTCTCTTGAGGAGTTTAAGGTAATCAAGACCAAGCTCATCAACTGCACAACTCTGAGTAAAGTCTCATGTGATGAAGATTCTGTCAACATTACCCATGTTGATGGATCCTCTTGTTCCCTCACAAGAGACCAATTTCTTGATTTACCTAGAAGAACACTGGACCAGAAAGCTAGACTTCTAGGCCTCAACTCTGATTCATTAAATGATGAAGAGAAGAAACTTAAAAGGAAATTGTTGACTCTGCTAGACACTAAGAAAGAGGACAAGATTCCCAGTCAGTCTCTTGTGCCTAGAAAGAAAATAGTCCAGTGGAGGTCGATGAAACTTCTCCCAACTTTGTTGTAAAAAGGGAAAATGGCGAAGTCAATAGACTTAATGCAACCTCTCTGCTACACTCCAGCAGGTTTGATATTGCTGAGTTAACAAAGAAGCCATTCTCCAAACCCTCCAACTCTGAAGCTGCTACTCCCATTAGAATTACCTTAGAAGCCTTCACCTATCAAGTTAAATGCAATGGCCAAGATTGAAGAAGAGTTGCGATTGAGAAGACAGGAAGACAAGGAAAGACCTCCACCAAAGGCACTGCCGTTCTACACATGTGGAGTGTCCAGAATTGGAACCTATAGTCAGATGGGAATATGATTACAGTTCCCAACAACTAACTATTTTCAAAGGGCAACAACATGGGGTACATGTTATCCAAGGTGACAGACTGGATTTAATGTCCACCAAGGATCTGTACAAACTTCTCAGCACCACATCAAGGAAGAGCAAGGAGACAGACAAATATTTACGCTCCTTGGTGCCGAAAGTTTTGAGAAGAAAAAACAAGTGAAGTTTTGGTAGCAATAGCCTAGGGGAAGTTTGTTGGATCAAGAAGAAGGCTAATGCAACCCAAACTAAGCCACTTAGATAATTTTGGTACTGAATGCAAAGGCTTCCGAAACTTAGCATGGAACTTCCGAAGGTTGTAGAGTTCTTCCGAAGACAAAGTGAAAGATCAACTTCTGAAGACAGAACTCTACTTCTGAAGTCTAAGTGTATACTTCCAAAGTTCAAACCATAGAAGAATAAACTGAAGACACTTCGAAGTATGAAGAAAAGACGAAGTCTCCAAGCCTTGGAAGAAGGAGCCTCTTCCAAAGTATTAGTGGCTTCGGAAGTACTTACTCTCCGAAGCCATTTAACCTTCGGAAGACACTGCTATGACTAGTCGACACAAGCATGGTCTCTGACACTCCGGTATAGACCTCTAATACTATATGGCTTCTTCCTAAAGAGCCATGCAGTTGACCATACTTTATTCCACTATTCACCTTTTCATGATAGTACATGTTACCAACTTTAGTTGGTGACAGAAGGTAAGTCAGGGACATGTCCTGACTACCAAATCTCAGATAAGGCTTTATTCGAGATACCTTAAAGTTTAGTCTTGTGATATAGACTTTAGCTATAGGATCGCAGTTGGTATCAAAGAATATCCGGCTGTGGGTAGTATTATATATAGGTTCTCTTTGTAACTTATTGTAACAAAACAACGGCTTGTAAGAGTCTTGTATTTTTAGTGAGAAGCAATATATAAAAGTACCTTCAAAATTACTTCTTGTGTTCATTATTACTTTCTATATTGTGATCAACTCTTACTGATTCTATCTTAACCTGAGTGTTGTTCTAGGTGAGTTTAAGAGAAAAACATAAGTGTTTAGTGACAAACATGATCCTGCATTAGGGCTCTCATGTGTTTGGGAGAAAAACATAAGTGTTTATTGACAAACATTGATCCTGCATTAGGGCTCTCCTGTTGCTATCATACCTCCACCCAATGATGTGATTGGAAGTTGGTAGAGATTATATGGCCCTTGGTATCCCTTCCTCAAACAGACTTTGTATGAAGGAGTCTATGTAGTCCACATCAATGTGAACTTCAGGAGGTTGCTGGGAAGATACAATTGCAAGTGAGGATGGTGAGTCCTCAGTGTCCATTCTCTTTTATGAATTCCCAGGTTTTGTGATTGTAATGACTTTCTCCCCCTTTTTAGTAGCATCACCCACTTGCATAGGTGAGCCAGGAGTTAGGTCAATCACATCCATAGGTTCTTGTGTTCCTGGTTGAGCTCCTCTTAAAGGTCTCCTAGCTAGTGTTCCTTAAGATATGAAATATCAAGTTGCTGATCATTGACCCTGTTCGGCAAGGTAGTCACTTGAGATTCAAGGTGACTAACCTTGGAGACTAAATAGGTGCATGTTGTAGACAGTTGTTTCACCTTTAGTCTTAGATTCCCCCCATCTTCATCAAAAGAATCATTAGGGGATGAGATGATTGGACCAAAGTCTTCACTCTCACCACTAGCTTCAGGTTTTTGGCTGCTGGACTTCCTCTGCTCAGTGCCAATCTCCGTTGAGATGTCAGTGGGCTGTGTTACCATGGTTGAGGTGTTAATAATGTAATCACTTTCAAAAGTGAGAGACTCTTCCATATGGACGTTCTGAACATGTTTAGAAGTATCCACCTCAGTTATAGGTGATTGATGTGGGCTAGAAGTAGTAGACTCATGAGCACGCATCTCTCTTTGAGTAGGGGAAAAGAAGAGAGAATCATCGTACTCACTAAAACCTAAATCTTATTAAGTATAGAAGTCAAGGTTGGGGATAGGTTGATTGAGATCTAAAGGCTAGGGATGGTAACTGTCCCCTCAAGGTTGATCACCTGAGTGTTGAGACTCAAAGTGATGGCTTAAGGTAATTTGGGAGAGGTGGCTAATGAGCTAATCAGGCTGAGAGCATAAGGAACCTCAGCACTAATCCTTGAAGAGATGGGAGTGGTCTGTTCCTCAGGAGAAGTGGGAGCTCCAGTGTCTACTTCCTCCTGTATGGGTGAGTGTATAGGAACCTGCATAGGCTAAATAGCCTGAGTAGGGGTTCGTTTGGATTTTCTTTGGTAAGTGAGGGTGATTTAAGGCTGTTGGGTGGATGGGAAGTTAAAGGTGTGGGTTCAACACTAGCTGGGCAGCTAGGTTGTCACCTTGAGCAATGAGCTTAAACATTTTTGGGACTAGGGCTGTTTCTACCCCAGAGAAGCCAACAATATGCTTTCTCAGTATTTTAAAGATGTCGGGCTTCATCTGTCACAGTTTAAGAATGATACCTGTTCCCCTTAACTGTGAGCCCAGTTCATAGTTAAGAATGTATAGGACATAACTAGGGAACATGCAAGATTCTAAGGAGTCCAAGTTGGCAAGTAAATTAGTATAAACAAACTAAGAATGCCTGAACTTGACCCCCTGAATCATTCCATGGATAATGAAGAAGAGATCCTCAAGAATCTGGTCCCATCCACCATGCTTGTTGGATAAGCTGTCGATAACCACATGGAGCAGGAATCTCCACTCGGATGAGACCTTCCCTTTCTTGATGGTCTTTATAGAGTAGTCTCCCTCATAGCCCATCTACTCAAAAGAATGATTGACTGCTTCCTTTGGGAAGAACACCTCACCTTCTTCATGATCCAACTAAAGATGCATATTGATGATGGCCAGAGTGATGAAGATTGTTCTCCTCTGCACTGTGGCAGACAATGCCTTCTCCCCATCCATTATGACCTCTTGGCAGGTCTTCCAGAATTCAAGTAGATGATCCTCATAGAGTGGAGGACCAATGGTTAGGGAGGTGAAGTAGTTGGACAAAGCTAAGAAGCGGCAAATCTCTAAGAAATGAGGATCTTTCTCAGAGCTTACTAGAGCGAGCTGGTTACGTTGCCTGTGTAGCTGCATGGTAAAGTTCAGGTCCGTTCTGTGAACGGGGTTGGACATTGTGAGGTAGCTTAAGGATGAAGAAGGAAAGAAGAAAGAAATTTTAGAGAGAATTTGGGGTTTTAGGTTTGGTGGAAGAAGCAGATGATAGAAAGAGGGGGAAACCATTGGGTTATATGTGAAAAGGATTCAGATAAAGTTTATGAAAGAGGATAAACTTTGAAATCCGAATGTCGGTCCCACCGCTGAAAAAGTAGTTTACTATTGCTCCGAAGCTTCCGAAGGTAAATTATCTTCGAAAGTTTAAATGAAAAAGCTTCCAAAGCTAAAATGACTTCGGAAGAATTTCCTTAGAGTTTTGAAAATTTTGCTTCAGAAGAAAAATTAAGACTTGAATGCTTTGTTCACAGAAAAATAAAGCTTCTGCGAGTTAATTTGCTTCGGAAGAAAAAGGTCCTTGAAAACATATAAGTGTCTGAGACAAGCATTTAAGCTTTGGAAGATATTTTAAAAATCTCTTGTGAAGATAAAATTTCTTAGACAGTTATTGTTTTGAAGGCATGATTTTCTTCTGAAGATAAAACCATATCTTTCGAAAGATCAAACATTTTTAGAAATCTAAGGAAAGTCTTCAAAAAATTTTTCATCCAAAGAAACAATAGCTTATGAAAGTGATAGACTAGACAACATATGACACACACATTTTAAGAAATAATAAGAAGTGGTTTTCAGAAAAACCTAGTCAAAGTTGATCATCCCAATAGCTGATATTAGATATGTAAATCTCTGTTCATCAAAAGCCTTTGTAAATAGATCAGCATATATTCAGCTATGTGAACCTTGACTAGTTTAATAATCCTTTTTCATAATTAACTCCTACTAAATGATACCTGATATTGATGTGCTTGGTGCTTGAGTGTTGCATAGGATTCTCTATGATTGATATAGCACTATTGTTGTCTATGTGAATGGGAGTCTCCTTGAAGTTTAACCCCTAGTCCAGCATCTGATTCTGAATCCAAAGCACTTGAACATAACACCTTGCAGCAACAATGTATTCAACTTCAACAGTTGATGCAGAGACACATGATTGTTTCTTGCAATGCCATGAGACAACCCTTCCACCAAGGAACTAACATCCCCCAGATGTAGATTTTGTAGTCATGTTGCAACCACCATAATCACTATATGTGTAAGCATACATATTGAAGTCAGGATTCTTTGGGTACCATAAACCAAGTGTTGAAGTACCTTTACGGTATCTTAGAATCCTCTTGACAGTGATGAGGTGAGATATCATAAGGTTGGCTTGATATCTTGCACAAATGCATGTAGCAAACATAATATCAGGCCTGCTAGCAGTAAGATAAATAAGAGACCAAATCATAGCCCTGTATAAGTGTTCATCTACACACTCCCCTCAAGATCAAGTCCAAGGGAGTGGTTTCAAGCTATGGGTGTCTTAGGAATCTTACAATCAGTCATGTTGAACCTCTTGAGCATGTTCTGAACATACTTTGACTGACTTATGAAGATGCCATCTTCAACTTGCTTCACTTGAATTCCCAGAAAGAAATTGAGTTCCCCCATGGCACTCATTTCAAGTCTATCTTTCATCAGTTTCTCAAAGTCTTTGCATAGCTTTGGATTAGTTGAACCAAAGATGATGTCATCCACATAAACTTGAACTACCAATATGTCATTTCCCTATCGTTTGATGAAGAGAGTTCCATCTATAGTACCTCTCCTGTATCCATGTTTTCAAAGATACTCAGATAGTGTCTCATACCACTTCCTGGGTGCCTGATGCTACCCATAAAGAGCTTTGACAAGCTTGCAGACATAATCAGGATGATCGGGATCTACAAACCAAGAGGCTATTTGACATACACCTCTTCATCAATCACTCCATAAAGAAAAGCACACTTCACGTCAAGCTAAAAGACCTTGAAGATCTGGAGGCTGCAAATGCCATGAATATTCTAATAGCTTCTAGTCTGGCTACTGGAGCAAAGACATTAGTGTAGTCAATCCCTTCTTCTTGGGTGTATCCTTGAACAACTAGTCTAGTTTGTTCTTGATAATAATGCCTCTATCATCCTCTTGATCCTAAACGCCCATTGGTACCAATAGTAGTCTTCCCATGAGGAAGAGGACAAATGTTCCAAACTTTCTGTCTTATGAATTGAAGCAACTCTTGTTGCATAGCTTTAACCCAACTTCCATCCCTTAGAGCCTCATTAACTTTATTTGGCTCTATCTGGGATAAGAACAAGAGTGAAGACAAACATTTGCTTCGTGGGTTTCTCTTTTGCCCTTTTGGATTTGCCACTAAAAGGTGCCTTTGTCATTTTACCTAGTAAACCAGATTCACATACATCAAATAAATCATATTCACTTTCTTTTAAAAGACCCTTTTTGAAGTGATTGTATGCGCTTCTTTTTATATGACGAAGACGGCAATGCCAATATAGGTATCACTCAAATCCAATTTGAGTTTCTTAGTGGTGGTTTGGTACAATGAGCTATCATATAATGTGTTTTCACAAACCAATTCATAAATACCATTAATAGGACTAGCTTTAAAATAAAATATGCCATTAAAAGAAACATGAATTTCATTTTCAATAAATGTCAAAACATAACCATATTGTCTTAAATGGGCAACAAAAATAATGTTCCTACTCAAACTAGGAGCATACAAAATATTGTTAAAATTGATTCGAAACCATTTGGAAGCTTCAAGATGTAGTCCCCTTGGCCTTCAACTTGAACTTTAGCTCCATTCCCCAAGTAGAGGCTAACTTCCCCTTTCATGAAGTCCTTACTTCTTTTGAACCCCTACAATAAGTTGCAAATATGAGTTCCGCATCCAGTATCCAATACCCATGTGTTAGAGGATATTAAAATTTGATCAATATGAATCATGAAAATTGTACCTGAGGTATGCCCAACATCCCTCTTAGCTTGCAACTCTTTGAGATGGACTGGGAAATTTCTTGCCCAATGTCCAATCTCCCCACACTTAAAGCATGGGTCATTCAAAGCAAACTTTGCCTTTTTCTCCACTGGTTTTGGTGGTGGCGCTCTTACCACTCCCTTTCCCTTTCCCCTAACGTGCCCCTTACCTTGGTTATATTTGCCTTGGGTACGGGGTGAGGCCTCTTCTTGTTCCCACCTTCTTTGATGGTAAGAACAGGTAAACCCTTTTACCCAGGGCTGCCACGACAATTTTGAGCATAGAGTGAAGCTCACTTATGTTCTTGTCCCACCCGTTCATGTTATAATTCATGAAAAGTTGTCAAACTTTTTTCACAAAGAGTTAAGGATCAAATCCGTAGCCAACTCTTCGAGAAGGGAGAATTCAGCCTTTCAAGGCGGTCGATGTGGCTTTTCATCTTAAGTACATAAGATGAAACAGATTGGGTGTCATCCATACGACACGCATGGAGTGCTAAAACCGTTTCGAAGCGCTCTACCCTTGCTTGTTGTTGGAACGTTTCCGTTAACTGGGTTATCATCTCATATGCTCCATGATGTTCATACTCCTTTTGGAGATCCAGAGTCATACCTGCAAACATGAGGCAAGACACTTGGACCGAGTCACTATTGTATTTCACCCAATTATTGTAGGCCGCCTCGTCCTTCTTACTAGGTTGATCGGGAATCGGATCGTCAAAAATATACGATCATTTCTCTTGCTTGAGAACAATTCTCAAGTTTCAAAACAATCAATAAAGTTATTATGGTTTTGACGTTCCTTTTGGAGAATGGTCCTTAGTGATAGTGAGTGAGCGGACGGGATTTCATTATTTTCACTGTTGTTGGTGGCCATCTACAAAATTTAACAAGGTTCAATTTTAGTATTTTCGATTTAAAAATTGTAATAATTAAAGCCCCTTTTAAGTGTCTTACACAATTTTAAAATTCTAGAATCCAACGTTACATTTAAATAGTGGTTAGGTGACTTTTATCCCATCGATTAACTGCTTTGTGTAGAGGTCGGCGCGTTGAAAATCCGTATTAATTTTAACCACATCGATTTCGTGCTTTTCAAAACAGTCACGTATAAAGTGATATTTGATACCGATGTGTTTAGTTTTAAGATGTTGGACCGGATTTTTTGTTATGGCTATAGCAGCAGAATTATCAACAAAAATTGGAGTGTGTTAGAAAATTGCAAACAATAGTCGCGCATTTGCTGTTGAATTCAAATGATTTGTGAACAGCAACTTGCAGCAACAATGTATTCAGCTTCACATGTTAACAGAGCAACAGAGGTCTGCTTCTTACACTGCCAGGTGACTAACCGTCTACCAAAGAACCGGCATCCTGCTGATGTTGACTTGTAATTCATTTTGCAACCTCCATAATCCGAGTCACTGTACACTGTAAGCTCAAAGTTATCGTCATGGGGATACCATAACCCGAGTGTTGGTGTACCCTTCACATAACAAAAAATCCTTTTTACGCCTATGAGATGGTAGACTTTTGGTTTCTCCTGATATCTCAAACAAAGACACGTCGCGTACATGATATCAGATCGTGAGGTTGTGAGGTACATGAGAGATCCGATCATTCCTCTGTATAGATTAATCCGATCACCATTTTCGTCGGGTGTCGCGTCATGGTTTGTAGCAAGTGGAGTTCCAGCTGTAGAAACATTCTCCATATCGAACGGACTAAGGATATCGTCTACATACTTGTCTGATGTAGAAATATACCCTTTGGTGTTTAATCAACCTGTAACCCGAGAAAGAACTTCATCTCTCCATGGCACTCATCTCGAATTCTGCTTTAATTATACATTTAAATTCTTTACATAACTCTTTGTGTTTGGAACCGAAGATTATGTCATCAACATAAATCTGTACAAGTAGTAAGTCACCATCTTTTTCTTTGATGAATAGTGTATAGTCAATAACTTCCCGTGAAAATTGTGTTTCACCAGATGTGTTGAGAGTTTCTCATACCATGCTCTAGGGGATTGATGGAGCTTGTAGAGAGCCTTATCAAGCTTGTAAACTCTGTCCCGATGATAAGGATCCTCAAATTCTTCGGGTTGACTGACATACACTGTCTCACGGATTTCACCATGAAGGAACACACTCTTGACATCTATTTGATAGACTTTGATCTTCATGTAGGATGCATAAGCTAGAAATATACGTATTGCTTCCATCCTTGCCACTGGTGCAAACACTTCATTGTATCTATGCCTTCGACTTGTCGAAATCCTTGAACTAAAAGTCGATCCTTATTCATGATTATTACCCTTTGTCATGTTTCTTGCATTTTAGTACCCATTTAGTGCCAATCACCTTAGCACCTTTTGGTTTGTCCACAAAGGTCCACACTCCTAATTCTTGATCTGTAGGAGTTCTTCTTGCATTGCATTGACCCATGCTTCACCGTTTACACTTCACTAATGTATTTTGGCTCAAATTGAGACACAAAACATCGTTATGCTCCATCGTGAAGGTATCCCTTTTCCATTACCGAGGCATAATCAGCTGTGTATAGCTGATTTCTGGTCTGTACTCCCAATCTAAGATCCCCAATGACATTGTCCAAGGGATGATAAACAATTAGCCTAGATCTGGGAGTTAATGGAACAACCACCTCATTATCCAGATTGTTAAACTCAGGTTCAGGATCTATAGCTGTTGGAGTATGAGGTTCCGAAATGTCAAAGGCATCAGGATTTGTGGCTTGTGTACTTTCATTAGTAGGAACCTATTCCCCTAGTCCACCTGTTCAGTCTCCACTTCATCATCATTAGAGGAGGAATCGTTTACATCAAGTGCTCACCCTAAAGGATTAGAAGATTCATCTTGTGGAGTTGATGTTGTCGAGTTTAGTGGTTGTTGACGGTTTTGCTAGAACACAAAATCCATGTTTAACCATTTAAACTTTCAGAAAACGCAACGGATATGTAGTTTTTAAAACCGATTTTAAAGCTGAAAATTTCATGTCTTAGTTATGTTTTAAGATGGAAAACAAACCCAAACCAAAAGGGGATCATTTATGTGAATGAGCATGCTATGTAAACACAAAACACATAATATGACAGCCACAAGGTGCTGCCAAAACTACCTTTCAGCAAGCTACAAATGTCGACGGAAGAGAGAGGATGCTGAAATTCGGCCAAAAGAAGGCTGAAATATGCCCAAAAACTTCAAGCTTAGAAGTCTTCAAGTGTTCACTCCCACTTGGCTTTAAGTAAGCATCATGATTACTTGGATTTGGACACCAATACTCCAAAAGGAAAACCTCCAACTGCCCTTCAAAACTGTGAACATCCAGCAGCAAAACTGGGAGGATGAAATCGACCAAGGTTCCAAGAGGAGGAACCCTCAAGCTTGTATACCCAAAGCCTTTGAAGCAACCACCACTCTTGCTAGGGAGAGAGCACCAAAAACACCCAAAAATGTTCTCTTCTCTGTTTCAGCGTGAGCATCAAGAGAGAAGAAGATGAGAGAGATTTTTGAGCATGCAAGATGAATTGATGGATGAGAAGTGTGTCGTACACTCTTCATAAAGAGTGTAAGTTTCAGACAATAATTCTCACCTTTCCACACAAGGTGGCCGCCCAATGGTCCAAAAGGGGAGGGTTTCCCCTCCTAAACTTGTTATATCACACATTAATAAGTCATGTACTAGACTTATTAAAATTGTGACATATACCTTCTCCAATTAAACATTTTAACTAAAGTATACTCACATGTTATTTGTGTATTTAAACCCTTTTAAATAACAAAATAATAATAAACCCATCAACAAATTATCCTTATAATTGTTTCATCTCGCAGATAATTATTTAGAAAACCTAATTTCTTTCTAAATTTGGTGTAATTATTTAATTGTATGAACCCATCATCAATTAATATTCTTGGTGATGCAAAGCTTGTTATTGGGTATAACCCGACTTGGATCATAACGTACTAACCGCATCAATATTCTACGTGTCTTGGGCACATAGAATCCTACAATCTCCCACTTGCCCAAGATTCATAGAAGATTGATGCAAGCAGTAAATACCGCCTAACAACGGTTTACTACCCTTAATACGCATGACTTATAGCCATTCAATAACATCATCCCTTTCAAGTACACTACTTGAAATGATTTAGGTGAATCAATCATCTATCCTTTTGTTACAGATGTCATGTTAAATCCAAGGACACAGAATGATCATTCCTTGTTGATTTAACTTAATCAGGCCTTAGACATCTAACTCTCAACGAATAAGAGGAACAAATTCCATCTTGACTACATACATTTCTCACAAACACCTTGTGTTATATCTGAACATACCCTTATGTAGTCCACTATCTCAGGACAGTGAAGAATTAGCTCAAGGTATAATACTTAGTGAATATCAAAACTCAATATGTATCTCAGGTCGGAGGATACCAAATGATATTCGCCTTTACTCAAATTTACTTATGATCAATCATAAGATTCCATGTAGTAAAATTTGAGATACGGGTTAGTCCAATATTGTGTCCCACAAATATCTACCAACCTTGGTAGCAACCCATTGCTCTATATTCATCCTTATGAATATCAACCAATCCAAGTTCTTAATAATCTTACTCTCGCACTTGTTCCCACAAGTATGAGTGACTACGGACATTTTAGTAAACATTTCACTCATGGATAAAACATGCTAAATAGGAACATTAATTGAAACACTATAACCAAATAATTTTATTCAAAATATAGAGTTCCACATATCCAAATACAAAATTTATAGATCAAATCCAATCACTAGAATATCGAAGTCCCATGGCACAAGTATGACCTTCATGCTTTGCCTTTTCAAGAAGCTTCGTGAGAGGATCCGCAATGTTTTGATCCGTGTGAACTTTGCGAATACATATCTTTCCCTTTTCAACTTCATCCGTATGTAGTTGAATCTCCGCTCAATGTGCCTAGTCTTTTGATGAGCACGAGGTTCTTTGATTTGAGAATCGCACCCTCGTTATCTCAAAAGATCTCTAGGGGTCCTGAATGGAAGGGACAACCCCCAGATCGGCAATGAATTTCTTTAACCATGCAGCTTCTTGAGCTGCCAATGGCGGCGACGTATTTTGATTCTGTAGTTGATAGAGCCACCACATCCTGCTTGGAGCTCTTCTAAGAAACCGCTCCTCCATTCAGAATGAAAATGTATCCGATTGCGACCGTGAATCGTCACGATCGGTTTGAAAACTCGCATCCGTGTAACCTTTTACAACGAGCTCCTCGTCACCAGATCCATAGATCAGGAACATATCTCTTGTCCTCCTTAGGTACTTAAGTATGTTCTTAACAGCCATCCAATGACTGTTTCCAGGATTTTGCTGGTAACGGCTTGTCATGCTCAAGGCGCATGACACGTCTGGTCGAGTGCATATCATTGCATACATGATGGATCCAATAGCAGATGCATATGGGATTGCCTTCATTTTATCTTGCTCATCCTTTGAGCTTGGACATTGAGTCGTACTCAATATCGTTCCCCTTTGAATAGGTACGGTACCTTTCTTAGAGTTCTCCATCTTGAACCTTTTCAAGATTTTATCAATATACGCACTTTGATTTAAAACAATCAACCGCCTTGATCTATCCCTATAGATCTTTATTCCCAGAATATAGGCGGCTTCTCCAAGATCCTTAATGGAAAAACAACTTCCAAGCCAGGTTTTTACACCTTCCAAGGTTGGAATGTCATTTCCAATAGTAGTATGTCATCAACATACAATACTAGGAAAGTTATTGTGCTCCCACTAGCTTCTTATACACACAAGCCTCATCAGCGTTTTTGATGAAGCCAAATTCTTTATCTCCTCATCAAAACGATGATTCAGCTTCTCGATGCTTGTTTCAATCCATAGATTGATTTCTTTAACTTGCATACTTTATTAGGATGTTTTGATCGACAAAACCTTCAGGCTGAACCATATAAACATCTTCCTCAAGATATCCATTTAGGAACGCGGTTTTGACATCCATTTGCCAAATCTCATAATCATAATGAGCAGCTATGGCAAACAATATCCTTATAGACTTTAGCATCGCAACAGGTGAGAAGGTTTCATCATAATCAACCCCTTGAGTTTGAGTAAAACCCTTCGCTACAAGTCTAGCTTTATAAGTATCCAAGTTCCATGCATATCGGTTTTCTTCTTGAAAACCCACTTACTTCTAACTACCTTGGAATTAAGAGGTGGTACAACAAGTTCCCAAACTTGATTGTCATACATGGATTGCATCTCAACGTTCATGGCCTCAAGCCATTTGTCGCAATCCAAATTGGACACTGCATCATGGTATGTGGTTGGCTCATCTGAATCTACCACATAGCATCCATCCATGAAAAATCCGTATCTTTCAGGTGGATTACTAATTCTACCACTTCTACGAACGTTTTGTGTGTATTGATCAACCACTTGATCAACTTCAACATCCTCATGTTGAGTGCTAGTTTCAACCAAACGTGCATCGGGTTTTGGTTCTTGATCCTCCTCAAGATCCACTGTTCTACTGCCAGTTCCTTCCATAAGGAACTTTGCTTCTAAGAACTCACCCTTTCTGGCAACAAACACCTTTTGTTCCAGTGGATCATAGAAATAATATCCCATAGAATCTCTAGGATATCCAATAAAGATACACTTGGTGGATCGGACTTCCAATTTGTTTAGGGTGGGGGAGTTTTAACATAAGCCTCACAACCCCAGACCCTTAAGTATGATAGGGATGGAACTCTTCCATGCCATATCTCAAAAGGTGTCCTTTCCACCTTTTTGGTTGGGGCCATTTAAAATACGAGCCGCGGAGAGCAGAGCGAAACCCCAAAATGAAGGAGGTATGAGCTTCTAGCCATCATAGATCGGACCATATCCAATAAGGTTCGATTCCTCCTCTCAGACACACCATTATGTTGTGGTGTTCCAGGTGGAGTGAGTTGTGAGACAATCCCACAACTCCTAAGATGATCTGAAAGGCATCACTTAGGTATTCACCTCCTCTATCGGTACGGAGAACTTTAATTGACTTGTTGAGTTGATTTTCTACTTCATTCTTGAAGATTTTGAACATTTCAAAAGTCTCATCTTTGTGCCTTAATAAGTACACATACCCATAGCGACTATAATCGTCGGTAAAGGTAATGAAGTATCTTTCACCATTCCTAGTCATTGGTTTAAAAGGACCACATACATCCGAATGTATGATTCCTAATAAATCTTTTGCCCTTTCGTTAGTTCCACTAAAGGGTGCCTTAGTCATTTTACCTTGTAAACAAGATTCACACACATCAAATGAATCACATTCATTTGTTTTTAAAAGGCCATTCTTTTGAAGGGTTGTATACGTTTCTGTTTTTATATGACCAAGACGACAATGCCAAAGATAGGTATCACTCAAATCCAACTTGAGTTTTTTGGTGTTAGTATGGTACAATGAACTATTTAAAGCATTTTCATGAACCAATTCATAAATACCATTAATGGGTATAGCTTTAAAATAGAACATATTATTTAAAGAAACATGAATATCATTTTCAATAAAAGATAATACATAATCATAAAGTCTTAATTGGGATACAGAAATAATGTTCCTAGTCAAACTAGGAGCATACAAAACATTCTTCAAAATAACTTCCAAGCCACTTGGAAGTCTTAGGATGTAGTCCCCACGAGCTTCAACTAAGACTTTAGTTCCATTGCCCATGAAGAGGCTAACATCTCCTTGTTTGAAGTCCCTACTTCTTGTGAACCCCTGCAACAAATTGCAAATATGAGTTCCACATCCGGTATCCATACCCATGTATTTGAAGATGTAACATTAAGATCAATATGAATCATGTATATTGTACCTGAGGTCTGCCCGGCATCCCTCTTGGCTTTCAACTCTTGGAGATGGACAGGACAATTTCTTGCCCAATGTCCAATCTCCCCACACTTGAAGCATGGGTCATTGGTAGCAACCTTTTGCTTCTTTCTTGTGGTTTGGGTGGTACCCTTACCACCCCTTTCCCTTTTCCCCAAGCGGGTCCCTTACCCTTGGTAACCTTTGCCTTGGGTGCGGGACGAGGCCTTTTATTGTCCCCACCTCATTGATGGTGAGAACGGGTAAAACCCTTTTACCCATGGCCGCCTCGGAAGTTTTGAGCATTGAGTGAAGCTCACCAATGCTTTTGTCCCAAGCATTCATGTTGTAGTTCAACACGAATGTCCCAACCATCATTACCAGCTGTGTCTGATTCTGGGAAAGAGCTTTCAGCTCTTCAGACACATGGTATTGGTGTTTGATGATGAGTTCTTGTGTTGCACCATCTTCTTTGAGCAACCTCAGATGTTGCCTGTTGCACTCCTTCCCTTTTAGATCTTTTTGGACATAGGAGTAACAGGATTTGATGCTGCTGGTACAATCTTGGACTCAAACTCAGTTTTCATTTTAGCCAAGTTTTCTTTAATTTTCTCCTTTTGTTGAGTTTGGATCCCTTTTTGTACCACAATCATCTGTGAGATGATTGAATAGACCACATATTTCACATGGTTTCTTCTTCATCTTCTGTTGATCATCAACTGAAGAAGATGAAACTACTGAAGACTTGCTCTTTAGCAGTTTAGAAGCACTTTTTGCCTTCTTGTCAACTCCCTTAGTAGGCTTCAAATCCTTCCTACTGACAGATTTCTTCTCTTTAGTGCTGTCAGTTATTGGGATTTGAACTCCAGATGTTATCCCCTACTCTCCAGTACCCTTAGTACTTCTAGGGATAACACTTGGGTTGATCAACTCATTGATCATGTGAGTGTCAGCAGTTGAACCATCAATATCAGCTGATAGGTTCACAGAGGGATTACTACTGACTTCAACTACTGATGGTGCTTTATCAAGTAGTGAATCACATGATGAGGTGGATTGGTCATTACTTTCTCCATCAGATTCTACTCCTGCTCTTGAAGCAAAATCTATAAGAGGAGCAGTGTGATTTAACCAATTCCAAACTTCACATTGGAAGCTGTTTGCTTACTAAGAAGCATTTCAAAGCCCTTGCAAGATTGTACCCATCGATCACACTCTACTTGGGTGACAGCAAGAGTATCTTTGAGGTCTTTGTACTTCTCTAAGAGTACATCCTCCCTAGCCTTATCATCAGAGATTTGGCATTTTAATTTATAAATCTCATCATTTTTCTCTTTCAGCACAGACTCAAACTCAGCTTTATTTTTGGAAATTATTTGTTCTAGCTCTACATTTTTATTGATAAAGCCACATTTGCTTCTCTAATAGAGGAAAATGCTGCTATGCAAGTTTCAGAACATAATTTGGCCTTAGCCTCAGAGGATACCTGTGATACCTGTGTTGAAGAGGTACTTGAGGATGATCCATCAGAGGATTCCAAAGTCATGAGAGCTAGATTTCCAAAAGGATGCTCACCACCATGTTGACCAGCACCTGAGAACAGTTGTTCATTACCAGACACATCATCTGGTAAGCTGCTCCAGTCAACAACTCCTGGTGTGAAGAAGCTGTGTTGTTGAAGTTGATTAGGTTGATGAGATTTGGATGGTTGAGGCTCAGGGAGTGCATGTGGTTGCTGAGCAGTGGGTGCTTGAACCTGGCCTGGTTGTGGCATGTAATAGCAGGGGTATGGATATGGCATTGGCCCCTGTGGAACAAAATATGCAGGAGATTGTGGTTGATGATGATAACCAGAATTGACAGGTTGTTGCCCTCTGTTTTGTTGACTATTGCCAGGGTAAGTCACAAAAGGTGCAGGAGAGTAGATCCAGATGATCTACATTCTCTTGCAAAGTGTCCAAGCCTGTGGCATTTATGGCACTTCAACTTACTCTTGTCAAAACCAACTTTGGTTTTGCCAGAGAGTCCTGGGAATTTCCTTCCAGTTCTTTTGTAGAACTTCTGAGATCTGATATTTATCAAGGCCATTTGGCTCAAAATATCCATCTCTTCTAATTCATCATCTGCAATCCCCTTGAGATCATCCATGATGAAACATAGATTGTCACTATTACTACCAGCAGAATAACTATCAATACTCACAAAGGCAGGCTCAGAAGTGTTTGTAGAGAAATCAATATGCTCATCATACTGGCTTTCAGATGACGCATATTCTGACTCTTGATGTCCAATCAGGGCAGTGTTCCTTGGACAAAATCCTCAGTGAGCTTGCCAGATGAAGCCAATTTCCTTTTCTGCTCTATCTCTCTCTCGAATGTAAGCAGTTCCCATGAAGTTGGGTGAGAGATAGGCGATCAACATCAGCATTTGAGCGTAGAACAATGGTATATGTGTTCCATCTCTCAGGCAGTGATCTTAGGAATCTATGGTTCATCTGACTCCTGGTATATTCATGTTTAACCATTTTCAATTCAGAGATTAAACATGAAAACCGCTCAAATGTTGAGTCAGAGTCTCACCCTTTCTATGAGAGAAAGTCTCATATTGTTGGGCGAGGATTTCCCTGTTGTTTGCTAAAACCTCATCAGTACCACCAAATTGTTCTTGATGGCTTTCCAGAGGTCATGAGCAGACTCACAATGTAGAAGCCCAGAGTAAATCTCATTAGGAATAGCCATAGCCAAAATTCCATGGGCTTTTGCATCGGTTTCAAACAACTTCTTGTCCTCATCGGAGTATTGCTCCTTCTTCTTTGGAACCAACTGGTTTGTTTCCGGATCATTCACCATCGGCTTATGTGGTCCATGTACCACAGATGTCCAACAACCTGAGCTATTGACAGACAGGTGATGGAGCAATCTTCTTAGCCAAATGTTATACTCATTCCTCACCAAGATCGGAGGCTTGGTAGAGGATCCAGTATTGAAAGGATCATTCGAAGAAGTAGTCATTGTGGAAAATCAAACAGATTCAAGTAAAATCACAATAAATTTAGCTCAGAACCACACAAAACCTCAAATAAAACGGCCAGAAGCGATACACTCTCAATCTCTATAACAGATCCTTGCGAATTTGCTAATTCGATCAAACTTAGAGCGATTGAACAGTTTCAATGATCAATTGTTAGATTGATCAATGATTAACCTGCTCTGATACCATTTATTAGGATCTCAGCCCTAGGTTTTATCGATTGAACAGATATAGCAGCGGAATAGCTCAGAATTAGACAAATTCAAGCAAGAACATTCGATATAAAGCGATAAAAGAATTTTGTTATAGAGAGAGAAATATCAGACAAAAGGAATATTGCATTAAGATTGTCGGCCTCAATGGCACGATTACAGGTGAGTCATCTTTCCTTATAAAGGAAAGAATGACGTAGGCTGATGTCACTTGAAAGTGACATGTAACCGTTTTATAACTACTGATGTTTAACAACTACTGAAGATGTCAACAACTGACATCTTCTTACAAATGTTCCTAAGTGTTAAACATCTTATTTACAACTACTGAAAAACATAAAACTACTGATACTACAACAACTGAAGAACAACCTCTTCAGTTGTTTACAAGTACTGAAAAGGAAACAAAACTACTGAAAAGTAAACAAACTACTGAAAGGAAAAGAAAACTACTGATGAAGAAAAACCATCACAACAACTGAAGAAGCCCTCTTCAGCTGTTGTCATCAGCTGTTAACATCAGCTGATGTCTTCAGTACTTGAACATCAGACTTTGTCTTTCAGCTGTTGATCTTCAGTCTTTGTCTTCAGTACTTGTTGAAGTCTTCAGACTTTAGATCTTCAGCTGTTGTCTCAGTCTTTGCCTTCAGTACTTCAGAAATACTTCAGCAGTTGTATTCTTCAAACTTTGTAGAACAGCTGATCAGGTCTTCTTCAGCTGTTGTGATGTCCTGTGGGACTTAGAGGTTTCTCTGATCAGGCTCATTGGTTCTTTTGGTCCAACATCAACCCCTTGAGTTTGAGTAAAACCCTTCGCTACAAGTCTAGCTTTATAAGTATCCAAGTTTCCATGCATATCGGTTTTCTTCTTGAAAACCACTTACTTCCAACTACCTTGGAATTAAGAGGTGGTACAACAAGTTCCCAAACTTGATTGTCATACATGGATTGCATCTCAACGTTCATGGCCTCAAGCCATTTGTCCCAATCCAAATTGGACACTGCATCATGGTATGTGGTTGGCTAATCTGAATCTACCACATAGCATCCATCCATGAAAAATCCGTATCTTTCAGGTGGATTACTAATTCTACCACTTCTACGAACGTTTTGTGTGTATTGATCAACCACTTGATCAACTTCAACATCCTCATGTTGAGTGCTAGTTTCAACCAAACGTGCATCGGGTTTTGGTTCTTGATCCTCCTCAAGATCCACTGTTCTACTGCCAGTTCCTTCCATAAGGAACTTTGCTTCTAAGAACTCACCCTTTCTGGCAACAAACACCTTTTGTTCCAGTGGATCACAGAATAATATCCCATAGAATCTCTAGGATATCCAATAAAGATACACTTGGTGGATCGGACTTCCAATTTGTTTAGGGTGGGAGTTTTAACATAAGCCTCACAACCCCAGACCCTTAAGTATGATAGGGATGGAACTCTTCCATGCCATATCTCAAAAGGTGTCCTTTCCACCTTTTTGGTTGGGGCCATATTTAAAATACGAGCCGCGGAGAGCAGAGCGAAACCCCAAAATGATAGAGGTAATGAGCTTCTAGCCATCATAGATCGGACCATATCCAATAAGGTTCGATTCCTCCTCTCAGACACACCATTATGTTGTGGTGTTCCAGGTGGAGTGAGTTGTGAGACAATCCCA
This sequence comes from Flaveria trinervia, assembly GCA_025506515.1. Lineage (NCBI taxonomy): Eukaryota > Viridiplantae > Streptophyta > Magnoliopsida > Asterales > Asteraceae > Flaveria > Flaveria trinervia. Next base: position 73,965,031 of record CM046451.1, on the reverse strand, counting down.
CAACTCCTAAGATGATCTTGAAAGGCATCACTTAGGTATTCACCTCCTCTATCGGTACGGAGAACTTTAATTGACTTGTTGAGTTGATTTTCTACTTCATTCTTGAAGATTTTGAACATTTCAAAAGTCTCATCTTTGTGCCTTAATAAGTACACATACCCATAGCGACTATAATCGTCGGTAAAGGTAATGAAGTATCTTTCACCATTCCTAGTCATTGGTTTAAAAGGACCACATACATCCGAATGTATGATTCCTAATAAATCTTTTGCCCTTTCGTTAGTTCCACTAAAGGGTGCCTTAGTCATTTTACCTTGTAAACAAGATTCACACACATCAAATGAATCACATTCATTTGTTTTTAAAAGGCCATTCTTTTGAAGGGTTTGTATAGGTTTCTTGTTTATATGACCAAGACGACAATGCCAAAGATAGGTATCACTCAAATCCAACTTCAGTTTTTTGGTGTTAGTATGGTACAATGAACTATTTAAAGCATTTTCATGAACCAATTCATAAATACCATTAATGGGTATAGCTTTAAAATAGAACATATTATTTAAAGAAACATGAATATCATTTTCAATAAAAGATAATACATAATCATAAAGTCTTAATTGGGATACAGAAATAATGTTCCTAGTCAAACTAGGAGCATACAAAACATTCTTCAAAATAACTTCCAAGCCACTTGGAAGTCTTAGGATGTAGTCCCCACGAGCTTCAACTAAGACTTTAGTTCCATTGCCCATGAAGAGGCTAACATCTCCTTGTTTGAAGTCCCTACTTCTTGTGAACCCCTGCAACAAATTGCAAATATGAGTTCCACATCCGGTATCCAATACCCATGTATTTGAAGATGTAACATTAAGATCAATATGAATCATGTATATTGTACTGAGGTCTGCCCGGCATCCCTCTTGGCTTTCAACTCTTGGAGATGGACAAGACAATTTCTTGCCCAATGTCCAATCTCCCCACACTTGAAGCATGGGTCATTGGTAGCAACCTTTTGCTTCTTCTCTTGTGGTTTGGGTGGTACCCTTACCACCCCTTTCCCTTTTCCCCAAGCGGGTCCCTTACCCTTGGTAACCTTTGCCTTGGGTGCGGGACGAGGCCTTTTATTGTTCCCACCTTCATTGATGGTGAGAACGGGTAAAACCCTTTTACCCATGGCCGCCTCGGAAGTTTTGAGCATTGAGTGAAGCTCACCAATGCTTTTGTCCCAAGCATTCATGTTGTAGTTCAACACGAATGTCTCGAACCTCTTGGTAAGGCCATTGAGGATCAAATCCGTGGCCAATTCCTTCGAGACGGGACAATTAAGCCTCTCGAGGCGGTCAATGTGACTTTTCATCTTATGTACATAAGATGAAACAGATTGGTTGTCGTCCATATGACATGCATGGAGTGCTCGAACCGTTTCGAAGCGCTCAACCCTTGCTTGCTGTTGGAACGTTTCCTTCAGCTGGGTTATCATGTCGTAAGCTCCGTGGTGTTCATACTCCTTTTGGAGATCTGGAGTCATGCTCGCTAGCATGAGACAAGACACTTGGACGGAGTCCTCAGTGTACTTCAGCCAATCGTTGTAGGCCTCCTCATCATCCTCGCTAGGTTGATCGGGGATAGGGTCATCTAAAACATACGATCTTCTCTCTTGCTTGAGAACGATTCTCAAGTTTCGATACCAATCGATGAAGTTGTTATGATTTAGACGTTCCTTTTGGAGGATCGCTCGTAGAGATTGGTTGGACGCAGATGAGTTATTGTAATTATCATTATGTGAGGCCATCTACAAAATTTAACAAAGTTTTATTTTAGTATTTTCGATATTGTAATTTTAATAATAAATGCCTTTTAAGGTCTTTTTATATTAAAATCTAGAACCCAACATTACATTTAAATTGTGGTTAGGTGACCTTTATCCCACGTTTTAAATTAATAAGGTGGTCAACGTTTGACGATTCCAACCATTTGCAACTTCTAGAAATATGGGATCGACTTGAAACATCATATGTAAAGTCGGCATGTCAATCCCATCAACACCATTTGGAAACCACATCGTAAGTGATCCATTTGACATGATTTGCAAATCAAGACACCCTACTTACACCCACGTGTGAGTTTGCCAAAACAAGTGGTTAGGTGACCTTTATCCCACAAATAAGGCATTCTCACATTGAATCACGAGTTCCCTCAAAGTGGTTAGGTGACCTTTATCCCACTAAGAGTTCTCAAGTGACTCAAGTGTTGTGTAAAAGGACGGTGTTGATCTTGTTAAAGAATATTTAGAGGTTACATAACATTAGTTTAGAAAACTCTATGTACTTGTATTTGCATGCAATCAAATACAAGGTACCCTATGGTCCTTTGACTAAAACCAATTTAAATCTTTAAAATCATTAAACCATTTTAATAACTTTATATAAACTTTTAGAACCATCAATTTTCAGCTTGTTAAGTTGTTAGTGAGTTTGTTATGTATGTCAAAACATCAACCATTCAAACAAACAACAAACATTTAAACAAGCATAAACATTAACTATCATATGTGCATAACCATAGCCCTTATGTTGACAACACTTATTTGCCATCACAAGTGTTGTCATTTGGTCTTTTCTAAGGTTACAACAAGAGAACACATAGAAAGCTTCCAAAAGCCTCCCACTTTAAACCGCATCCAAAATGCTCCATGTTTCTTTAGTGTCTTCCTTTGTGCTTCCAAGGCATATGTCTTCATATTACAAGATATAAGGTCCTAATACATGATATCTAGTAAAATGAAATTACACCTAATCTATTTATTACAACCAATAATAAATAAAATTACACTTGAAACAATAGATAATACAACCCAACTGAATGAATGAATACAACCATTACAAACACCCAAACAACACAAGGTCAATGGCTAGGTTATGCACTAAAATAAGCATCCATTATATCATCCAAAATATAACTATGAATCCCCTTAAAACCAACGAATTTTCAGGCAACATAAACTGAAAAATTTGGGTTTAGATGTTGTCCAAACAACACAACATATCAACATATATATATCTTTCAAGATTTAATCTTAAGCATGTATAATTAAATCTTGAAAGTTGGGGATTCAACAAAACAGAAACATAGCAGCCCCAAATCAGCTTATATTTAGATTATCATCATCCTTTAAAACCTATTTTAAGGACAAAACAAGCAAGTCATCCACATAACCGGCTCTTGATGCCATTTGACGGGTTTGCTAGAACACAAAATCCATGTTTAACCATTTAAACTTTCAGAAAACGCAGCGGATATGTAGTTTTTAAAACCGATTTTAAAGCTGAAAATTTCATGTTCTTAGTTATGTTTTAAGATGGAAAACAAACCCAAACCAAAAGGGGATCATTTATATGAATGAGCATGCTATGTAAACACAAAACACATAATATGACAGCCACAAGGTGCTGCCAAAACTACCTTCAGCAAGCTACAAATGTCGACGGAAAGAGTAGAATGGATGCTGAAATTCGGCCAAAAGAAGGCTGAAATATGCCCAAAAACTTCAAGCTTAGAAGTCTTCAAGTGTTCACTCCCACTTGGCTTTAAGTAAGCATCATGATTACTTGGATTTGGACACCAATACTCCAAAAGGAAAACCTCCAACTGCCCTTCAAAACCGTGAACATCCAGCAGCAAAACTGGGAGGATGAAATCGACCAAGGTTCCAAGAGGAGGAACCCTCAAGCTTGTATACCCAAAGCCTTTGAAGCAACCACCACTCTTGCTAGGGAGAGAGCACCAAAAACACCCAAAAATGTTCTCTTCTTCTTGTTTCAGCCGTGAGCATCAAGAGAGAAGAAGATGAGAGAGATTTTTGAGCATGCAAGATGAATTGATGGATGAGAAGTGTGTCGTACACTCTTTCATAAAGAGTGTAAGTTTCAAGACAATAATTCTCACCTTTCCACACAAGGTGGCCGCCCAAAATGGTCCAAAAGGGGAGGGTTTTCCCTCCTAAACTTGTCTTATATCACACATTAATAAGTCATGTACTAGACTTATTAAAATTGTGACATATACCTTCTCCAATTAAACATTTTAACTAAAGTATACTCACATGTTATTTGTGTTATTTAAACCCTTTTAAATAACAAAATAATAATAAACCCATCAACAAATTATCCTTATAACTTGTTTCATCTCGCAGATAATTATTTAGAAAACCTAATTTTTCTTTCTGAATTTGGTGTAATTATTTAATTGTATGAACCCATCATCAATTAAATAATTCTTGGTGATGCAAAGCTTGTTATTGGGTATAACCCCAGTTGGATCATAACGTACTAACCGCATCAATATTCTACGTGTCTTGGGCACATAGAATCCTACAATCTCCCACTTGCCCAAGATTCATAGAAGATTGATGCAAGCAGTAAATACCGCCTAACAACGGTTTACTACCCTTAATACGCATGACTTATAGCCATTCAATAACATCATCCCTTTCAAGTACACTACTTGAAATGATTTAGGTGAATCAATCATCTATCCTTTTGTTACAGATGTCATGTTAAATCCAAGGACACAGAATGATCATTCCTTGTTGATTTAACTTAATCAGGCCTTAGACATCTAACTCTCAACGAATAAGAGGAACAAATTCCATCTTGACTACATACATTTCTCACAAACACCTCGTGTTATATCTGAACATACCCTTATGTACTGTCCACTATCTCAGGACAGTGAAGAATTAGCTCAAGGTATAATACTTAGTGAATATCAAAACTCAATATGTATCTCAGGTCGGAGGATACCAAATGATATTCGCCTTTACTCAAATTTACTTATGATCAATCATTAAGATTCCATGTAGTAAAATTTGAGATACGGGTTAGTCCAATATTTGTGTCCCACAAATATCTACCAACCTTGGTAGCAACCCATTGCTCTATATTCATCCTTATGAATATCAACCAATCCAAGTTCATAATAATCTTACTCTCGCACTTGTTCCCACAAGTATGAGTGACTACGGACATTTTAGAGTAAACATTTCACTCATGGATAAAACATGCTAAATAGGAACATTAATTGAAACACTATAACCAAATAATTTTATTCAAATAATATAGAGTTCCACATATCCAAATACAAAATTTATAGATCAAATCCAATCACTAGAATATCGAAGTCCCATGGCACAAGTATGACCTTCATGCTTTGCCTTTTCAAGAAGCTTCGTGAGAGGATCCGCAATGTTTTGGTCCGTGTGAACTTTGCGAATACATATCTTTCCCTTTTCAACTTCATCCCGTATGTAGTTGAATCTCCGCTCAATGTGCCTAGTCTTTTGATGAGCACGAGGTTCTTGATTTGAGAAATCGCACCCTCGTTATCACAAAAGATCTCTAGGGGGTCCTGAATGGAAGGGACAACCCCCAGATCGGCAATGAATTTCTTTAACCATGCAGCTTCTTGAGCTGCCAATGAGGCGGCGACGTATTCTGATTCTGTAGTTGATAGAGCCACCACATCCTGCTTGGAGCTCTTCCAAGAAACGCTCCTCCATTCAGAATGAAAATGTATCCCGATTGCGACCGTGAATCGTCACGATCGGTTTGAAAACTCGCATCCGTGTAACCTTTTACAACGAGCTCCTCGTCACCAGATCCATAGATCAGGAACATATCTCTTGTCCTCCTTAGGTACTTAAGTATGTTCTTAACAGCCATCCAATGACTGTTTCCAGGATTTTGCTGGTAACAGCTTGTCATGCTCAAGGCGCATGACACGTCCGGTCGAGTTCATATCATTGCATACATGATGGATCCAATAGCAGATGCATATGGGATTGCCTTCATTTTATCTTGCTCATCCTTTGAGCTTGGACATTGAGTCGTACTCAATATCGTTCCCCTTTGAATATGTACGGTACCTTTCTTAGAGTTCTCCATCTTGAACCTTTTCAAGATTTTATCAATATACGCATTTTGATTTAAACCAATCAACCGCCTTGATCTATCCCTATAGATCTTATTCCCAGAATATAGGTGGCTTCTCCAAGATCCTTAATGGAAAAACAACTTCCAAGCCAGGTTTTTACACCTTCCAAGGTTGGAATGTCATTTCCAAATAGTAGTATGTCATCAACATACAATACTAGGAAAGTTATTGTGCTCCCACTAGCCTTCTTATACACACAAGCCTCATCAACGTTTTTGATGAAGCCAAATTTCTTTATCTCCTCATCAAAACGATGATTCCAGCTTCTCGATGCTTGTTTCAATCCATAGATTGATTTCTTTAACTTGCATACTTTATTAGGATGTTTTGGATCGACAAAACCTTCAGGCTGAACCATATAAACATCTTCCTCAAGATATCCATTTAGGAACGCGGTTTTGACATCCATTTGCCAAATCTCATAATCATAATGAGCAGCTATGGCAAACAATATCCTTATAGACTTTAGCATCGCAACAAGTGAGAAGGTTTCATCATAATCAACTGTTAGGATCTCAGCCTCTAGGTTTAATCGATTGAACAGATATAGCAGCGGAATAGCTCAGAATTAGACAAATTCAAGCAAGAACATTCGATATAAAGCGATAAAAGAATTTTGTTATAGAGAGAGAAATATCAGACAAAAGAAATATTGCATTAAGATTGTCGGCCTCAATGGCACGATTACAGGTGAGTCATCTTTCCTTATAAAGGAAAGAATGACGTAGGCTGATGTCACTTGAAAGTGACATGTAACCGTTTTATAACTACTGATGTTAACAACTACTGAAGATGTCAACAACTGACATCTTCTTACAAATGTTCCTAAGTGTTAAACATCTTATTTACAACTACTGAAAAACATAAAACTACTGATACTACAACAACTGAAGAACAACCTCTTCAGTTGTTTACAAGTACTGAAAAGGAAAAAAAACTACTGAAAAGTAAACAAACTACTGAAAGGAAAAGAAAACTACTAATGAGAAAAACCATCACAACAACTGAAGAAGCCCTCTTCAGCTGTTGTCATCAGCTGTTAACATCAGCTGATGTCTTTAGTACTTGAACATCAGACTTTGTCTTTCAGCTGTTGATCTTCAGTCTTTGTCTTCAGTACTTGTTGAAGTCTTCAGACTTTAGATCTTCAGCTGTTGTCTCAGTCTTTGTCTTCAGTACTTCAGAAATACTTCAGCAGTTGTATTCTTCAGACTTTGTAGAACAGCTGATCAGGTCTTCTTCAGCTGTTGTGATGTCCTGTGGGACTTAGAGATTTCTCTGATCAGGCTCATTGGTTCTTTTGGTCCAACAAACTCCCCCTGAACCAATGCAGCCAAAACCTCTAAGTTATTGACGAGTCCCACTTATTTTGGCAGATAGATTGGTCTTTTTATCCTCTTGATCAGATGAGAAGTGACCCTTTTTCAGCACCGGCCTGGAAGAAGTCTCTGATGATCTGGTTTGCATGATATGGTTGGGAGCTTTGTATTGGGGACTTGGACACTGAGCTGTTATCCCAACCATGAGATCTACTTCCCGTGTATCAGCCTATAGGATTCCCTGGTGTAAGCCCTTAGAAACATGATCTGCTCATCCATTGTCAGCACCTCGGGCACACCATCAAACAATCCTTCTCGGCCATACACTTCAGAGATGTACTTGGCCTGTTTTCCATTCTTGAGCTCAACCGTGGTTATTTGTCTGTAAGCAAACTCATCTGGATGAGTCCCTTCTAAGAGCAGGTTGAGCTCATCTTGTTTGAAGTTTTCAAGTCTTTTGTAAACCAATCCCTTCTTTATGATTTTATTCTCCAACATCTTTTGGGGTGGTTGTTTGGCTTCATAAGCTTTCTTGAACTCTTCTACAATTTCCCAAGGGGACACTACAAGAACCACAGTGATGTCTTCGTCGACAACCCTCTTCACTTGGCCCTTGTATTTTGAAGGAATTTCTTTCTTGACAATCCTGTGTGCCACCCTAGGATCAGGCCATAACCTTACTTTTTCCCTTTGGTATTGAAAGGTATTAGCAAGGGTGTACAATCTTAACACTTCTTTCTTCATGCTAATCATTGAAGAGGATGTGGCATATGCTTTGTCAATGCTTTTCAGCATTTCCTCATCATGTCTTTGCATCTGTTCCTCTTCAATCTTTATCATCACATCATGCATTTGAGAAGCAGGAGTGATGGACATTGGATTAGCCTTAGGCAAAGTGATAACTGAAGAGAGTGGCAGTCTGTCTTCATCCTCCTCTTCTTCTTCATCAGCCCTCAGTACCTTTCTTTTCTTTTGTTAGGTACATCACTGGCAGTGGGTTTTGGGGGTAAAGGATTTGGTTTTGTGGGTTGGATGGTTGGTTTAGAGGGTAAAGGGGTGTTTTAGTGGGTTGTGGAGGTAGTGATTTTGAGGATAGAGGCTTTTCAGACTGTTTTAGCATTTTGGCTGTAAGGGAGGCTTTAGTAAATTTTGTCAGTTCTTTTCGGTTCCCAACCCCAGCTTCATTTAATGCCTCAATCACTAACCCTTGGAGTATGCTTCAGACGAACAAATCTTGGTGGTTATTGCCAAGATGTTGTCCCTGGTCCAGGCCCTTATTTCTATCAGAGATCTTCCCAAGTATTTGGCTACAAATCTAATCATTATCTCCAGCCTTTCTCTTTCTAAGGCATCATAACTAGCCCATCTTGAGTTGATCTCCTCTGTCTCCAACCTTCTGATCTCGGAGTCTAGTTGTTGGATGTCAAAACCCTGCCTATATAACTGATCAATGATTTTATCCATTGAACGGTTATGGTTGGCATCAGCTTCTTTCACCATATCATTCACCTCCTTCTCCTTCTCAGACTCTCCTTTCCTCTTTTGATATGTGACATGAAAGTCTTTTTGACTTTCATTCACTTCAGCTCTTCTCACTCTCCTTCTCCTTCTCATGATCAAACTCAGTCTCCTCACACTTATAACAGCAACTCCTTCTCATTACCTTCTCAGATTCTTTCTCCTTCTCCCCATCTGTCCTCTTCCTTTTTCCTTTAACTGACTGACTCTCCCCCTTTTTGGTTGCATTGGGTGCAAGGGTTTGAGCAGTAGAAAGTGATTTGGTCACCAACTCCTCCACCAGGGGTTGTATTATTGTAGGAAGCCTCTCATCAATGGCTTTGATCACTATATCTGTGATCATGGGAGTGATGAGAGGTAGGGATTTTTGAAGGTTAGCAACTGATTGATCAGGATGGTTCTGTTCCTGAGAATCAGTGCCAAAAGCAGAGGCTGGTGGCTTGGAAGTATGTATTGGCTCAGTGTTTAGGGGCTTCAGAAGAAGGTGCCATCTGTGGGTGTATTGTGGTGGCAGATGGACTTTCATCCTGAGACATCTTGGCCAGCAGCTCTTTGAGTCTGCTAACCTCATCCTCTAGGATGGTGTTTTGAGCAACTACATCATAGAAGAAGCTCAGGTCATCATCAGTTGATACTGAATCACCTGACCTCCTGACAGAGTCAGGATTAACATGCCTTGAGTGTAGATCAATTATAGCATGTGCCCCTTGTTCTGGTTCTGGGGACTTCCAGCCTCAGGACTATGTCCTTCATCAGCTGTTGCCGCTGGTGAGGTCTTAGAGATGTTACCAACTGCACCCTGCTCATTTGCTGAGTCAGAGGCAGTGGCAGCCTCACTAGAAGTTCGCACCTCCTTGTCTACACCAGGAGATGGAACATGATAACCCTGTGTGCTGTGGGTTGACAGAAGCATTGTGATCCTCCCCCTCAGTGTGAGGTTATCCCAGTAGTAATTGGTGTGGGTGGGGGGTGAGGAATGCAACTGCGTTAGCACTTTTGCAACAATTATTGTAGGGCTTTGCAGGGGCGGTTGCATCAGGAGAGGGTGTGGAAGCAGTGTGCACCCGGGGCGAGTGGTGCTTTTCAATGGTAATCCCCTCAAGTGAGGAGGATCCCAGCAGTGTGGCTTCCCTTTGAGTGGTTGCATCAGGTTCCTTTTGAGAGGAAACCTGAGCGGCTTCGGTTGGTGGAGTCATAGTCTACTGGGGGGTTATTCCAGTAGAGATAACCTGCTTTGGTGCAGCAGGAGCATCCTCAGGGGACTCAACTCCCTGAGTAGCCTTCTTAGACTTCTTCTTGTGGGTTTGGAGGGGACTTTGGATGTGGAAGTGGAGGCTGTGGGTTCCAGCTGCGTGGGTTTGCGCAGCTTGGCAGCCTGTTTAAGAGTTTGGTCAGTGTTGTGTCGGGAGTATACCTCCGGCAATACAGCCAAAGCAGGGACTCCCGGACCAACTAGTCCCTCAGCATGAAGCTGATTCTCTATTATGGCCATTAAAACCGAGGATATAGTATCCAACGGTTAGAAAGTGGTTTTGTGGCCATATCCTTGATTTCAAGAAAATTTATTTCAGAAAAGTTTAGTGGTCTTGTTCAAGGATAGAGAACGGTACCTGTTGCCATCTGGAAGACAGTTGATCCCAAGAAGAAGTCTTCGAGGCCAGGCAAACATTTACCATATGAAATATCAAGCGTTCAGCATCTGGAAAATGTTTCTTCAGGATGGTCGAAGCACTAAGATCGCCTTGATATCCATGTTGTCCAAATGAAAGATCAAGTTGGCGCTTAGGATATCCAACAGGGTAGGCAGCATCATCTAATAGTAATATCTGGCGGATGGTAGCAGTAGAGATGACCACCTTATGAGAGTGATGGACGATGGATAGATTCTCCATTAACAGTTGCATTCGTCCAAAACTGATGTAGCGAATCGGCATAAATGATTGGATTTAGGAGGAAGGCCGTTTTCAGTGGTGATTGGACCATAAGATCTATAGCATTATCGAATTTGGTCCAGAAGGGCGATTTAGTGAGGTACGCGACACAGTTGTGTCGAGGCTTGAGTTGCATGGTCGCCATTAATGAAGGTGAAAGATTTCAGAGCTTTTGAAATTTTAGGTCGTGAAAGAATGAAAAACTCTGAAAGAGGGATCAGGTATATATAGGGTACGGGTTATGAAACGACTGAAGGTTTTGGTGTTAGTCATCAGTATTTGAAACAACTGATGACGTGGTATTAACTTTCAGAGGTTTGAAACGACTGATGGTATTGGTGTGGTCAGCAGTTATAAAACAACTGAAGACATGGTGTTACAATCAGACGTTGAAACAACTAAAGTCTCTGAGTTAGGCATCAGTAGTTTTAAAAACTACTGAAGACAAGTTGGACTTCAGATGTTGAAACAACTGAGGACTTGGTATTAGTCATCAGTAGCTGTGAAACTACTGAAGACCCTGGTTGTGCCATCAGTTGTTGTAAACAACTGAAGACTTGGTGTTAGTCATCAGTAGTTGTGAAACTACTGAAGACATGGTATTGCTTAGTTGTTTATGAAGAAACAGCAGTGGTGAACTACTGAAGAGAGTACTCATCAGTAGTTGTCGTCAATTCAAAGCCTTTCAGCTGTTTCATACTGTCCTCAACACTTACTCATCAGCCTTTTTGCTGTTTTCAGTTGTTTCATAGGACATCAGTACTTATCTGTTTCTACTGATTTCAGTAGTTGTAACTACATCAGTAGTTTAGAACAGATAAAGTACAGTACTTTAAAGCATTTAGCCTTCAGTAGTTATAAAAACTACTGAGGGTAAAATAACTCATCAGTACTTATATGTGACATGGTTACCAATGATCATCAGTAATTACTGAGATCATCAGTAGTTGTCACTTATTCTAGCTGCAGCATACCAAGCCTTAACACCAGGTTGTGGAAAGTTGAACTATCCAAAGGCTTAGTAAAAATGTCTGCAAGCTCATCAGCACTAGGCACAAACATAGGATTAATTAGACCCTTTTCAAAACAATCTCTTATAAAATGATGTCTAATTTCTATATGTTGGTCCTAGAGTGCTGGACTGGATTTTTGACAATGCAAAGAGCTGAAGCACTATCCATTAATAATGGAGTCTTAGTCTCTGTAATGCCATAATCCAAAAGTTGATTCTGAAGCCAGAGTACTTGGGATGTACAACTTGCAGTAGCAATGTACTCGGCTTCAGCAGTGGATGTAGCAACAGATGTTGTTTCTTACTCTGCCAAGAAATCAAACAGTTGCCTAGGAATTGACATCCACCAGAAGTTGATTTCCTGGTCAACTTACACCCTGCATAGTCACTATCAGAGAAAGCAACTAATTTGCAAGAATGTCCAGTGGAATACCATAAGCCTAGAGATTGTGTACCTTGCAGATATCTAAAGATCCTCTTGACTGCAATCAGATGAGACTCCTTAGGTGCAGCCTGAAATCTAGCACAAACATATGTAGCAAACATAATATCTGGTCTAGAAGCTGTTAAATACATCAAGGAACCAATCATACATCTGTAAAGAGTTTCATCAACATCTTTACTTTCTGATCAACATCCAATTGTGTGGTGTTGCACATGGGAGTAGAACAGGGTTTACAGTTTTGTAAATCAAACTTATTCAAAAGATCTTTTGTGTATTTAGACTGATGAATAAAAATTCCATCAGCTTTTTGTTTGATTTTCAAACTAGAAAGAACTGTAATTCTCCCATTGCACTCATTTCAAACTTCTGTTGCATTAAGTTTTGGAATTCCTCACACAATTTGGGATCAGAGGATGCAAATATAATATCATCAACATAAATTTGAACAAGTAGCTTATGCTGATCCACCTCTAATAAATAAAGTTTTATCTATGGAGCCTCTGTGAAATTATTCTGTAGAAGAAAGTTTGATAAGGTCTCATACCAGGCTCTAGGTGCTTGTTTCAACCCATAAAGAGCTTTATCAAGCTTATATACCCATTCTGGGTGCTATTATCCTCAAAGCCTGGTGGTTGACACACATAAACTTCTTCTTTTATGTTACCATATAGCAAAGCACTTTTGACATCCATTGAAAAACTTTAAGATTGTGGAGTGCAGCATAGGCTAAAAACAATCTAATTGCCTCAGTCTGGCTACAGGGGCAAAGGTTTCATCATAATCAATACCTTCTTCTTGTGCAAACCCCTGCACAACCAGTCTAGCCTTGTTCTTAACAATTAGCCCATTTTCATCAGTTTTATTCCTAAACACCCATTTAGTGCCTATTGCACACTTACCTGGGGGTAGAGGAACAAGCTCCCACACTGATGCAGATTCTTGAAACCATAAAGATGGTGGCAACTCAATGAAGTTGAGGATGCAGAAATCTCATCAGCATTTGTTGTGGATGGTGCTGCTGGAGCTACAGGAGCATCATGTTTAGAGGACACAGGCAGTTGGTCACTAAACTGAAGAGGTGATTACTACTATCATCATCATCTTCAGCAGTAACACCAGGTGGTGAACTGTTGACAGGAGCAACAGCAGGAGATTGATAAGGAACATATTGCAGTATGTCCAAATCAAAGAGCTCCATAGGGCTTTGTGAAATCTTGTCCTTTGAGATTCATTGAACTTGGCATGTAGAGTCTCTTCAACCATCTTTGTTCTGCAGTTGAAGACTCTGTATGCCTTGCAAGTTGATGAATAACCAACAAAGTACCCTGCATCCACCTTAGGATCAAATTTCTGGAGCTGATCCTTTGTGTTGAGAATGAAACAGGGACACCCAAATGCTCTAAAGAATGAATGAGAGCGGCAAAATGATGTAGAACTTCATATGGAGTCTTCATCAACCTCTGATTTATTAGCACTCTATTCTGCACATAGCATGCTGTGTTGACAGCTTCAGCCCAAAAGGTCAATGGCAGTCCAGAATCAGCCAACATAGACCTTGCAGCTTCAATGAGGGTCCTGTTCTTTCTCTCCACAACTCCATTCTGTTGAGGAGTTCTTGGAATACTAAACTGTCTCGTTATTCCCTTGAAAGGTAGAACCATCAAGTGTATTGTTCCTGAATTCTGTTCCATTGTCACTTCTAATACACTTGACTGAGAGGGAATACTGCTTCTCAGCATACAACACAAGTTTATGATCTTCTGTGCAGCTTCATCCTTTGAATGTAGAAAGAAAGTCCATACAAATCTGGAGTAATCATCCACAATTACCAGATAGTATTTCTTCTTTGCCATGCTCATCACTCTCACAGGACCAAAGAGATCCATGTGAAGAAGATGTAAGCAGGCAGTGGACTTTGGTTCTTCAATAGGTGGGAAAGAACCTTGTGCTGTTTTCCTTTCAAACAAGCAGTGCAGTTGTTTTCACACTTGAACTCCTTCATAGGCATTCCCCTTACTAAACTATGGTGTATCAGCTGATTCATGTTCTTGAAGTTAACATGTCCTAGCCTTCTATGCCATAGATTAGATTCTTGAGGAGAGGCCTTGGAAAATAGGCAAGGATGACCTTTGAGATCTATTTTCTTGGAAAGATCTAAGGCATACACTCTTCCTGTCCCGTTGGCCTTCAGGAGAGTGTGAGCATCCAATACCTTGTCAATCAAACTCAGAACTTTGGATGACAGAATCCTGCAGTTCTGGCTTGTGAAAAGAGCAACATGGCCTTTGTCACACATTTGACTGACACTCAAGAGGTTATACTTGAGATTTTCCACATGGTTGACATCATCAAACCTTATTCCCCATTGAAACAAAGCCCTTCCCGATGATGTAATCTCTTGCATCATTGCCAAAGGAAACAAAACCCTTCCTTCCTGGAGAGTAGTCATTAAGAAGTGAGTTGTTCCCAGTCATATGCATAGATCCCCACTGTCTACATACCAGATGCTACTTTGGCATGTTGAAGAAAACCTGGCATTAATAAACAATCAGTTAGTTTTGGAGACCCAAACCTTTTTGGTTTTGGGCCTGGTTCTCATCAATAGATGGTAACTAACAGGTTATTGGGCACATAGCTTGAGGTGAAGGAGATGGTGTAGAAGAGGAATCCTTTCGCTTGGATCTCCTTTTCTGGGGTTTCAACACAGGGCCATCAAGTTGGTTAACTCTTCCCAACAGATGTTGAACCATCATTACCAGCTGTGTCTGATTTTGGGAAAGAGCTTTCAGCTCTTCAGACACATTGGTATTGGTGTTGATGATGAGTTCTTGTGTTGCACCATCTTCTTCTGAGAGCAACCTCAGATGTTGCCTGTTGCACTCCTTCCCTTTTAGATTTCTTTTTGGACATAGGAGTAACAGGATTTGATGCTGCTGGTACAAACTTGGACTCAAACTCAGTTTTCATTTTAGCCAAGTTTTCTTTAATTTTCTCCTTTTGTTGAGTTTGGATCCCTTTTTGTACCAACAATCATCTGTGAGATGATTGAATAGACCACATATTTCACATGGTTCTTCTTCATCTTCTGTTGATCATCAACTGAAGAAGATGAAACTACTGAAGACTTGCTCTTCAGCAGTTTAGAAGCACTTTTTGCCTTCTTGTCAACTCCCTTAGTAGGCTTCAAATCCTTCCTACTGACAGATTTCTTCTCTTTAGTGCTGTCAGTTATTGGGATTTGAACTCCAGATGTTATCCCCTGCTCTCCAGTACCCTCAGTACTTCTAGGGATAACACTGGGTTGATCAACTCATTGATCATGTGAGTGTCAGCAGTTGAACCATCAATATCAGCTGATAGGTTCACAGAGGGATTACTACTGACTTCAACTACTGATGGTGCTTTATCAAGTAGTGAATCACATGATGAGGTGGATTGGTCATTACTTTCTCCATCAGATTCTACTCCTGCTCTTGAAGCAAAATCTGTAAGAGGAGCAGTGTGATTATAACCAATTCCAAACTTCACATTGGAAGCTTTTGCTTACTAAGAAGCATTTCAAAGCCCTTACAAGATTGTACCCATCGATCACACTCTACTTGGGTGACAGCAAGAGTATCTTTGAGGTCTTTGTACTTCTCTAAGAGTACATCCTCCCTAGCCTTATCATCAGAGATTTGGCATTTTAATTTATAAATCTCATCATTTTTCTCTTTCAGCACAGACTCAAACTCAGCTTTATTTTTGGAAATTTGTTCTAGCATACATTTTTATTGATTAAAGCCACATTTGCTTCTCTAATAGAGGCAAATGCTGCTATGCAAGTTTCAGAACATAATTTGGCCTTAGCCTCAGAGGATACCTGTGATACCTGTGTTGAAGAGGTACTTGAGGATGATCCATCAGAGGATTCCAAAGTCATGAGAGCTAGATTTCCAAAAGGATGCTCACCACCATGTTGACCAGCACCTGAGAACAGTTGTTCATTACCAGACACATCATCTGGTAAGCTGCTCCAGTCAACAACTCCTGGTGTGAAGAAGCTGTGTTGTTGAAGTTGATTAGGTTGATGAGATTGGATGGTTGAGGCTCAGGGAGTGCATGTGGTTGCTGAGCAGTGGGTGCTTGAACCTGGCCTGGTTGTGGCATGTAATAGCAGGGGTATGGATATGGCATTGGCCCCTGTGGAACAAAATATGCAGGAGATTGTGGTTGATGATGATAACCAGAATTGACAGGTTGTTGCCGTCTGTTTTGTTGACTATTGCCAGGGTAAGTCACAAAAGGTGCAGGAGAGTTAGATCCAGATGATCTACATTCTCTTGCAAAGTGTCCAAGCCTGTGGCATTTATGGCACTTCAACTTACTCTTGTCAAAACCAACTTTGGTTTTGCCAGAGAGTCCTGGGAATTTCCTTCCAGTTCTTTTGTAGAACTTCTGAGATCTGATATTTATCAAGGCCATTTGGCTCAAAATATCCATCTCTTCTAAGTCATCATCTGCAATCCCCTTGAGATCATCCATGATGAAACATAGATTGTCACTATTACTACCAGCAGAATAACTATCAACACTCACAAAGGCAGGCTCAGAAGTGTTTGTAGAGAAATCAATATGCTCATCATACTGGCTTTCAGATGACGCATATTCTGACTCTTGATGTCCAATCAGGGCAGTGTTCCCTTGGACAAAATCCTCAGTGAGCTTGCCAGATGAAGCCAATTTCCTTTTCTGCTCTATCTCTCTCTCGAATGTAAGCAGTTTCCCATGAAGTTGGGTGAGAGATAGGCGATCAACATCAGCATTTGAGCGTAGAACAATGGTATATGTGTTCCATCTCTCAGGCAGTGATCTTAGGAATCTATGGTTCATCTGACTCCTGGTATATTCATGTTTAACCATTTTCAATTCAGAGATTAAACATGAAAACCGCTCAAATTGTTGAGTCAGAGTCTCACCCTTTCTATGAGAGAAAGTCTCATATTGTTGGGCGAGGATTTCCCTGTTGTTTGCTAAAACCTCATCAGTACCACCAATTGTTCTTTGATGGCTTTCCAGAGGTCATGAGCAGACTCACAATGCAGAAGCCCAGAGTAAATCTCATTAGGAATAGCCATAGCCAAAATTCCATGGGCTTTTGCATCCGTTTCAAACAACTTCTTGTCCTCATCGGAGTATTGCTCCTTCTTCTTTGGAACCAACTGGTTTGTTTCCGGATCATTCACCATCGGCTTATGTGGTCCATGTACCACAGATGTCCAACAACCTAAGCTATTGACAGACAGGTGATGGAGCAATCTTCTTCGCCAAATGTTATACTTATTCCTCACCAAGATCGGAGGCTTGGTAGAGGATCCAGTATTGAAAGGATCATTCGAAGAAGTAGTCATTGTGGAAAATCAAACAGATTCAAGTAAAATCACAATAAATTTAGCTCAGAACCACACAAAACTCAAATAAAACGGCCAGAAGCGATACACTCTCAATCTCTATAACAGATCCTTGCGAATTTGCTAATTCGATCAAACTTAGAGCGATTGAACAGTTTCAATGATCAATTGTTAGATGATCAATGATTAACCTGCTCTGATACCATTTGTTAGGATCTCAGCTCTAGGTTTAATCGATTGAACAGATATAGCGCGAATAGCTCAGAATTAGACAAATTCAAGCAAGAACATTCGATATAAAGCGATAAATGAATTTTGTTATAGAGAGAGAAATATCAGACAAAAGGAATATTGCATTAAGATTGTCAGCCTCAATGGCACGATTACAGGTGAGTCATCTTTCCTTATAAAGGAAAGAATGACGTAGGCTGATGTCACTTGAAAGTGACATGTAACCGTTTTATAACTACTGATGTTTAACAACTACTGAAGATGTCAACAACTGACATCTTCTTACAAATGTTCCTAAGTGTTAAACATCTTATTTACAACTACTGAAAAACATAAAACTACTGATACTACAACAACTGAAGAACAACCTCTTCAGTTGTTTACAAGTACTGAAAAGGAAACAAAACTACTGAAAAGTAAACAAACTACTGAAAGGAAAAGAAAACTACTGATGAAGAAAAACCATCACAACAACTGAAGAAGCCCTCTTCAGCTGTTGTCATCAGCTGTTAACATCAGCTGATGTCTTCAGTACTTGAACATCAGACTTTGTCTTTCAGCTGTTGATCTTCAGTCTTTGTCTTCAGTACTTGTTGAAGTCTTCAGACTTTAGATCTTCAGCTGTTGTCTCAGTCTTTGTCTTCAGTACTTCAGAAATACTTCAGCAGTTGTATTCTTCAGACTTTGTAGAACAGCTGATCAGGTCTTCTTCAGCTGTTGTGATGTCCTGTGGGACTTAGAGGTTTCTCTGATCAGGCTCATTGGTTCTTTTGGTCCAACATCAACCCCATGAGTTTGAGTAAAACCCTTCGCTACAAGTCTAGCTTTATAAGTATCCAAGTTTCCATGCATATCGGTTTTCTTCTTGAAAACCCACTTACTTCCAACTACCTTGGAATTAAGAGGTGGTACAACAAGATCCCAAACTTGATTGTCATACATGGATTGCATCTCAACGTTCATGGCCTCAAGCCATTTGAACCAATCCAAATTGGACACTGCATCATGGTATGTGGTTGGCTCATCTGAATCTACCACATAGCATCCATCCATGAAAAATCCGTATCTTTCAGGTGGATTACTAATTCTACCACTTCTACCAACGTTTTGTGTGTATTGATCAACCACTTGATCAACTTCAACATCCTCATGTTGAGTGCTAGTTTCAACCAAACGTGCATCGGGTTTTGGTTCTTGATCCTCCTCAAGATCCACTGTTCTACTGCCAGTTCCTTCCATAAGGAACTTTGCTTCTAAGAACTCACCCTTTCTGGCAACAAACACCTTTTGTTCCAGTGGATCATAGAAATAATATCCCATAGAATCTCTAGGATATCCAATAAAGATACACTTGGTGGATCGGACTTCCAATTTGTTTAGGGTGGGAGTTTTAACATAAGCCTCACAACCCCAGACCCTTAAGTATGATAGGCATGGAACTCTTCCATGCCATATCTCAAAAGGTGTCCTTTCCACCTTTTTGGTTGGGGCCATATTTAAAATACGAGCCGCGGAGAGCAGAGCGAAACCCCAAAATGATAGAGGTAATGAGCTTCTAGCCATCATAGATCGGACCATATCCAATAAGGTTCGATTCCTCCTCTCAGACACACCATTATGTTGTGGTGTTCCAGGTGGAGTGAGTTGTGAGACAATCCCACAACTCCTAAGATGATCTTGAAAGGCATCACTTAGGTATTCACCTCCTCTATCGGTACGGAGAACTTTAATTGACTTGTTGAGTTGATTTTCTACTTCATTCTTGAAGATTTTGAACATTTCAAAAGTCTCATCTTTGTGCCTTAATAAGTACACATACCCATAGCGACTATAATCGTCGGTAAAGGTAATGAAGTATCTTTCACCATTCCTAGTCATTGGTTTAAAAGGACCACATACATCCGAATGTATGATTCCTAATAAATCTTTTGCCCTTTCGTTAGTTCCACTAAAGGGTGCCTTAGTCATTTTACCTTGTAAACAAGATTCACACACATCAAATGAATCACATTCATTTGTTTTTAAAAGGCCATTCTTTTGAAGGGTTTGTATACGTTTCTTGTTTATATGACCAAGACGACAATGCCAAAGATAGGTATCACTCAAATCCAACTTGAGTTTTTTGGTGTTAGTATGGTACATGAACTATTAAAGCATTTTCATGAACCAATTCATAAATACCATTAATGGGTATAGCTTTAAAATAGAACATATTATTTAAAGAAACATGAATATCATTTTCAATAAAAGATAATACATAATCATAAAGTCTTAATTGGGATACAGAAATAATGTTCCTAGTCAAACTAGGAGCATACAAAACAATATTCAAAATAACTTCCAAGCCACTTGGAAGTCTTAGGATGTAGTCCCCACGAGCTTCAACTAAGACTTTAGTTCCATTGCCCATGAAGAGGCTAACATCTCCTTGTTTGAAGTCCCTACTTCTTGTGAACCCCTGCAACAAATTGCAAATATGAGTTCCACATCCGGTATCCAATACCCATGTATTTGAAGATGTAACATTAAGATCAATATGAATCATGTATATTGTACCTGAGGTCTGCCCGGCATCCCTCTTGGCTTTCAACTCTTGGAGATGGACAGGACAATTTCTTGCCCAATGTCCAATCTCCCCACACTTGAAGCATGGGTCATTGGTAGCAACCTTTTGCTTCTTCTCATGTGGTTTGGGTGGTACCCTTACCACCCCTTTCCCTTTCCCCAAGCGGGTCCCTTACCTTGGTAACCTTTGCCTTGGGTGCGGACGAGGCCTTTTATTGTTCCCACCTTCATTGATGGTGAGAACGGGTAAAACCCTTTTACCCATGGCCGCCTCGGAAGTTTTGAGCATTGAGTGAAGCTCACCAATGCTTTTGTCCCAAGCATTCATGTTGTAGTTCAACACGAATGTCTCGAACCTCTTGGTAAGGCCATTGAGGATCAAATCCGTGGCCAATTCCTTCGAGACGGGACAATTAAGCCTCTCGAGGCGGTCAATGTGACTTTTCATCTTATGTACATAAGATGAAACAGATTGGTTGTCGTCCATATGACATGCATGGAGTGCTCGAACCGTTTCGAAGCGCTCAACCCTTGCTTGCTGTTGGAACGTTTCTTCAGCTGGGTTATCATGTCGTAAGCTTCGTGGTGTTCATACTCCTTTTGGAGATCTGGAGTCATGCTCGCTAGCATGAGACAAGACACTTGGACGGAGTCCTCAGTGTACTTCAGCCAATCGTTGTAGGCCTCCTCATCATCCTCGCTAGGTTGATCGGGGATAGGGTCATCTAAAACATACGATCTTCTCTCTGGCTTGAGAACGATTCTCAAGTTTCGATACCAATCGATGAAGTTGTTATGATTTAGACGTTCCTTTTGGAGGATCGCTCGTAGAGATTGGTTGGACGCAGACGAGTTATCGTAATTATCATTATGTGAGGCCATCTACAAAATTTAACAAAGTTTTATTTTAGTATTTTCGATATTGTAATTTTAATAATAAATGCCTTTTAAGGTCTTTTTATATTAAAATCTAGAAGCCAACATTACATTTAAATTGTGGTTAGGTGACCTTTATCTCACGTTTTTAAATTAATAAGGTGGTCAACGTTTGACGATCGCAACCATTTGCAACTTCTAGAAATATGGGATCGACTTGAAACATCATATGTAAAGTCGGCATGTTAATCCCATCAACACCATTTGGAAACCACATCGTAGGTGATCCATTTGACATGATTTGCAAATCAAGACACCCTACTTACACCCACGTGTGAGTTTGCCAAAACAAGTGGTTAGGTGACCTTTATCCCACAAATAAGGCATTCTCACCTTGAATCACGAGTTCCCTCAAAGTGGTTAGGTGACCTTTATCCCACTAAGAGTTCTCAAGTGACTCAAGTGTTGTGTAAAAGGACGGTGTTGATCTTGTTAAAGAATATTTAGAGGTTACATAACATTAGTTTAGAAAACTCTATGTACTTGTATTTGCATGCAATCAAATACAAGGTACCCTATGGTCCTTTGACTAAAACCAATTTTAATCTTTAAAATCATTAAACCATTTTAATAACTTTATATAAACTTTTAGAACCATCAATTTTCAGCTTGTTAAGTTGTTAGTGAGTTTGTTATGTATGTCAAAACATCAACCATTCAAACAAACAACAAACATTTAAACAAGCATAAACATTAACTATCATATGTGCATAACCATAGCCCTTATGTTGACAACACTTATTTGCCATCACAAGTGTTGTCATTTGGTCTTTTCTAAGGTTACAACAAGAGAACACATAGAAAGCTTCCAAAAGCCTCCCACTTGAAACCGCATCCAAAATGCTCCATGTTTCTTTAGTGTCTTCCTTTGTGCTTCCAAGGCATATGTCTTCATATTACAATATAAGGTCCTAATACATGATATCTAGTAAAATGAAATTACACCTAATCTATTTATTACAACCCAATAATAAATAAAATTACACTTGAAACAATAGATAATACAACCCAACTGAATGAATGAATACAACCATTACAAACACCCAAACAACACAAGGTCAATGGCTAGGTTATGCACTAAAATAAGCATCCATTATATCATCCAAAATATAACTATGAATCCACTTAAAACCAACGAATTTTCAGCCAACATAAACTGAAAAATTCGGGTTTAGATGTTGTCCAAACAACACAACATATCAACATATATATATCTTTCAAGATTTAATCTTAAGCATGTATAATTAAATCTTGAAAGTTGGGGATTCAACAAAACAGAAACATAGCAGCCCCAAATCAGCTTATATTTAGATTATCATCATCCTTTAAAACCTATTTTAAAGGACAAAACAAGCAAGTCATCCACATAACCGGCTCTTGATGCCATTTGACGGGTTTGCTAGAACACAAAATCCATGTTTAACCATTTAAACTTTCAGAAAACGCAGCGGATATGTAGTTTTTAAAACCGATTTTAAGCTGAAAATTTCATGTTCTTAGTTATGTTTTAAGATGGAAAACAAACCCAAACCAAAAGGGGATCATTATGTGAATGAGCATGCTATGTAAACACAAAACACATAATATGACAGCCACAAGGTGCTGCCAAAACTACCTTTCAGCAAGCTACAAATGTCGACGGAAAGAGTAGAATGGATGCTGAAATTCGGCCAAAAGAAGGCTGAAATATGCCCAAAAACTTCAAGCTTAGAAGTCTTCAAGTGTTCACTCGCACTTGGCTTTAAGTAAGCATCATGATTACTTGGATTTGGACACCAATACTCCAAAAGGAAAACCTCCAACTGCCCTTCAAAACCGTGAACATCCAGCAGCAAAACTGGGAGGATGAAATCGACCAAGGTTCCAAGAGGAGGACCCTCAAGCTTGTATACCCAAAGCCTTTGAAGCAACCACCACTCTTGCTAGGGAGAGAGCACCAAAAACACCCAAAAATGTTCTCTTCTTCTTGTTTCAGCCGTGAGCATCAAGAGAGAAGAAGATGAGAGAGATTTTTGAGCATGCAAGATGAATTGATGGATGAGAAGTGTGTCGTACACTCTTTCATAAAGAGTGTAAGTTTCAAGACAATAATTCTCACCTTTCCACACAAGGTGGCCGCCCAAAATGGTCCAAAAGGGGAGGGTTTTCCCTCCTAAACTTGTCTTATATCACACATTAATAAGTCATGTACTAGACTTATTAAAATTGTGACATATACCTTCTCCAATTAAACATTTTAACTAAAGTATACTCACATGTTATTTGTGTTATTTAAACCCTTTTAAATACAAAATAATAATAAACCCATCAACAAATTATCCTTATAACTTGTTTCATCTCGCAGATAATTATTTAGAAAACCTAATTTTCCTTTCTAAATTTGGTGTAATTATTTAATTGTATGAACCCATCATCAATTAAATAATTCTTGGTGATGCAAAGCTTGTTATTGGGTATAACCGACTTGGATCATAACGTACTAACCGCATCAATATTCTACGTGTCTTGGGCACATAGAATCCTACAGTTGTGTTGTCTGGGACATCATATATCATTCATGTCTTTAGTGGCTACAAGAGTCAATAATTCCTCTGCGAAAACCATGTTTCACTAGATGAGTTCAGAGTTTCTCATACTAGGCTCTAGGGGCTTGATGGAGCCCGTAAAGAGCCTTGTCCAGTTTGTAAACTCTATCCTGATGATAAGGATCCTCAAATCCTTCTGGTTGACTGATGTAAACTATTTCACGGATTTCACCATGAAGGAATAAACTTTTCACATCCAATTGATAAACTTTGATCTTCATGTACGATGCATAGGCTAAGAATATATGTATTGCTTCCATCCTTTCCGCAGGTGCAAACACTTCATTGTAGTTAATGCCCTCTACTTGTCTAAACCCTTGAACGACAAGCCAACCCTTGTTTTTTTTATTATGATCCCTTGATCATCTTTCTTGCACTTAAGAACCCATTTAGTTCTAATCACTTTAACACCTTTAGGTCTATCTAATAAAACTTTCTAGTCTGAGTCTTCTTAATAACATACACGGTGCACCAAATGGTTCTAGATACTCCAAGTTGGGTATACGTCGCTGGAGTAGTTCATAACATGTTTTCCTATGTCGTTTGACCACTAAGACTTGATTGAGAGTGTAGCATGCATTAGCCACTGCCTCATTCCAGAATTGAATAGACAGTTTAGAGTCAGCTAGCATTGTCCTGGCTGTCTCTATTACGCTTTGATTTTTCCTTTCAGCAACCCCATTCATCTGTGGAGTGTAGGCAGAAGTAAGTTGATGTACAATTCATTTCTCTCTACAAATATGCTTCCATTCATTGATTTTTGAACTCTGTGCTATTGTCAGACCGAATCTTTCATACCTTCAGTTTGTAAAGTGATTCCAATGTAGTGACTAGATGCTTGAAGGAATCAAATGTCTTTGACTTGGCTTTCAAAAACATCACCCAAGAAAATCTTGAGTAATCATCGATTACTACAAAGCAATACTGATCTCCAGCAATTCTCTTTGTGCTGACAGGTCCAAACAGATCCATGTGTAGAAGCTCGAGAGGAATATTGATAGAATTAACTTTCATTGCCTTGTGTGACTTCTTGGTCTATTTCCCTTTCTTACATGCTACGCAAAAATCAAGAAGCTAGAAATTCTTAACAGTTACTCCATTCACTAAATCATTCTATACCAGATGATTCATCTTCCTAGGATTAATGTGTCCTATTCTCCTATGCCAGGAGACTGAATCCCTCTCTGTTGCCTTTGTCAATAAACATTGCATAGTGGTCTTAATTATGGGGGATTTTGATAGATCCAAGACATACAGATCAATATATCTTGAAGCTGACAGTAGAACTTTATCCTCCTGGATAAGATAATCCGTTTTCAACATGTAGCACTTCTTGTGTCAAACACAACTTTGAATCCTTTATCACAAATCTGGGAGACTGAACATGTAACATAATCCTTTTTCAACATGTAGCACTTCTTGTTGTTGAACGTAGTTGACCTTGTCAAACTTCACTTTCTCGTTTCCCATTTCGCCTTGAGCGGTGATGTAACCTCCTTTGTTTCTAGCGAATGATACATGTCCCCCTTTAATTTGTTTGACATTAAAAGGAGAGACGAATTCCCAGTCATGTGCCTGAATGCCCCACTATTAATAATCGAGGTATTACTAATAACACTGTAGCGGACACCTTGCACATTCAAATAAATTTATCAGTTCAGATTTGGGACCCAAGCCTTAACTGGCTTGGGTGACCCAGAGGAATCACACATCATGAACTCAACCCACTATCCTTTAAAAGATGAGGGCATATCTTTCTTCTTCTTTTCCTCACTATCAGACTTTATACTTGATTTTTCTTTCCATAAACCCGTTTTATGTTACGCTTGTTTGTGGTAAACTGAGGACTGGCTTATGGTTTGAACTTTAGGTTCACTAATACTCTTAGGTGGAATGTTAGATCTTACTTTAGAAAAAGTGTATTTTTTCACTTAAAAGTTCAATTTACTTTTTGGGTGTTTGATAGTACGGACCATTAGGAAAGATATGTCCACGTTTCCCATAACTGTAGCATGAACTCCCTTTTACAAATTTAATAAAAGTTTGAGTTGGGGTTGAGTTTGATAGAGGTGTGAGATGTTTCCGATTGGGTTGTTTCACTTCTCTTTTAGATGTTTCCTCTGCTTTAACAAAATTGATTGTTTTAACATTTTAAACATCATTCAACTTCATTTTATTTGGACTTTGATGAGTAACATGTTTATGATTAAGTAGATTAGTCATTTTGGGTTCAGTAGTAGATGTGTGTGAACTTGACTTTAAATTAACCTTTTCAATTTGATCATCCAATTTTTAATCGGCATCTCCTCTTTTGATTTCAAAATGGACTTCTTCTGTTTAGTGATATTTTGCACAAGTTTGCCCATGGAATCAGGATCACTAACCAAAGGAGTGGACAACACATGATCCTTTACTGGGTTATTATTGTTTGGTCTACATTTAGTGTTCAAAGGGGCTGCATGTGGTGGCAGAACTACTTATAACCCAAACCTTCCTCATTATTTTGTTCTTTCACTATGTTTTGAACTATGTGAGAAGAACTAGCCAAACTGTGTAGTTTTTGTTTTAAAGATACAACTTTTACTTCTAAAACTGCTTTTTTCCTTTTCCGTTTTTTGTAAAGAATTTAAATTAAACATTATGTCATTTGCTTGATTTAACGCAACCACCTTGGTTTCCGTAAGTTGTTTTCCCAAAAGTTCTATTTTTTCTTTAAAACTGCATCATTTTGTTTTAAAATACGATTAGCGTCAGTGTAGAGTTGTTAACCGTTTACTATATTATCAATATGTTCTAATAACCTTGCAAATTTTAGATCAATGCTTTCCCTAAATTGGTCACATTCAGTACAAGAATGTTTATCAAATAATTGGTCTTCAGAACTTACTTGTGATGAATTCATAAGAATCAGCTACAGGACCGGTGAAAGGGGGCACTTACAACACAACAACACAAAGAGGATAATAACTAAACTTTATCAAATAGTAAACTGGATAACCACAAGTAAAGACACTAAGAACACAAGAAATTAAGAGGCTGAACACAAGAGCAAACTACACAAGAGTATGGTTTTCAAGATTGCAGTATATTGCTTTCCCAATGTTCTATTACAGGTGTTACAAAGCATGAAAGAAAGATACAAGAACATGAGATACTTATACTACATCCTAAAACTGGCCATACTATGAAAGGCGGCTGGATACAATTGACTAGACACAAAACCAATTCAATTGTATAGTCAAAAGGCACATTACCTTTTGACTAGTGGCTGTGAGATGCTATAGTTCACATCCTTATCTATTACAAAAAGGATAAAGTACATGAAGTAGAAAGTTACAGACTCAAGACCTCAATGTACTGTTACCAAAAGCATGGACCTTTTCACCAACTCATGTAAATTGGTGACTTCATAGAGTTGCAGCGGAAAGGGGTCCGGCTTTATGGAAAAGTACATCAGATAAAGCATGTTACTAAGAGTCTTTGGAAGAAATCCGCCTTCAAGAGTTGAGCTTCGGAAGACTTTGTCTTTGAAGCTTCAGAAGACTTCATCTTTGGCTTCGGAAGATATTGGTCTTGGCTTTGGAAGATTTTACACTTAGAGTATTTTCTGTTGCATGTGTAAAACTTCCTAAGCATTTTTCTTCAATGCACTTATGCAGCATGCAGGATAGACTTTGGATGTTTGGGTTGCATTAGTCTCTTCATATATACTCTACAAACTCCCCCTAGGCTGATGCTACCAAAACACTTAGTAGACTTCAAATATCAATAGTCCTCATTAGGATGATCACCATTCCTTTCTTCATGAGGTGATCAGGATCCTTTAGACTATCTAAATGTCTTCTCATGTCAAAGAGATCATGCAGAGGCAACTGAAATGTCTTGCCAAGTGTGGATGTCTTTAGTGCCTTGATCTCTAATGACATGCTATCTTTCTGGATTTTTGGTGTATGTCCAGGACAAGATGGGTCTTCCTGATGCTAGAGGATCTGTTTGAATAGGAGTTGAAGTAGCATCCTCAGGATGTTCTGACTCATCCTAAGATTTAGAAAATAATGCAGTCTTCTTCTTTTTTGGCTTTGGTTTAGAAGCCATCCTTTTCTTTTCTTTACAACTTTTAACTGAGAAGACTATCCTGCAGTACCAGATTGATCTTCATTGTCTTTCTCAGTTGGGTCTTCTACTCTCACATGTTCAGATTTAGAGTGAGGCTGACCCTACTATGGATCAGAAGATGAAGCTTGCTGAGATTTTGCAGCAGGTCCAGGTTGTGTTGTGTCTAGTTGTTCAACCCTAACCTCCACTTTAGGTGGCGCTTAACTTCGAGGGGAATGTAAGTCAACCAGCTCTCCACTCTTGATCTTCTGCTTGATCACCCTGATATATTCATCCATAATGGATAGAGACATGGGGCAAAGTCTCCTTCCAGAGAATCCATACAGCTTCAAGAAGCTCATCATCCTCTGCCTGTCAGCAGACTTTTCATATTCTTCTGGATGATGGCTCTTGACTTGGCAGCTTCTTCCCTTAGCTTCCTTTTAGTTGTCTTCCTATCCTTGACTATCTCAAGTTCAAGTTGTTTGAGGTACTCAAACTCAACATAGTCATAGGATAAGGGAAGAAGTGCTTCTGCCTGATAGAGGCCTATGGCACTCAAGTAGTTGATCATCTTGATCCTATCTTCTTCTTTATCTACCAGAGGTTCTTGTTGAACCACATCCTCTTGTGCAGGACTTTCTTGAACTGGGGAGAGGGTTGGCACATGCTTGTACAATCTTTTCTTTTTCTGTCTTCTTTGATTTGTACTAGAAGCTCTGCATCTTGTGCCTCCTTCTTCTCCCTTGACCTTTCCAGCTCAACCAGTTCAATTAACTCCTCCAAAGGGAGAGAGATGACATTATCTATGTCATAGTTCCTTGTCTGCAGATAGTTTATCCTGACTACCCTTAACTCATCATTCTGAGTATCTGGTTTGGGGGCAGCCCTGATAGCAGAGTCCATGAGTCTTGAAGACTCAGTAGAGGAGCTTTCTCCCCTCAGCTTCCTTTTCCTCTCTCTTTTCCTCCTTAATCTCGTTAGAAGTCATTTTTCTTTTCCTTTGTCACTCACAGACCTTTGTGACTCAGGGTGGAGAGTGCTTTGGCCTTCATTGATTGATGTATATCTCTGGCCAGAGAGAGGTTGAGAAGCACCTTCACCAGCAGGTGTCTCAAAAAGGGCATTGATCTTTGTAGTAGTTGTTGGTGATAAGACAGGGCTCTCAGGTTCTGTCACTGGGCCTTCAGTCAAGGTTTCTCCTATGAAGCTAATCTTAGTGTCTGCCTCAACATCCAGTTGACTGATGACATTGCCTGATTCCCACAGTCTTCTTCTAAGGCTAAACTGTGTAGTGATCCGGTCTTGGATTCTTTGAGCCAACTTGTTAGCTTGTGTTGATTGGCTTGGATTGACAAGTGGCATGTTGACTAAATCTAGAGTGTCATAATAGTTGAAGGTCTGAAAATTGAAGATCTCTTGCTGCCCTTGAACTTTCATGATGATTAGGTGTTGAATCAAGAATAAGGCTAATGCAACCAAAACTAAGTCACATAGATAATTTTGGTACTGAATGCAAAGGCTTCCTAAGCTTAGCATGGAACTTCCGATGGT
Source organism: Flaveria trinervia (assembly GCA_025506515.1). Classification (NCBI taxonomy): domain Eukaryota; kingdom Viridiplantae; phylum Streptophyta; class Magnoliopsida; order Asterales; family Asteraceae; genus Flaveria; species Flaveria trinervia. Next base: position 73,935,459 of record CM046451.1, on the reverse strand, counting down.
TGTAGAGTTCTTCCGAAGACAAAGTGAAAGATCAACTTCCGAAGACAGAACTCTACTTCCGAAGTCAAGTGTATACTTCCGAAGTTCAAGCCTTAGAAGAATAAACTAAAGACCACTTCTGAAGTATGATGAAAAGAAGAAGTCTCCAAGCCTTGGAACAAGAAGCCTCTTCCGAAGTATAAGTGGCTTTGGAAGTACTTACTCTTCCAAAGCCATTTAACCTTCGGAAGACACTACTATGAACAGTGGACACAAGTATGGTCTTTGATACTCCACTGCAGACGTCTTATACTTTATGGATTCTTCCTAAAGAGCCATGCAGTTGACCATACTTTATCTCACTGTTCACCTTTTCATGATAGTACATGTTACCAAATTTAGTTGGTCACAAAAGGTAAGTCAGGGACATCTCCTGACTACCAAATCTCAGATAAGGCTTTATCCGAGATACCATAAACTTTAGTCTTTTAGTATAGACTTTAGCTATAGGATCCCAGGTGGTATCAAAAGTATAACAGTTGTAGGTAGTATTATATATAGGTTCTCTTTGTAACTCACTGTAACAAGAAAAACTGCTCGTAATAATCTAGTATTTTGAGTTGAGAAGCAATATAAAAAGTACCTTGAAACTTACTTCCTGTGTTCATTATTACTTTCTATATTGTGATCAAGTCTTACTGATTCTATCTTAACCCGAGTGTTGTTCTAGGTGAGTTTGAGAGAAAAACATAAGTGTTTTGTGACAAACATCAATCCTACAATTGGTATCAAAGCTTCTCAGGCTCATAATTGTGTGATCTAACCATCCAAATCAACTTGTTTTCACTCCTCCCTACAACCCACTCACTCTAATGACCCTTAACAAGTCCGAGGTAGAGATGAGAACCATGAAAAAGGCTCCCATCATTACACTTGAAAATTTGAGGTCTTGAAGCAGGAGAATAGAAGGCTTCATCAGGTATCAAGACAGCAGGATATGGAACTCCATTGTCAATGGCCCGTATAAGCTTAAGGTGGCACCACCTAGTGGAAACGGTGCCATGATAAAAAAGATATAGAGGATTACTCTAATGAAGACAGAAAGAAGATGGATATCGACAGCAATGCTATGACCATTCTCATGACTGCAATACCGAACTCCATTATGGAGGGATTCGAGCATTGCACGACTGCCAAAGAATTGTTTGATGCACTTGATCAGATGTACTCAAGCTCCAATGACTCAAAGAAGGACTCACTGAAGTAGCAGTTTGAGAACTTCACTCATATTGCTTGAGAGACCCTCAGCGAGCAGTACTTCAGGTATATGGATCTTATCTCTTCTCTTCAGTCTATGAAGATCACTCCCGAACTCAGAGATCTTACCAGAAAGTTCATGAGTGCTCTTCTAAATGAGTGGACATTTTACTGTGTCTCTATCAAGAGGACAGAGAACTTTAACACTCTCACCATGACTGAACTCTATGGCATCCTTGATGGATATCGCCTATAGATGGAGAGTAAGAAGGGCCACCAAACAAGCAGACCATGAGTCTTCCTGCTAGCAATGTTCTAATGGTTGCTGAAGGCTCATTACCCCCACAACCTCAGCATTTCCTGATTATCAGCAGCCATCCTGCTCTTCTGGACCTTACATCACTTTTCTGAGACTCCAAGGTCTTAACAGGCTCAACATAACTCCTTTCAGAAAGTTGTGGACACTCTGATGATTTTCAATACTGCTTTGATGATCTTGAATGTTTCAGTCCAGATGATGTAGAGTACGTGGACATTGTCCAACAGATGACTCTTTTAACTTACAGAGCAAAGAAGTTCATTAGATAACTGGAAGGAATCCCTCAAAACCTAACTACCAGCAAGTTGGGGTTTCACAAGACCAAGGAAAAGTGTTACAACTGTAACCAAGGGTCACTTTGCAAGGGAATGCAAGGCTCCCAAGACCAATCCCGGAACCCACAGGCCTCCACACATCCCTCAACCTCAAAGCCCGCTGAGAAGTCAACTGAAACAGCTGCAATGGCTCAAGAAGTTGACTGGAGCTTCATGGTACAGGATGTGACTCCTGCTCAAGCTCTCATGGCCGGAACAGATGATGCCAAGGTATATGAACATCTCTGCACTCCAGCCTATATAGCTAAAGTTAAACTCTATCAGGATTACAATATGGAAATCAGATCTGATATTGAGTCTTTAAATATGTTAAAATCTTATTTTAAAAGAACTGAATCTGACTATTAAAATAAAGTTGAGGAGTTGGAGAAAACTGTCTCTTTTAAAACATGAACACACCAACTACAAGACTCAAATCAAAGATCTGATATCCAAATTTTCTGAGGCTCAAGCCCAGCTTGTCACTGCTGAGGCTCAAGCCAGGAAGCATGCTATCTCTGAGCAAAACTTCCAAGCTATTATTGCATCATCCTCACACTCCAAACTCTATTATCAGAACAAAGGAGGCTTGGGAACTAATGAAATTGCTCCACCACACTCCTTTGAGTCTATTAGACAGCCTAGATGTGGTACTAAGGAGCAAGAGGTTCCAATTGTGGACCTTCCTCACTAGAGTTTAAGGATGAAGCAACAATATTGGTCTCCACAGGGAAGGAATAGGTAGATGTACCCATCTCCTCTTGTGAAGAACAAATCCTAACCACTAAAGCCAGAAGAAGCAGAGCTAAAGCTGCTTGGAGAACTGCCAAGAAGGTGGCTGCGTCCATGCTGAAGATTGACCCCAAGCAGAAGGGTCTTTCTCTCAGCTGCATTCCAAGTGTTAGGTACTTCTGATTCAGGAAAGGAGTGTAATACCAGCACATCTGTTCTACCAAAGGATCAGAAGTTGAAGGGAAAAGTTGTTGATGAAGAAAAGAAGCCCAAGAAACAGCAACCCTCATATTCCCAAAGAGCTAACATTGCATGCATAATGTTTGGTCTGCAAAACCACATGGCAAAAAGATTGTTACTACAATCCTGCAAGCACATATTATGCAAATGATGTTAGGAAAGAAGGATTCAAGGAAGGTTCCACATTTGGACCTTTTCAAACGGTTCAAGTGATGAAAAATAAGCTAGTTTCAGAAGCCAGGTTGCTTTCCGAAGAAACTCTTTCTTCCGAAGGGAAAATGGCTTCAGAAGCAAAAGCTACTAAGGCTCGGAAGAACAAGAAAGTTCCCTTGAAACCTCCCTAGAAGAAGACTGCTTCGGAAGAAAAGGTGGTGAAGACTTCTTCCGAAAAGAAAGAAGCTTCGGAAGATAGTCATGCTGCTAAAGCTTCAAAAAGCTCGTCCTCCAAGATTAACCAACGGATGGACTGGAAGATCAAGGAAGATGCTGCAGCCCAAACCTCTTCTTCAAAGACCTCTATTGAACCCCCATGCATAACATTTGGTTCAATTATGTCACTATCTTTGGAAGAACCCAAGACCAGCAAGTCTTGGGCTTCCAAACAAAACTAACATTCTCATCTTATGTGCAGGGACATCCATATGACAAGAACAACAATATCTAGAGTGTAGATATTGGATGCTCCAGGCACATGACAGGGAACATATCTCTCCTTCAATAGTTCAGAACTATGATGGAGGTCCTGTCCAATTTGGAGGTGAGGTTGGAGGATATATTTCTGGCAGAGGGAGTATATCCAATGGTAAATTAAAGGTTGACAAAGTTCACTTTGTCAAACAGCTTGAACACAATCTGTTAAGTGTTTCTCAATTTTGTGATCAAAAGCACGAAATATTTTCATAGAACACGAGTGCATTATCCTCAAACCCAGGATGACAATTCCTCCGAAATTGGTGCTTCTTAGATCTCCCAGAAAAGGGGATATGTACAAGCTTGATATGAACAATGCTTCCCCAATGGGTGAAGTATCATGCTTTCTTTCCAAAGCTGATAGTGATGAGTCAACACTATGACATAAACGTATGTGTCATGTAAATTTTATGACAATGAATAAATTGGCTAAAAATAACTTGGTACATGGTTTGCTGAAAGGGAACAACACAGGACATCTCATAAATCCAAATGTGTTAACTCTATCACTACTCCATTACACTTATTGCACATGGATCTCTTTGGTCCCACAAGTATAATGAGCATTGGAAGGAAATCATATTGCCTTGTGATAGTTGATGATTTTACAAGATTCACATGGGTATTCTTTATAAGAACTAAAGATAAAACTACTGAAACACTAAAATCTTCTATTCTTAAAATAGAAAATCAAATTGATCACAAGGTTAAAATCATTAGAAGTTATCAAGGGACTGAGTTTAAGACCTTTGTTCTTGACTTATTCTATAACTCAAAAAGGATTGCCAGACAATATAGTGCTCCCAGAACTCCTCAACAAAATGGTGTTGCTGAGAGGAGGAACAGGACACTTATTGAGGTGCTCGAACTATGTTAGCTGCTTCAAAACTACCTCTAAAATTCTGGGCAGAGGCAGTTAGCACTGCATGCTATGTGCAAAACAAAGTTGTTGTAGTTAAGCCCCATGGAAAACCCCCTTATGAGTTATGGAAGAAGAGGCCACCGTTCATTGGCTTTCTATGGTACCATACTTAACACAAAAGAAAATTTAGCAAAATTTGCTAAAAAGTCAGATGATGCTATATTTGATGGATACTCTTCAAGCTCCAAAGCTTATAGAGTATACAACATTAAGAATCAACAATTTGAGGAGTCATCCAATATAGTTGTTAATAAGCACACTCCTTGTGTTAGGGTGAATGGCCCTGATCATATCTTTTATTTAGAATTGTTTCCAAACTATTCTAAACCATCTTGTGAGAATGTTTCAGTTGGAACAAGTGCTCAAAATGATGCTGATGATGTCGATCAATTGTTTGAGCTTCCCAGACCTAGTCCAAATTCTCCAAGAGCAACAAACGAAGTCTCCACCATTCACAGATCTGATAGCTTGACTATGTCCAGGAATTGTGAACTTCTTCAAGTGAATCACTCACTAAGCCTCAAAACTCATCAGGTGATCCAACACAACACCAAGCAGAAGGAAGAAGTGTTTTGAAGGGACAGAAAACTTTTAACACCACTTCACAGCCAACCATTGATGATGTTTCTCACTCATTCAATCAGTCCTCATTGAATGATTTTGAAACAACAACAGGACAAGGTGTTCAAGTTCCTGAGCAGAGTATGTCCAACCTGGATCTATCTCTGCAACTAAAAGTGATTCCTCGCCTTAGGATTCATAACACTCATCCTGCTGAGAACATCATAGGGGATGTCACTAAGGGTGTGAGAACAAGGGGACAGACTCAACATGGGATGTCTGCTTGTACTCATGCTTTCTATCCCAGATGGAACCCAAGAAGGTAGAAGATGCCTAAAAAGATAGTAGCTAGCTTGAAACGATACAAGAGGAGTTGCTTCAATTCAAGAGACAGAAGGTATGGAACCTATGTCCGCTACCATCGGTCAAGTACCAATAGGTACTAAATGGGTTTTCAGAAACAAGAGAGATGATAAAGGCATGATCATCAAGAACAAAGCAAGACTTGTAGTTCAAGGATATACACAAGAGGAAGGAATTTATTATACTGATGTCTTTGCATCAGTTGCAAGACTTGAGGCAGTTAGGATCTTCTTTGCCTATGTTGCATCCAAGGACTTCACTGTCTATCAACTTGATGTCAAGTGTGCATTTCTATATGGGGATATAGATAGGGAAGTCTATGTATGCCAACCTCCAGGATTTGAAGACCAACAACACCCTAACTATGTGTGCAAATTGGAAAAAGCTCTATATGGGCTGCACCAAACACCTAGGCTGTGGTATGAGACTTTGTCTCAGTTTCTTCTGAAGAATGGCTCCACTAGAGGTACCATTGACAAGACTCTCTACATCAGAAAGTTTGGAAAGGACATCTTTCTTGTTCAAGTCTATGTTGATGACATCATATTTGGTTCTTCAAATAACCAGATGTGTAAGGACTTTGAGAGTATTATGAAGAAGAAGTTTGAGATGAGTTCCATGGGAAAAATGGAATTTTTCCTTGGAATTCAGGTGAAGCAAATGAAGGAAGGGTTCTTCATTAATCAATCTAAGTATGTCTCTGACATTTTAGAAATATTTGAAATGAAGGATTGCAAGCCTGCAAAGACACCCATTCCAAGAAACCATAATGTTTGCCTGACCTTGAAGGGGAGGATACTGCTCAACATCAGTATAGGGCAACTATTGGTTCTCTGATGTATCTTACTGCTAGTAGACCTGATATCATGTTTGCTACTTGCATTTGTGCAAGATATCAGGCTACTCCAAAGGTGTCTCACTTAGCTGCTATTAAGAGAATCCTCAGATACCTCAAAGGAGCACCTCAACTAAGTCTTTGGTATCCCAGAAACAGGAGTTTAATCTTTATGGATACTCTGACAGTGACTATGGTGGCTGCAATATTAACAAGAAATCAACATCAGGGGGATGTCAATTTCTTGGTGGAAGGATCATCTCATGGCAATGCAAAAAACAATTCTGTGTATCTGCATCAACTACTGAAGCTGAAATATTGCGCTCAACTGCTATGGATTCAGAATCAGATTTTAGACTATGGATTCAACTTTATGAGTACTCCTATCCATATTGACAACAACAGTGCTATCTCCATTACTGAAAATCCGGTGAAGCACTCCAAGACAAAGCATATTGACATTAGGTATCATTTCTTAGAGATATTAATGAGAAAAATCTGATTAAACTAATCAAAGTTGACTCAAATGAACAATATGCTGATTTGTTCACCAAGCTTTTGATGAGCAAAGATTTAAGTATCTCATAACAGCTATTGGGATGATAAACATTGATTAGATCACCTCTTTTGAAAATCTTTTAATGTGTAATTCTTCTGTCAATACAATTTAGGCCTATTACAAAATGTCTTTCTGAAATTTTCTAAGTGTAAATTTCTTCTAAAGAGAAATTAACCCTCGGAAGTTATTTTTATATCTTCCGAAGCATAATTTCTCAAAGGATAATTTTTCTTCTCGGAAGAACTTTTGGTCTCGGAAGAAGCGATCGATTAAATATTAGATCTACTTCCGAGGTTTACAAATTCTCCATTCGAAAAGCAACTCTAACCTTTGGAAGCAATGTTTTTGCTTCGGAAGTAAGAGTTGCCTTCGGAAGACAAATTACCTTCGGAAATGTTTTACATTCGGATGAAAGATTCTACTGTGTAACATAAATCTCTTGGGCCCCACACTGTAAAAAGGAAAGATTTTGTTAATGATGTCAGATTATTTAACTGATTTTAACCTTACCACCACTATCATTTCATCCACTAAACCGTCACATCACCTTATGCTAACCCCCATTAACGCCTTCCCACCCATTTTTAAATAATCTAGATTGTTCAATCTCATCTTCTTACTTGCAATCTTTACTGCCCTAGAAATATTCTCTTCTGTAACTTTACCCAAGCTCAAAATCATCCACTTTCATCTTTCTCCAAATGGCACTTAACCCTCAGCACAACCATGTCGCACTCCTTGATTCTTCAAGGGATGCCGACTTCTCTGAAATCATCTTCTTTCTCACCCAATAGCTTACTACACTACTCCTACCGTTAACCCCACTGTTTTCTCCAACCACATGGCGAATTTTGGGAAAATGGTCAAGCCGAAACCCTAAATGGGATTCGAGTACTAAGGTCCAGCTTTTGTGGACAGGAGTTGATCATTACTGAACAACTCATCAGGGAGCATCTAGAGCTTCATGATGAAGGAGCTCCTACTGAGTTCCCAAAGGCAGACTTGGACAACACCTACATCCTTATGGGATATGGCGGCGACATCAGCAGGTCAACAGTATACAAATTCAACTTCTCCTACAATTGGAGGTTTCTCCTGCATGTTGTTCTCCACTGCTTGTCCAACAAGTCTGACGGATGGGATCAAATCCCATATGAACTAGGATGCTTAGGTCATGGATTGGTGAGAGGCCTGCGCTTCAACTACTCACGATTGGTGTCACCAATCTGATTGGGAATCTACAAAGGGAGACATTCTATATGTATCCTAGATTCATCCAACACAGCATCAACTGTGAGTTGGACCAGAGCATGCTTGTCTTTGTAGCTACTCTGACTGTCCCCCACATACGGCCTACCATCTTCAAGACATGAAGAAGGTATCCACCAACTTCACTAGAAGGTGCACCACTCTGGTTCCAGGAGTGATTGAGCGCATAGCTCTTGGTGACATCCCTATTCACCCCATAGGTGATGAACCTACACCAGCAACCTCCGCCATAATGCCAACACTGCCTTCTCCACCCATCACTATCACATATCACAGATGCCCCAAACGAACCCTTGTTCAATGTACTCTAATTGAACAAGCCCCTCCTGTTCAATCTAAAAGGACTAGAGTGGAAACATGGGCTCCCACTCAGTCTGAGGTCACCCCATCCTTCTCTTTTGACCTCAATATGGGTTTTGAGTCTCGTTAGTCTCAAACCCAAGAGCCCGACACCCAAACCAGCAGCCTTCAGAATGAGTATGTACACTCTTCTGAACAGCCAACAAGGGACAACCCCACCAAAGGCTCAATGCCTGTAGACATTGTTCAAGGTCCCGGGTCAGTAGGCTTAACCTCCCTATCTTTAACTGACCTTCTCTTCAAAGCTCATGAAAAGATAACATCTCTCCATGGCAATGAAGTTGATCTACAACACCCTCTTCAAAATCAATAGAGCCTAGAGAAATCCCTTATCTCTAGCCCCCATCAACAACCTATTACTGAGGTGAGTCCCACTGATATGGAGGGGACTCATGCAGATTCAGCTGCCACTACAAAAGGGGCCTCAATGAACCTTGTCGACAGTGGTAACATATCTCAAACTGAATCTTCGGCAACTGAGCACTTTGATGACTTTGAAAGAGACATCATTGAGCATGGGAAACCAGGGTGCCAAGAAACCACATCTGGTGGTGAGGCTGAACATACCAGGTATGTTACCTCATCTCCCCGTGATTCTTCAAAAGAAGATAAGGGAAGCATGAAACTACTCATTCACGACCTTGTATCTAAAGTCTCAAACCTTGAATCCTTGGTTAGGACCTTAGAAGCAAGGTCCGCCACTCAGCAACTTGAGATTGACAATCTCAAGGCCAAACTAGCTAACAAATAGACAGAGAGGTCTGTTAGGCATGTACCTATTCAGGTCTCATTGACTTCTTCCTCTAGCTCATCTAGCTCTCAAGATGATGCTACCAAAAAGGGGGAGAATGTTTAGAGACAAACACTTGAGGACCCCCAACAGAGACACACTTTAACTCCAACTTCAACTTCATCTACTCCTATCATCACTGCATCTGAGCCATCTCAAGGCATTCTATAGATTGACTCAAAGATGCTCAGTGATCTCTACTGACTCTTCAACAAGTTTCTTTTGAGATCCTCCACAGATCAACCCAGTCCAGATGCTGCAATGCTCTACTTTAGAGCTGAAGAGCTTCAGAGGGTGACTGCACCTTCTACCACTATGGAAGAAGTTGGTCAACCTAAGGTCCACATGGAACCTAAGATTCATTTAGAAGGGGAAATGGGGACTAATGGCCCAACAACTAAAACAGTTAGGACAAAATCTGCATCTCCTCTAACTTCCAAGGCTGAAGTTAAAGGCTCGGAAGAACAAGTTGAATCTTCCGAAGCTGAAATGGAAGCTGCGGAAGGACTGTTTAAGATGTCCGAGGAACTGATCATCACAGATGCAATCCTCGAAATAGCATCTGAGGTGAACAGCAAGGAGTTTCTGAAACTTCCACCATCATAGACACCATCTCTACCTCTCTCACAATCAAAACCCTCTCTCCAAGAACCACAACAGTCAAGCACTTGAATAGACAAAGGCAAAAGAAAAATGACTGCAGAAGAGCTTCAGGAAGAGGAGAAGATTGAGAAACTTAAGAAGAAAGGATGACTTCCAACTGAGAAGTTGCTAGCTGCCAGTACAAAAGCAGCTTCAACCAATTAGGAGGCTGTCAATAACATCAGAAGACAAAAGATCATTGACCAGCTTATCCAAATAGGAGTTGCCAATGAAGAGACACTCCTGCTACGACTAGAGGAGTTGGTGGATCTGGAATAGGCAACCCGACTGAAACTTGAAGAAGAAGCCAGGTTGGACTTGGAGAAAGAAGAAGAAAAACAGAAGGAGGCCGAGCTATAGGTGAGGAGAGATAGGATAAACTTCCTACTCTCTAGAGGCTTTAATCTTCAAGAGCTTTCTCCACACAATGATGATACGATCCACTAGCTCTACAACAAAGAAACGAAAAGAAAGAAAGGAAAAGGAAAAGAAAGGAAAAGGAAGAAAAGAAAACAAAGAGTAGGATCAAATGGAGAAAGGAAGGAAGAATGCTGCAAGAGAAAAGGAAAAGAAGAAGAAGAAGAAGGAAGAAAAGGCTAGGGACACTGCAACCAAGAAGCTCACTGAGAAGGCCTAGATGAAAGACTATCATTGGGCCCATGGATTCTCTGGCAGGAAAGTGGGTCCCATGTCTGAAAAGACACCTCACGGATTGTCAATGAAATCAAGGCTAACATCCAGATGAGGAAGAGAAAAGAGATGTACATAAGGGTAAAGTGGATGACCTTCACTGCAACCACTCCACCTCAATCGGAACTCTCACCCTCACCCTTCACTATTGAAACCGAACCTTTCACCCCTGAACCCACACCATTACCCACAGCTTCTCCCTCACCACAACCACCCAATCGTCCAATTCTTCAACCCAAAACACTCGCCAAAACCTCTGAACCTCAACCTACCCAACTACCATCCACAGCATCCCCTCAGCCTTCTCAACATCTCTCTCTTGAGGAGTTTAAGGATATCAAGACCAAGCTCATCAACTGCACAACTCTAAGCAAAGTCTCATGTGATGAAGATTCTGTCAACATTACCTATGTTGATGGATCCTCTTGTTCCCTCACAAGAGATCAATTTCTTGATTTACCTAGAGGAACACTGGACCAGGCAGCTAGACTTCTAGGCCTCAACTCAGATTCATTAAATGATGAAGAGAAGAAACTTAGAAGGAAACTGGTGACTCTGCTGGACACTAAGAAAGAGGACAAGATTCCCAGCCACTCTCTTGTGCCTAGAAAGAAAATAGTCCAGTGGAGGTTCGATGAAACTTCTCACAACTTTTTTGTAAAAAGGGAAAATGGCGAAGCCAATAGACTTAATGCAACCTCTATGCTACACTCCAGCAAGTTTGATATTGCTGAGTTAGCAGAGCAACCATTCTCCAACCCCTCCAACTCTAAAGTTGATGCTCTTATTAGAAATCACCTTAGCAGCCTTAAGCTAGCTGAGTTAACTGCAAAGGCCAAGATTGAAGAAGAGTTGAGATTGCGAAGACATGAAGACAAGAAAAGATCTCCCACCAAAGGCACTGCCTTTCTACAGATGGTGGAGGGTCCAGAATTGGAACCTATAGTTAGATGGGAATATGATTACAGTTCCCATCAACTAACTTTTTCAAGAGGGCAACAACATAGGGTACATGTAATCCAAGGTGATTGACTGGATTTCCTATCCACCAAGGATTTGTACAAACTTCTCAGCACCACATCAAGGAAGAAAAAGGAGACAGACAAATATTTACTCTCCTTGGTGCTAAAAGTTTTGAGAAGTAGAAACAAGTGAAGTTTTGGTAGCATCAACCTAGGGGGTTTGTTGGATCAAGAAGAAGGCTAATACAACTAAAACTAAGTCATATAGATAATTTTGGTACTGAATGCAAAGGCTTCCGAAGCTTAGCATGGAACTTCCGAAGGTTGTAGAGTTCTTCCGAAGACAAAGTGAAATATCAACTTTCAAAGACAGAACTCTACTTCCGAAGTCAAGTGTATACTTGCGAAGTTCAAGCCTTAGAAGAATAAACTGAAGACCACTTCCGAAGTATGATGAAAAGAAAAAGTCTTCAAGCCTTGGAAGAAGCAGCCTCGTCCGAAGTATAAGTGGCTTCGGAAGTACTTACTCTTCCGAAGCCATTTAACCTTCGGAAGACACTGCCATGACCAGTGGACACAAGTATGGTCTCTGACCCTCCGCTACAGACCTCTGATACTGTATGGCTTCTTCCTAAAGAGCCATGCAGTTGACCATACTTTATTCCACTGTTCACCTTTTCATGATAGTACATGTTACCAACTTTAGTTGGTGACAAAAGGTAAGTCAGGGACATGTCCTGACTACCAAATTTCACATAATGCTTTATCCAAGATACCTTAAACTTTAGTCTTGTGGTATAGACTTTAGCTATAGGATCGCAGCTGATATCAAAGTATATTCGGTTGTAGGTAGTATTATATATAGGTTCTCTTTGTAACTTATTATAACAACAACAACTGCTTGTAAGAATCTTGTATTTTGAGTTGAGAAGCAATATATAAAAGTACCTTGAAAATTACTTCCTATGTTTATTATTACTTTCTATATTGTGATCAACTCTTACTGATTCTACCTTAACCCGAGTGTTGTTCTAGGTGAGTTTGAGAGAAAAACATAAGTGTTTAGTGACAAACATTAATCCTGCATTAGGGCTCTCATGATTTTGAGAGAAAAACATAAGTGTTTAATGAAAAACATTGATCCTGTGTTAGGGCTCTCTTGTTGCTGTCATAGCTCCACTCAATGATGTGATTGGAAGTTGGTGGAGATTATATGGCCCTTGGTATCCCTTCCTCAAACAACCTCTGTATGAAGGAGTCTATGTAGTCCACATCAATGTGAACTTGAGGAGGTTGCTGGGAAGGTACAATTGCAAGTGAGGATGGTGAGTCCTTGATGTCTATTCTCCTTTAAGAACTCCCAGGTTCTATGATTGTAATGACTTTCTCCCCCTTTTTGGTAGCATCACCCACTTGCATAGGTGAGCCAGGAGTTAGGTCAATCAGATCCATAGGTTCTTGTGTTCCTGGTTGAGCTCCTCTTAAAGGTCTCCCAGCTAGTTATTCCTTAAGATATGAAATCTCAAGTTGCTGATCATTGACCCTTTTCGGCAAGGTAGTCACTTGAGATTCAAGGTGACTAACCTTGGAGACTAAATAGGTGCATGTTGTAGACAGTTTTTGCACCTTTAGTCTTAGATTCCCCTCATCTTCATCAAAAGAATCATTAGGGGATGAGATGATTGGACCAAAGTCCTCACTTTCACCACCAGCTTCAGGTTCTTGGCTGCTGCATTTCCTCTGCTCAGTGGCAATCTCAGTTGAGATGTTAGTTGCCTGAGTTACCATGGTTGAGGTCTTAATAATGTAATCACTTTCAAAAGTGAGAGACTCTTCCATATGGACATTCTGAACATGTTTAGAAGTGTCCACCACAGTTGTAGGTGACTGATGTGGGCTAGAAGTAGTAGACTCATGAGCACTCATCTGTTTTTGAGTAGGGGAAAAGAAGAGAGAATCATGGTACTCACTGAAACCTAAATCTTAATGAGTATAGAAGTCAAGGTTGGGGATAGGTTGATTGAGATCTAAAGGCTAGGGATGGTAACTGTCCCCTGAAGGCTGATCACCTGAGTGTTGAGACTCAAAGTGATGGCTTAAGGAATTTGGGAGAGGTGGCTAATGAGCTCATCAGGCTGAGCATGAGGAACCTCAACACTGATCCATGAAGAGAAGGGAGTGGTCTGCTCCTCAGGAGAAGTGGGAGCTCCAGTGTCTACTTCCTCCTATATGGGTGAGTGTATAGGGACCTGCATAGACTAAATAGCCTAAGTAGGGGTTCGTTTGGATTTTCTTTGATAAGTGAGGGTGATTTGAGGCTGTTTGGGTGGTTGGGACATTGAAGGTGTGGGTTCAACACTAGCTGGTGCTGCTAGGTTGTCACCTTGAGCAACGAGCTCAAACATTTTTGGGACTAGGGCTGTTTCTACCCCAGAGAAGCCAACAATGGGCTTTCTTAGTATTTTAATGATGTCGGGCTTCATCTGTCACAGTATAAGAATGTTACGTGTTCCCGTTAACTGTGAGCCCAGTTCACAGTTAAGAATGTACTAGACATATCTAGGGAACATGTAATATTTTAAGGAGTCCAAGTTGGCAACTAAATTAGTATAAACAAACTTAAAATGCCTGAACTTGACCCCCTGAATCATTCCATGGATAAGGAAGGAGAGATCCTCAAGAATCTGGTCCCATCCACCATGCTTGTTGGATAAGCTGCGGATAACCACATGGAGCATGAATCTCCACTGGGATGAGACCTTCCCTTTCTTGAAGGTCTTTATAGAGTAGTCTCCCTCATAGCCCATCTACTCAAAAGAATGATTAACTACTTCCTTTTGGAAGAACACCTCACCTTCTTCATGATCCAACTGAAGATGCATATTGATGATGGCCAGAGTGATGAAGACTGTTCTCCACTGCACTGTGGCAGACAATGCCTTCTCCCCATCCATTATGACCTCTTGGCAGGTCTTCCAGAATTCAAGTAGATGATCCTCATAGAGTGGAGGATCAATGGTTAGGGAGGTGAAGTAGTTGGACAAAGCTAAGAAGCGGCAAATCTCTAAGAAATGAGGATCTTTCTCAAAGCTTACTAGAGCAAGCTGGTTATGTTGCCTGTGTAGCTGCATGGTAAAGTTCAGGTCAATTCTGTGAACGGGGTTGGACATTGTGAGGTACCTTAAGGATGAAGAAAGAAAGAAGAAAGAAATTTTAGATAGAAATTTGGGGTTTTAGGTTTGGTGGAAGAAGCAGATGATTGAAAGAGGGGGAAACCATTGGGTTATATGTGAAAAGGATTTCAGATAAAGTTTAATGAAAGAGGATAAACTTTGAAATCCGAATGTCGGTCCCACCTCTGAAAAAATAGTTTACTTTTGCTCCGAAGCTTGCGAAGGTAAATTATCTTCGAAACTTTTAATGAAAAAGCTTCCAAAGCTGACTTCGGATGAATTTCCTGAGAGTTTTGAAAATTTTGCTTCGGAAGAAAAATTAAGACTTGAATGCTCTGTTCACAGAAAAATAAACCTTTCGACAGTTAATTGCTTCGGAAGAAAAAGGTCCTTGAAAACATATAAGTTTCTGAGAGAAGCATTTAAGCTTCGGAAGATATTTTAGAAGTCTCTTCCGAAGGTAAAATTTCTTAGACAGTTATTTGTTTTGACGGCATGATTTTCTACCGAAGATAAAACCATATCTTCTGAAGGATGAAAAATTTTCAGAAATCTAAGAAAAGTCTTCAAAAAGATTTTCATCCAAAGAAAACAAGAGCTTGTGACAGTGATAGACTAGACAACTTAGGACACACATATTTTAAGAAATAATAAGAATTAGTTTTCAAAAAAACCTAGTCAAAGTTGATCATCCCAATAGTTGATATTAGATATGTAAATCTCTGTTCATCAAAAGCCTTTGTAAACAGATCAGCATATTGTTTATCTATGTGAACCTTGACTAGTTTAATTAATCCCTTTTCATAATTAACTACTATTAAATGATACCTCATATTGATGTGCTTGGTGCTTGAGTGCTGCATAGGATTCTCTATGATTGAGAAAGCACTATTGTTGTCTATATGAATACGAGTCTCCTTGAAGTTTAACCCCTAGTCCAGCATCTGATTCTGAATCCAAAGCACTTGAGCAAGCATCATGCAGCAGCAATGTATTCAACTTCAATAGTTGATGCAGAGACACATGATAGTTTCTTGCATTGCCATGAGGCAACCCTTCAACCAAGGACTGACATCCCCCAGATGTAGACTTTGCAGTCATGTTGCAACCATCATAATCACTATATGTATAGGCATACAGATTGAAGTCAGGATTCTTTAGGTACCATAAACCAAGTGTTAGAGCACCTTTGCGGTATCTTAGATTCCTCTTGACAGTGATGAGGTGAGATATCTTAAGGTTGGCTTGATATCTTGCACAAATGCATGTAGCAAACATAATATGCTTTATCTGATGTACTGTTCCACAAAGCTGGACACCTTTCCCCTGTGCCTCTGCAAGTCACCAACTTACATGGTGTGGTGAAAAGATCTATGCTTTTGGTAACTGTACATTAAGGTCTTGAGTCTGTAACTTTCTACTTTATGTACTTTATCCTTTTTTTAATAGATAAGGATGTGAGCTATGGCATGTCATAGTCACAAGTCAAAAGGCAATCTGCCTTTTGACTCTAAAATTGATTTTGTTTCTATCTAGTCAATTGTATCCAGCTGGCTTTCAAAGTATAGCTAGCTGTAGGATGTAGTATAAGTATCTCATGTTCTTGTATCTTTTATTTATGCTTTGTAACACTTGTAATAGAACATAGAGAAAGAAATATACTGCATTCTTGAAAACCATACACTTGCGTTCTTTATGTTCTGTCTCTTACATTATTTGTTTTCTTAGTGTCTTATCTTGGTTAATCCAGTTTACTGTTTGATTAAAAGTTTGTTTAATCTCCTCTTTGTGTTGTTGTGTTGTAACTCACACCCTTCAACGATCCTGCATTTGGTATCAGAGCGTACAGGCTCTTGATATAAGATCTCACCATCTTAAGATCCCTCACACACACAAATACCAAACTTTTCAAATGGCAGCCATTTCCAAAACTGATATGGAAACTGGAACCATGAACAAGTCCCCACTGATCACTCTTGATGAGTTTGACACCTGGTGTTTAAGAATGGAAGGTTGCATCAGGTCTCTCAATTCAAGAATGTGGGAGTCTATTAAGAATGGACCTTTCATACCTAGCACACCCTCTGCTACTGGTGTTGGTATGATCCCCAAGGATGTGGCTAACTACTCTGATGAAGATAGGAAGAGAGTAGAGATAGACAGGAAAGCGACAGCTTTTCCAACTGTCCTTCCAAACTCGGTGTATAGAGGTTTTAAGAAGTGCAAAATAGCTAAACAACTGTGGGATGCACTGAAACTGATGTATGAGGGTTCTTCTGAAGCCAAGGAGAACAAGAAGGATCTACTAAAGCAGCAGTTTGAAAACTTCACCTTCAAAGCAGGTGAGACCATGACTCAGCAATACTTCCGGTATGTTGAGATTATGGATAGCCTAGTGGATGGAGGAGTTTCTCTTGAGAATAGAGACATTGTAAGGAAGTTCATGTCCTCACTTCCTAGGGAATGGACACACTACTGTGTGGTGATCAAGAGAACTAAAAATCTCAAAACTCTCACTCTGACAGAGTTATATGGGATTCTCAGTGGCTACCAGATAGAGATGAACATGCAGACTTCATCTAGCAACTCCAACAATCAAATGGGTTCAGCCCTACATGTGGTTGAAAGGAATAGCATAGAGCCCAAACATCATCTTATATGCTACCCTGACAACTCACCCAAGGGTCCTTTCATCACCTTCCCAGAGACACCAAGGGAGAACGACACTCTAGGAAGCCCATTCCAAGAGACAAGCTCTTCTCAAGCATTTGTGTCTTCAGATGAAAGTTATGGCAACTCTCTTTTCACTCTTGAAGACCTGGACTGTATTCATCGAGATGATCTGGAGTACATGGAAATAGTCCAGCCGATGGCTCTTCTCACTCACAGAGCCAAGAAGTTCTACAAGAGGACTGGAAGGAAGTTCCTAAGCAATGAAACCAATGGAAAGTTTGGACTGGACAAAGGCAAAGTCAAGTGTTACAACTACAACTTGATGGGACACTTTGCTAGAGAGTGTAAGGCACCTAGAACCAATGTTTGCCAAACACAATCCAGACCAAACTACACTGACAAAGCTCTTCATAATGAGAAGTCAAAGAAGCAAGCTGCTGTTGCTGTTGAAGAAGGAGGCTTTGACTGGAGCTTTCAGGTGGAAGATGCTTCTCCAAACCAAGTACTGATGGCATATCATGATGAAGCCAAGGTATTGGAACATCTCTGTACTTCTGAATGCATTGCTAAAGTTAATAGGTACAGGTCCTATAACTTGGAACTGAGATCTGATGTTGAGTCCTTAAACATTTTAAAATCTGATTTTACAAAGTCTGAAAATGATTATAAGCTGAAAATAGAGGACTTAGAGAAATCCATTTCAGTTCTAAAACATGAACACACAGATTTTAGAACTCAAATTCAAGATCTCATAACCAAGCTAACTGAGTGCCAAGCTGAGCTTATGATCAGCAAATCCAGGGCAGAAAAGAGTGTTCTTGAAGAAGAGACCTTCAAGAAAATGATATCCTCATCCCTACACAACAAAGTGTGCTATCAAAACAGACAGGGACTGGGATCAAATGAGATAGCTCCTCCACACACAATCTTGTCTGTAAGACCCTCTAGGTGTGGAACTTGTGAAGATGAGCTTCCTCTCATAGATCCTATGAGTGAGGAGGATGAAGAAGAGATAGTGAAGAATCCCTCTACTAAGTGTGAAGAGGAGGATTCCAAGAAGGGCCACTATCCTTCTGAGGAGAAAGTGAAGGTTGTGATGACCAAGTCCATGAGAAAGAACTTGATCAGAAAGAGCAAAAGAAAGGCAAGGAAGGCTCAAAAGATCAAGGCTGCTTTTGACTCTAAGCAGAAACAAGTTTTTATTTCTGCAAGGTTTAAAGTGGTAGGGACTGAAGACATCAACCAAAACTCTTCTGCTAAGAGTTCTGGTTCTTGTTCAACTCATCTCAGTAGCAAGAAGAAGACTAGTTGGATGTGTACCACTACTGCACAGCCTGGACCATCAAACTCCAAGCACAGTCCTCAGCCCAAGAGGACTGTCTCAGCATCCATAAAGATGAAGGTGGAGAAGGGATGTGACCAAAAACAGTCCTATTCTCAAGAAAAGGCTCTTGTGAAGAAGAAGATGAATTGTGTTATGTGTGACAGCACTACTCACATTGCCAAGGATTGTCCCTTCAATCCTAAAGGTACTGTCCATATGACCAAAACAAAGACTTCAAAGACTTTGTAGAAGATTCAAACTTCGGAAGGAAAACCTGTTTCCTTCGGAAGCTCGAAATCTTAGAAGAAGGCAAGTGGAAAATTACCTTCGGAAGAAAAATTGGTCTCGGAAGAAAGGAATTCTTCTCAAGCACTGAAGTCTGCTGCAGTGTCTGTAGAATCTTCCAAAGTATCAGTCATTAAAACTTCCAAAGTTCCAAAAACTTCAAAGGTGGTGTGGATGTCTAACAAAGACCAAGTGACTGAGATTTCTCCATCAACAACAGCTCAAGATCCTTTTAGTACAACCATAGGATTATCACTATTGAATTACCTTCTGTAAATAAGCCTAAGACAAGCAAGGCTTGGGTTCCAAATGTAACTAATAAAATTTTCCTTTGTGCAGGGACAGCGGAAGACAGACAAAAATGTCTGGATCATAGACAGTGGTTGTTCCAGGCACATGACAGGCAATAGGTCACTACTCCAGAACTTTGAAAGGATTGATAGAGGACCAGTTGCTTTTGGAGGAGATGAAGGTGGTTACAATTCTGGAAGGGGCAAGGTCACAAATGGTAAGCTCAGCATTGAAAAGGTAAACTTTGTTAAGGAGCTTGGATACAATCTTTTGAGTGTATCTCAATTTTGTGATCAGAGTCGTAACATGCTCTTTACTGAGCATGAGTGCATTGTTCTTAAGCCTGGTGTGGTCATTCCTCATGAGCATATCCTGCTTAGAGCCCCCAGGAAAGGAATCATGTACAAGATGGATTTGCAAGAAACCTCTCCCTCCGAAGAAATTTCATGCTTTTATCTAAAGCCAATAGTGATGAGTCTTTCCTATGGCATAAAAATATGTGCCATGTAAACTTTAAGAACATGAATAAATTAATTAAGCATGATTTGGTAACTGGAATGCCAAAGAAAGAGTTTACAAGCGATGATCACTGTGTTGCATGCCTGAAAGGGAAGCAACATAAGGTATCCCATAAGCCTAAGGAAATAAACTCCATCACTACACCCCTACACTTGTTACATATGGATCTCTTTGGCCCCACCAGTGTAATGGGTTTAGTAAGGACCTTATACTGTCTAGTAATGACAGATGATTTTACAAGATTCACTTGGTCTTCTTCCTTAGAACTAAGGATGAGACTCCTGAGATTCTAAAGAATTTTATCTTAAAGATTGAGAATCAGTCTGATCATAAGGTCAAAATCATAAGATGTGATCAAGGAACAGAATTCAAGAACCAAATCCTTGATACATTTTGTGATGAAAAGGGTATTGCATGGCAATTTAGTGCCCCCAGGACTCCTTAGCAAAATGGTGTTGCTGAGAGGAGGAACAGGACACTGATTGAAGCGGCAAGAACCATGCTGTCTGACTCTAAACTCCCCATCACCTTCTGCGCAGAGGCAGTCAACGCTGCCTGCTATGTGCAGAACAAGAGTTTTAGTAGTTAAGACTCATGGCAAGACTCCTTATGAACTTTGGCACAAGAGAAAACCTTTCATTGGTTTTCTCAGGTCATTTGGATGTCCTTGAATCATCTTGAATACCAAAGATCAAATTGCCAAGCTTGCTGAGAAATCAGATGATGGAAAATTTATTGGATATTCTTCACAAGCTATGGCTTATAGAGTGTACAATCTCAGAACTAGAATAGTTAAGGAGTCAGCCAATGTGACCTTCAATGAACACACACCATGTGTTACTGGTTCTGGTCCAGATTGGCTATTTGATCTTGATTTGGTTACCAACTGTTTTAACAAATCTTGTGAGAATGTTTTAGGATCTGCAGAAAATTTAAACACAGGTGATCCTGACCTAAGATTTGAGCTAGGAAGATCTTCAAGTCATACATCTTCAGCTCCAGTTGGAACTACTTCTGCAAATGAGGTTTCTATGAGCATAACAATGACAAATTCAGTTGATACATCTGGTATGCCTTCAAATTCCAGCTCAGAGGCTCTACAACCACATAAGAACACCTCAACTGTGGAAGACAACAATGGTGATGGTGACAGTGATCAAGAGTTTCTTGATGCCACTAACCACACCATAGATGAGAACCTCAATGATGTCACACACTGCTTGGATCAAGTTTCACTTGAAAAGTGTGCTGATGTGGTGGGAGAAACATCTATGCCAGATCTAAATTTTTCTAATTTAGATCTTTCTCAACAACTTGCTATGATTCCTCAGCTTAGGATCCACAAGTCTCATCCTACCACAAACATCATTGGAGATGTTGTCTCCAAGGTAAAGACAAGAGGACAAACCCATGAAGCAAATGTTTGTCTTCACTCTTGTTTTCTATCTCAGATAGAGCCAAAGAAGTTGAGGAGGCTCTAAAGGATGGAAGTTGGGTTGAAGCTATGCAACAAGAGCTGCTTCAATTCAAAAGGCAGAAAGTTTGGAACCTTTGTCCTCTTCCTTTTGGGAAGACTACCATAGGAACCAAATGGGTGTTTAGGAACAAGAAAGATGATAAAGGCATTATCATCAAAAACAAAGCTAGACTGGTTGTTCATGGATACACACAAGAAGAAGGGATTGACGACACTGATGTCTTTGCTCCAGTGGCAAGATTAGAAGCTGTTAGGATATTCCTGGCAATTGCTGCATCCAAGAACTTCAAGGTCTTTCAACTTGATGTGAAATGTGCCTTTTTATATGGAGTGATAGATGAAGAGGTTTATGTTAAACAGCCACGTGGTTTCGTAGATCCTGATCATCCTGATTATGTCTACAAGCTTGATAAAGCTCTCTATGGGTTAATCAGGCACCCAGGAAGTGGTATGAAACACTGTCTGGGTATCTCTGTAAACATGGATACAAAAGTGGTACTATAGATGGAACTCTCTTCATCAAAGGACAAGGAAAAGACATATTGCTAGTTCAAGTATATGTGGATGACATCATCTTAGGTTAAACTAATCCAAAGCTCTGCAAAGATTTTGAGAAGCTGTTGAAAGACAGATTTGAAATGACTGCCATGGGGGAACTCAATTTCTTTCTGGGAATTCAAGTGAAGCAAGTTGAAGATGGCATCTTCATAAGTCAGTCAAAGTATGTTCAAGACATACTCAAAAGATTTAATATGACTGACTCTAAGATTGCTAAGACACCGATAGCCAGAAACCACTCCTTTGGTCCTGATTTTAAGGGGGAGTGTGTAGATGAACACTTATACAGGGCTATGATTAGTTCGCTTATGTATCTTACTACTAGCAGGCCTGATATCATGTTTGCTACATGCATCTGTGCAAGATATCAAGCCAACCCTAAGATGTCTCACCTTATCACTGTCAAAAGGATTCTAAGATACCTAAAGGTGCATCAACACTTGGTCTATGGTATCCCAAGAATTCTGACTTAATATGTATGCTTATACAGATAGTGATTATGGTGGTTGCACTATGACCGCAAAGTCTACATCTGGGGGATGTCAATTTCTTGGTGGAAGGGTTGTCTCATGGCAATGCAGAAGCAATCCTATGTCTCTGCATCAACTGTTGAAGCTGAATACATTGCCGCTGCTAGCTGCTGTGCTCAAGTGCTTTGGATTTAGAATCAAATGCTAGACTATGGGTTAAATTTCAAGGAGACTCCAATCCACATACACAATAACAGTGCTATCTCAATTACAGAGAATCCTGTGCAGCACTCAAGGACAAAGCACATCAATATCAGGTATCATCTAATAAGAAATAATTATGAAAAGGGATTAATTAAACTAGTCAAGGTTCACGCAGATGAACAATATGCTGATTTTTTACAAAGGCCTTTGATAAACAAAGATTTAAATATCTAATACCAGTTATTGGGATGATCAACCTTGAGTAAATTTTTCTTAAAACTAATTCTTATTATTTCTTAAAAAATGTGTGTTCTAAGTTGTCTAGTCTATCATCTTCATAAGCTCATGTTTTCCTTGGATTGGAAGACTTTCCTTAGATTAATTGATGATTTTGTACTTCGGAAGTTATGCATTTTATCTTCGGAAGAAAATCACACCTTCAAAATATTTAACTGTCTAAAAAATTTACCTTCGGAAGAAATTCCAATTTTATCTTCCGAAGCTTAAATAGTTTTCTTTGACACTTACTTATTTTCAAGGACCTTTTCCTTCCAAAGCAATAATTAACTCTCGGAAGCTTTGTTGATCTCTATAAAAAGCACTCAAGTCTTAATTTTTCCTTCCGAAGCAAAATCATCAACTACTCTCAGGAAGTTCTTCCGAAGTCATTTTAGCTTCGGAAGCTTTTTCATTAAAAACTTCCGAAGATAATTTACCTTCGGAAGCTTTTTGATTTCCAAGAAAACAACTTTTTGAGCAAAAAGTAAACTACTTTTTCAGAGGTGGGATCGACATCCGGAGTTCAAAGTTTATCCTCTTTCACTAAACATATTTGAAATCCCTCTCTCTCATATAAACCCAACGGTTTCCCCCTCTTCTATCATCTGCTCTTCCTCCAAACCTGAAGCCCAAATTTCTCTCTGAAATTCTTTCTTTCTTTCTTCTTCATCTCTGAGTTACCTCACAATGGCTAACCTTGCTCACATAAATGATCCCAACTTCACCATGCAGCTACACAGACAACACAATCAAGTTGCTCTGTTATGCTCTGAGAAAGATCCTCATTTCTCAGAGGTTTGCCATTTCTTGTCTCTGTCTCACTACTTCACCTCCTTAACCATTGATCCTCCACTCTATGAGGATCAGTGCTTGATTTCTGGAACACTTGCCAAGAGGTCATTATGGACAGGGAGAAGGCACTGTCTGCCACAGTGTAAAGGAGAACAATCTTCATCACTCCGGCCATCATCAACCGACATCTTCAGCTGGATGATGAAGAAGGTGAGGTGTTCTTCCAAAAGGAAGCTGTAAATCATTCTTTTGAGCAGATGGGGTACGAGGGAGATTTCTCTGTAAAGACCTTCAGGAAAGACCAAATGGAGATTCCTGCTCCATGTGGTCATTCACAGCTTATCAAACAAGCATGGTGGATGGGACCAGATTCCTAAAGATCTCTCCTTATAGTCCATGGAATGGTTCAAGGGGTCAAATTCAGGTACTCTCAATTTGTTTATACAAATTTGCTTGCTAATTTAGACTCCTTAGAAACTAGATGTTTCCTAGATATGTCCAGTACATTCTTAACTATGAACTAGGCTCACAGTTAAGGGAAACAGGTAACATTCTTAAATTGGGACAGATGAAGCCCGGCATCTTTAAAATACTGAGAAAGTCCACTGTTGGATTCTCTGGGGTAGAAACAGCCCTAGTCCCAAAAATGTTAGAGCTCATTGCTCAAGGTGATAACCTAGCAGTACAAGCTAGTGTTGAACCCACACCTGCTGCTTTCCAACCACCAGCACAGCCTCAAATATCCATCACCTACCAAATAAAATCCAAAGGAACCCTTGCTCAGACTATCCAGTCTGTGGAGGCTCCCATATACTCACCCATACAAGAAGAAGTGGATACTAGAGCTCCCACTTCTCCTGAGGAGCAGACCACTCCCATCTTTTTAAGAATCAGTGCTAAGGTTCCTCATGCTCAGCCTGATGAGCTCATTAGCCCTACTGCCTTAAGCCATCACTCTGAGTCTTAACACTCAAGTGATCAACTTTCAGGGGACAATTACCATCCCCAGCCTATAGACCTCAACTAACCAATTCCCAACCTTAACTTCTATACTGATGAAGATCTAGGTTTCAGTGAGTATAATGAGTCTCTCTTCTTTTCCCCTACTCAAAGAGAGATGAATACTCCTGAGTCTCCTATATCTATCCCACATCAGTCACCCACAACTGAGGTGGACACTCCTGAACCTGTTCAAGATGTCCATATGGAAGAGGCTCTCACTTCTGCAAGTTATTACATCATTAAGACCTCAACCATGGCAACTCAGACTACTGACATCTCAACTGAGACTGCCAGTAAGCAGAGGAAATCCAGTTGCCATGAACTCAGAACTGGTCATGAGAGAAAGGACTCTGGTCCAATCTTCTCCACCCCTAGTGATTCTTCTGATGAAGATGAGGGGGATCTGAGACTAAAAGTGCAACAACTATCCAAAACATGCACCTATTTAGTCTCAAAGGTCAGTCATCTTGAATCTCAGGTGACTACCTTACACAATAGGATCAACGATCAGCAACTTGAGATTTCATATCTTAAGGAAAAACTAGCGGGGAGACCCTTAAAGCAAGCTCAACCAGGAACACAAGAACCTGTGGATGTGATTGATCTATCCTCCAGCTCACCTATGCAAGTGGGTGATGCTACCAAAAAAAGGGAGAAAGTCTTTACAGCCACAGAACCTCGGAGTTCCTCTGAGAGAATGGACATCGAGGACTCACCATCCTCACTTGCAACTGTGCATTCTCAACAACCTCCTCTAGTTCACATTGATGTGGACTACACAGACTCCTTCAAACAGAGTATGTTTGAGGATGGGATAGCAAGGGCTATGTCACCTCCATCATCCTTCAATCACATCATTGGATGGAGGTATGACAACAACTGGAAGGCACTCATCATCATAAGAGTTCAAGGACAGCAAGAAGTCTTCAACTTTCAGACCTTGAACTACTATGAAGGTCTGGATCTAGTCAACATGCCACTTGTCAACCCAAACCAATCAAGACAAGCTGACAGACTGGATAAAAGAATCCAAGACAGGATCATTGCAGAGTTTAGCATAAGAAGGAGACTAAGGCAATCAGGCAATGTCATCGGTCAACTGGATGTTGAGGCAAGCCGTAAGATTAGCTTCATAGGGGAAACCTTGACTCAAGGCCCAGTGACAAAACCTGAGAGCCTTGTCTCATCATCTCCAACTGCTGCAGAGATCCATATTCCTTCTCAACACCTGCTGGTGAAGGTGCTTCTCAACCTCTCTCTGGCCTAAGCTCAAATGGTGCAACAAGCAATGAATGCCAAAGCTCTCTCACCCTGAGTCACAAAGTTTGTGAGTGACAAAGGGAAAAGAAAGATGACATCTGAGGAGATTGAGGAGGAGGAGGAGAAAGAGAGGAAAAGGAAGCTGAGGGGAGAAGGTTCCTCTTTTGGGTCTTCAAGACTCATGGAGTCTGCAATCAGGGCTGCCCCCAGACCAGACACTCAGAATGATGAGTTAAGGGCAGTCAGGATTAACTATCTGTAGACTAGGAACTATGACATAGACAGTGTCATCTCTCTCCCCTTGGATGAGCTAAATGAACTGGTTGACCTGGAAAGGTCAAGAGAGAAAAGGAGGCAGAAGATGTAGAACTCCTAGTACAAGTCAAAGAAGAGAGAAGAAGAAAAAGACTGTTCAAAGATATGCCTGCCTTCTCCCCAGTTCAATAAAGTCCTATGCAAGAGGAAGTGGTTCAACAAGAACCTCAGGTAGACAGAGAAGAAGATAGAATCAAGATGATCAACTACCTGAGTGCCACAGGCTTCTACCACGCAGATGCACTTCTTCCCCTGCCCTATGACTATGTTGAGTTTGAGTAATTAAAATAGCTTGAGCTTGAGATAGTCAAGGACAGAAAGACAACAAAGAAGAAGCTTAGGGAAGAAGCTGCAAAAACAAGAGCCATCATCCAAAAGAGTATGAAGAAGTCTGCCGATAGGCAAAGGATGATGAGATTCTTGAAGCTGTATGGATTCTCCGGAAGGAGACTTGGTCCCACGTCTCTATCCACTATGGATGAGCATATCAGGGTGATCAAGCAGAAGATTAAAAGTGGATGGCTCACTGATTTACACTCCACTCCAAGTCAAGCTCCACCTAAAGTGGAGGTTAAGGTTGAACAACAAGATACAACACAACCTGGACCTCCTACTGAGACTCAGCAAGCTTCATCTTCTCATCCACAGCAGGGTCAACCTCCTTCTCCTTTTGAGCCTGAGAGAGAGGAAGTCCCAACTGAGACAAACAACAGAGATCAATCTGGTGCTCCAAGCCTGTCTTCTCAGTTAAAATTTGGAAAAAGAAAGAAGAGGATGGCTTCTAAACCAAAGCCAATAAAAAGGAAGACCGCATCCTCTTCTAAACCTCAAGAAGAGTCAGAACATCCTAAGGATGTGCGGCCAGAGGATGCTCAACCAACTCCAAGTTTAGTAGCTCCTCTTGCATCAGGAAGACCCATCTTGTCTTGGACATACACCACAAATCCAGAAAGGTGGCATGTCATTAGAGAGCAAGGCTTTGAAGACACTTATACATGGCAAGACATGTTTCAATTTCCTCTGCATGATCTCTTTGACATGAGAAGATACTTCCACAGTTTGAAGAATCCTGATCATCCCTCGAAGAAAGGAATGGGTATCATTCTAATGAGGGCTGTTGATATCTGTAGTTTTCTTACTATTTTGGTAGCATCAGCCTAGGGGGAGTTTGTAGAGACTAATGAAGAGGCTGATGCAACCCAAACATCCAAGGCTTATTCTGCTGCACAAGTTCTGAAGTAGAATGCTTCGGAAGTCTCACGAACTCAACAGAAATATTCTAAGTGTGAAATCTTCCTAAGCCAAGAGCAATATCTTCCGCAGCCAAAGATGAAGTCTTCCGAAGCCTCAGAGACAAAGTCTTCCAAAGCTTCAAGTTATGAAGATAGATTTCTTCCGAAGACTTTTAAGATATGCTTTTTCTGATGTACTTTTCTGTAAAGCTGGACAGCTTTCCGCTACACATTTGCAAGTCACCAGCTTACATGAGTTGGTGAAAAGGTCCATGCTTTTGGTAACTGTACATTGAGGTCTTGTGTCTGTAAACTTCTACTTTATGTACATTATCCTTTTTGTAATAGATAAGGATGTGAGCTATGGCATGTCATAGTCACAAGTCAAAAGGCAATCTGCCTTTTGACTCTACAATTGATTTTGTTTCTTTCTAGTCAATTGTATCCAGCTGGCTTTCAAAGTATAGCCAGCTATAGGATGTAGTATAAGTATCTCATGTTCTTGTATCTTTTATTTATGCTTTTTAACACTTGTAATAGAACATAGAGAAAGCAATATACTGCATTCTTGAAAACCATACACTTGCATTCTTTATGTTTTGTCTCTTACATTACTTGTGTTCTTAGTGTCTTATCTTGGTTAATCCAGTTTATTGTTTGATTAAAAGTTTGTTTAATCTCCTCTTTGTGTTGTTGTGTTGTAACTCACACCCTTCAACGATCCTGCAATGGTATTAATAATTAAAATGCAATTCTTCAGAAATACTAAAATCAACTTTGTAATTTTGTAGAAATGGCCGCAAACAATAATGCTACCACCCCGACCATCCCTACCCTATCACTGAGAACCATGTTAGAAAGGGATAGTCTTAACCATAATAACTTTATTGACTGGTATTGAAACTTTAGAATTTTTCTCATGCAAGAGAAAAGGGCCTATGTCCTTGACAATCCTATTCCTGACCAACCCAACACTGAGGATGTTGAGGCCTATGATGATTGGCTTCAATACACTGAGGATTCCATGCAGGTTTCTTGCCTCATGTTGGGAACAATGATTCCCGAACTCCAAAAAGACTTGGAGCATCTTGGGGCATATGACATAATTACCTAGTTGAAGGAAATGTTCCTTCAACAAGCTAGGGTAGTGCACTTCGAAACGGTTAGAGCGCTTTATGTGTATCGCATGGAAGAAACCCAATTGGTATCATCTTATGTTCTTAAGATGAAAAGCCATGTTGATCGCCTCGAGCGGCTTAATTGCCCCGTCTCAAAAGAGTTGGCCACGGATTTGATCCTTAATGGCCTAACTAAAAGGTTTGAGACGTCCACAATGAATTACAATATGAACGGGTTGGACAAGAGCATTGGTGAGCTTCACGCATTGCTGAAAACAGCTAAGGCAGGGATGGGTAGAAAGGTTCTATCTGTTCTCTCGATCAATGAGGGAGGAAATAAGAATAGGCCAATCCTCGATCCCAAGGCAAATGTTACCAAGGAAAGGGGTACATCAAAGGAAAGGGGAAAGGAAAGGCCAAAGCGGAACCTCCAAAGCCTAAGCTTAAGAAGCCTAAGGTAACGGAGAACGATCCATGCTTTGAGTATGGAGAGATAAGACATTGGAAAAGGAATTCTCCAACCTATCTCAAAGAGTTGAGAAACAAGAGGGATGTTGGGCAAACCTCTGGTACAACTTTCATAATTCACATTGGTTTAAATGTTATTTCTTCAAACACATGGGTATTGGATACCGGATGTGGAACTCACATATACAATTTGTTGCAGGGGTTCAAAAGAAATAAGAAGTTTAAGAAGGGAGACACTAGTCTCTACATGGGCAACAGAACAAAAGTTGATGTCGAAGTCCAAAGAGACAATATTTTGAAACATTCAAATAGTTTGGAAGTTGTTCTTAAGAACATTTTGTATGCTCCTAGTTTGACTAGGAACATAATTATGATTTCCCTTTTAAAACAATGTGGTTATGAATTAAAGTTTGTTAACAATGGTATTTATGTTTGTACGGATGATGTATTTTATTTTAAGGCTATGCCTTTTAATGGAATCTATGAATTGGTTCATAATGATTCGTCCTATAATAGCTGATTATACCAAACAAGCACCAGGAAACATAAAATGGGTTTAAGTGATTCTTATCTTTGGCATTGTTGTCTTGGTCACATAAACAAGAATTGGATTCAAACACCTCAAAAGAATGGTCTTTTGAAAAGCAAATGAAAATGTTTCATTCAATAAGTGCGAATCTTGTTTACAAGGTAAGATGACCAAGTCGCCCTTTAGTGGCACTAACGAGAAGGCAAAAGACTTATTGGGAATCATACATTCGGATGTATGTGGCCAGTTTAAGACAATGACTAGAAATGGTGAAATATACTTCATTACCTTTACCGAAGATTATAGTTGATATGGTAAGTGTACTTGATGACGCATAAACATGAAGCTTTTGAAATGTTCAATGTCTTCAAGAATGAAGTAGAAAATCAACTCAATAAAACACTCAAAGTTCTTCATTTAGATAGAGGAGGTGAATACCTTAGTGATGTTTTTCAATACCATCTAAGAAGTTGTGGGATCGTCTCATAACTTACTCCACCTAGAACACCACAACATAATGGTGTGTTTGCGAGGGAAAATCAAACCCTATTAGATATGGTTCGATCTATGATGGCTATAAGCTCACTACCTCTATCATTTTGGGGTTTCACAATGGTCTCCGAGGCTCGTATTTTGAATATGGACCTGACCAAGATAGTCGATTCACCAAGTGTATATTTGTTGGATAAACCAAAGACTGTATAAGATACTACTTCTTTGATCCAACAAAGCAAGAGTAATTATAACTTAAAAGGCTGAGTTCTAGGAAACTAAGTTCCTTATGGAATGAATAAAGCATAGAATAGTGGAATTTGATGAGGATCAAAATCCACAAGCCGCTACACGTTTGGTTGACACTAGAAATCAACAAGAGGTTGTTGATGATGATCAACAGGTTCATTAATACACGCAAAACATTCACAGATCTGGTAGAGTTAGCATTCCACCTGAAAGATATGGATTTTTCATGAATGGATGCAATGTGGTTGACTCTGATGAGCCAACCACATACCATGAAGCAATGTCCAATTCAGATTGTGACAAATGGCTGGATGCTATGAACGTTGAGATGCAATCCATGTATGACAATCAAGTTTGGGAATTTGTTGACCCTCCACTTAACTCCAAACCGGTTGGATACGAGTGGGTTTCAAGAAGAAAATGGATATACATGGAAACTGGGATACTTATAAAGCAAGACTTATAGCAAAAGGTTTCACTCAAAATCAAGGGGTTGATTATGATGAAATTTTCTCGCCTGTGGAAATGCTAAAGTCAATTAGGATATTATTTGCCATAGCTGGATATTATGACTATGAGATTTGGCATATGGATGACAAAACCGCTTTTCTCAATAGACGTCTCGAAGAGATTGTCCGTATGGTTTAGCTTGATGGTTTTGTCGGTTCACAACATCCTAAAAGGTATTCAAGTTAAAGAAGTCAATCTATGGATTGAAACTAGCATCGAGAAGTTGGAATCAACATTTTGATGAAGAGATCAAGAAATTTAGCTTCATCAAGAACACTGACGAGGGTTATGTATAAACTACTTTGATTAAGGTCCAACAGACCTAACACTTGCAATGTCCCTATTCTCAAGAGGAACTCCTCCATCCACAACGGTATCCACAATCTCAACATACCTGAAGTACTGCTGAGTTATGGTTTCACTTGTTTTGAAGGTGAAGTTTTCAAACCGCTGCTTCAGGGGATCCTTCTTGTTTTCCTTGGCTTCAGAGGAACCCGCATACATTTGTTTCAATGCATCCCATAGCTGTTTAGCTGTTTTGCATTCTTAAGGTCCATTCTCAGGCACCAAGTATCAAAGTCATCAGGAGTGATTAGTGGGGGCTTGTTCATGGTTCCAATTTTCCATATCAGTCTTGGAAATGGCTACCATTTGAAAAGATGAGTGTTTGTGTGTGTGAGGGATCTTAAGATGGTGCGATCTTATATCAAGAGCCTGGAAAGCTCTGATACCAAATGCAGGACCAGTGAAGGGGGTTATTTACAACATAACCACACAAAGACGAGAACAACTAAACTTTATCAAACAGTAAACTGGATTAACCACAAGTAAATACACTAAAAACACAAGTAATTAAGAGACAGAACACAAGAGCAAACTACACAAGAGCATCGTTTTCAAGATTGCAGTATATTGCTTTCTCAATGTTCTATTACAAGTAGTACAAAGCATGAAAGAAAGATACAAGAACATGAGATACTTATACTACATCCTATAATAAGAAAAGTCGGCCATACTATAAAAGCCAGCTGGATACAATTGACTAGACACAAAACAAAATCAATTGTAGAGTCAAAAGGCAGATTGCCTTTTGACTAGTGACTATGACATGCCATAGCTCACATCCTTATCTATTACAAAAAGGATAAAGTACATGAAGTAAAAAGTTACAGACTCAAGACCTCAATGTATTGTTACCAAAAGCATGGACCTTTTCACCAACTCATGTAAGTTGGTGACTTTACAGAGTTATAGCGGAAAGGGGTCCAGCTTTATGGAAAAGTACATGAGATAATGCATGTTACTAAAAGTCTTCAAAAGAAATCTTTCTTCAAGAGTTGAGCTTCAGAAGACTTTGTCTTTGAAGCTTCTGAAGACTTCATCTTTGGCTTCGGAAGATATTGGTCTTGGCTTTGGAAGATTTTACACTTAGAGTATTTTCTACTGCATGTGTAAAACTTCCTAAGCATTCTTCTTCAATGCATTTGTGCAGCATGTAGGATAGATTTTGGATGTTTGGGTTGCATCAGCCTCTTCATATATTCTCTACATATGCCATCAAAGCTATATCAGACTCTTTGTTGACTGGAGATTCTGAGTTTGTTTCTCTAAGCTCTTCCTTAACCAAGTGATTTACAACATTCATAGCTTCATCTATATTTGACATCCCTTACTCAACTATGATCTCACCTTTACTAGCAAATCCATCATCCAATGCATGAACAAAGGCAATATTTGATTCCCCAGGAGAAACAAATCGGAAGGACCAGTCTTGCCCTTTATCACCTTGAGCAGTCAGAGCCTTTGTCTCTTTAGTTGAAGAAGTAGTTCCAATCATCTCTTTGGCTTGACGGTTGAATGCAGGAAATGGGTTTCCATTTCCATTTTTCTTGGGCTTTACACATTCACATTTAAAGTGTCCTTTTTCACCACAGTTGAAACATGTGACTTTGGTTTTGTCAAAACCAAAAGTCATATCTTTAGTGGCAACTAGATTTTGCCCCGTCTTTTTGACAAACTTCTTTGCTTTTCTGACTGCACTAGCCAAGGCCCACATTATGTCCATTCTTTCTAGCTCATTTTCATCAACTTGCTCGTAATCCTCATCTACAAGATGACAATTTACAATCTTACCTACAACTAAACCATCAAAAGATTGTACAACAACCGCTAGAAGATCCATGTGCTCCTTAGCAACTTCCACTGTGACATTACCGAGATTCTCAGTCTTCAACTTAGTAGTATTTGCCTCAGGAACTATGTATTGGGTTACAAATGATACTAACATTTTGGTTCCTAAAGCACTATTTTGGGAAGAAGCAGAAGAACTACACACGAACGCTTTTTGTAACGGTGCTCCCGAAACAACTAGAGTCAGAACTGAGTTGTAAAGTGAAGGATTCTGAACATGGGATCCTTTCTTCAAGTTGTATTTCATTCGTAGTTCTTCTTCCTTAACTTCAGTATGAAATCATTTATGTCTAACGTCATAAGAATGTCATTTTTTCTCAGATTAGACACAAATGAATCCCATTTATCAGAAAACTATGAGCAAAGCTTGAAACTTTATCTTCCATAGATGTTGTCACACCATGAGTGTGCAACTCACTCATCACATGATAGAATCTATGAATAATATCATCTAAGCTCTCATTCCCTATTGAAGAGAAATTATCAAATTCCGTTTTAAGAGTTTTAGCCTTCAATGCTTTAAGAGCTGTGTTTCCATCATATCTCTTCTCTAACGCCTCCCATAACTTTTTAGCCTACTTGTTCTCAAAGAGCTGATGAAAAATGTCCTTAGGTATTGACTGAGTGAACAAGGCATATAATTTCTTTTCAGCATTGATCAGAATCTTCTAAGCTTCACTTATTCCTCCGAGAGTCAACTTGACTCCATTAGCACTGACTAGTAACATAAATCTAGTCTTAATGGATGTCCAAAGATTTAGGTCAACTCCATTTAAATAGATTTCAACTTGCTGTTTCCACTATGGATATTCATCTAATGTTAACAACTTTGGCGGTTTATTATGATTTCCAATCTCATTCTCCCGAAGTAGAAGATTCTGGATACGGGAGTCCTTTCCGGCTGTAAATGCAACAAAATGGTCTTCCATTACTTTAAACTTGGTACTTTTAGAACAGGACAGTTTCACTCGTGGGAATAGGCTATGAGTATGGATCACTCGTGCAAATGAAGGATGAGAATCAATTCAATCGTGCGATTGGATTCAGTCGTGCGTATGAACTAAACGATTGGAATCAAACGACTAGAGTTGTTCAGTCGTACGAATGAGGGATACAACTAAATTCAGTCGTGCTTATGGAGTATACGATTAAATTCAATCATACGAATGAACCAAACGTGCGACTGAAGGCCGCTGTGTTTGTAAAATCAAATATTTTGACACTTTGACACAAAATACGAGTTTCCTAGGAACCCTAATCTTCCATATAATGAAAAAACTTTGACTTTAATGCATGCAAATGTCGAAAACACATTTTGAAGCAAAGTGGTGACTCTTTTGATTTAAACGTAGGTTTTAACCCTTTTGAAGGAAAGTGTGAATGATACCACTTTAGGACCATGTACGCACATAATACTAACGGATTCTGCGTGAAACCAGATCAAATAGTGTGTAATCCTATTTGATTGGCGATCCAATCAGTGAGAATGATAACCCGATTGATATAACAATGATCTAAACATTAAGAATCAATCAAGATCGAACTATGAAGTTGGATTGGCTATCTAGGACGCTCTGGATGGCTAGGTTTTATGTCTATTCAAAGTATATCTCAAGGTTTTTTTGTTTTTTCACGAATTAAGTGGTATTTATAAGTTTGCACTTTCCATTCGTACGACTGAACAATTGGAATAGTTCAATCGTGCGACTGACTCGTGCGATTGAGTCATACGTATGACTGAGGATTGAGTCGTGCAATGGAGTCAATCTCTACAAATCCAAGGATCACAATCAGGAATTATCAGTGTC
This sequence comes from Flaveria trinervia, assembly GCA_025506515.1. Classification (NCBI taxonomy): domain Eukaryota; kingdom Viridiplantae; phylum Streptophyta; class Magnoliopsida; order Asterales; family Asteraceae; genus Flaveria; species Flaveria trinervia. The sequence goes on along the minus strand of CM046451.1, from coordinate 73,900,757 downwards.
GGTTGATGGCAAGTCAATGTATGCGGAATCAACATTATTTGGTTTAATTGTTTGTAATATCTTTAATTATCAATAAATATTCAAGAACACACTAACAGAAACACAATTAATGAATAATATGTATTTCATTAAAATATGTCAATGATTACAAAATAATGAATGAATGATATCAAAGTTTGTAATGATGTGACGACTGCTAGGGTTTGATTGAGAGAGTGTGATTGTCATATTGCAATTGTTGTTGTTGTTCAATCAATCGTCTAAACCATCATCATTGATTCGAAACCTAGGATCCACATATATGTATACAATGATGTTCTCTTATAGGAAACACCGAATCTCTTGGGATTTGATTTGTGTCAGTTAAGGAATCATTGGATTTCTTGGGATTCGCACAACTGCCTTGTTGACTTGTTGACTTGTAACACTTGCATTATACAAGTGTTTGGACTCCGCAGGAATAGTGTCTTCCATAGGAATTTGTTCTTCCGTAGAAGTCTTGTTCTTCCGTAGACGTTTTGTTCTTTCGTAGGAATCTTGTTCTTCCGTAGAAAACTTGTACTTCTGAAGCAAACTTGTTCTTCAGTTCTGGCTGTTCATCCGTAGAAGATCGTTGGATGTAATGTTACTTGTAAGAAACATATCTACGGAAGAACAAAATGTTCATCCATAGATGTTTCTTACACTTGGTCAATTTCATAAATTGACCAAGAATAATGTTTGTACCTGCAATTATCTATAACACACATATATGGGTTAGCATATATAATTAATGCATGCATAATAAATGACAATTACAAATAGTTATTACAATAATTGATTAAAGTTCTAAGCCTAGACAAATTGATCTAGACCTATAAGTCCTAGATCTAACAATACTCCCCCTTAGGCTTAGATCCTTGTAATCAATCCTTCAAGATAGAAAGCTCCTTGACTCTGGCAATGATTTTGTTGTAGAAGTAAGACAGAGCAGTCTTCTGATCATCATACGTGTAGTTGATCTTCAACTTGCTGAACTTCTTCAGAGTCTCAAATCTTATCCCCATAACATCTTCCTCCATAGTGAGTGTGGCTCAATCTCTATTCTTTTCTTTTTATCACATTTGATTAAGCATTTGACTCTAATGCACGGATCTTCATTTTAAGCTGCTCAATCTCTTCTTCTTTTCTTTTTATCACATTTGATTGAGCAGACATTGAGTTATTTGCTTGTTCAAGCTTCATCATCATCCTTTATTTTTCTTCTTTTTCAGATTCTGCTGACTCTTTAAGCTTAGACTCCTTATCAAGTAAAGCATCATAAATTCATTGTTGCATTGAGCATCTTCTCTCAGCCTTTTATTCTAGCTTCTTGTTTCATCAGCTCTTCATCCTTTTCTCTAATCACTCCCTTCAACTCGTGTATTCTTTGCTTTCTTTTGTTCGATTTCAGCACTAGCTTGTTCTACTCAGCAACCAGATAACTCTTGCTGACAGGGATATCATTATCACTTAGATCATCTACATTGTATGCAATCACATCAACATAGTCTGTCTCTTCTTCTCTTTCTTTGTGTGAAGAAGCAATCTCATCATGTGTTACTTCTTTATGTGCTTCACCTACCAAGCTTGAACTGATTTCAATAACTTGAACTTTTGGTTCTTGATGTAGTTGTTGTTGTTGATGATGATCAGTGACCAGAGAGACTGGTTCAGTTTCATTTGAGAGTACAGGGGATTTAGTTTTTGATAATGACAGTTTAACTGTACTTGCTTGTGAGGCTAACTCTGTCTCCCCAGTGTAAATGCTCTCAGTGGCTGAATTTTCTGGATTTGGAGGTTGTTGATAAAGTTGCATTTGAAGCTGATTTGGTGATGGAGGGTGGATTGGAGAGATTCGCTCTATGTTTTGGCTGGCTGGTGATTGTGGTTGGGATGTTTGTTGTTGATTTGGTGATTGATGGTGGATGGGACAGATTCGTTCTGTGTTTTGGCTGTTTTGTGATAGAGGGTGAAAGGGAGAGTTTGGTTCAGTGTTTTGGCTTGCCGATGAATTGGTAGGGATGATTGAGGTTGATGATGTATGGGTGATATAACAGCTGAATGAGTGTCTTGAAGCGAATTGGCTGGAGAGTCCTCTTGTTGAACCTCGCACACAAGCTCTTGAGGAATATTTGCAGCAGCATCAACCACATGTGCAAACATGTCCATGTCACCTCCTTTATATTTTACAAAAAATTTGTTCAGAACAGATCTACCAAGGTGTGCTTGAGCAAACACACCACCATCCACAAAAGTTCCAGGCAGATCCACATTAATGATTAGTTGAAGAAACCTTGGAAACATATACATCTTATCAGCCTTCTGCACTTTAATGTGATCACATAGGCAGTTGAAAATGTACTTTGAGTAATTATAGGTTCTTCCCTCAAAAATACAAATGATGCCAGAAGAGATATGTCTTGAAAATCTATGAAGACCAGATTTTATGTTTGAGATGCACTTAAGATAAGTGTGACAGACAAATCTGTATGGCTTACAAAGTCTTCCTTTCTTGATTTCTCCCTTTTCAAAATCACCATCATACCCCATCATGAGAAAAGTTTTCTCTATGTATTCGTTTTCGAACACATGGTGTCCAGCTTCAACATCTCCCAACTCAAGAACTCTTCTTATTGTTTGTTCATCGATTCTCAGCCTTCGATTTTTAACATCAGCAACAATAACTTCACCAACTTCTTCTACGTATGCAGAGTTCCAAAAATGAGTAATATGTGACTGATAAATCACAGGCTCTGCTGAAAAGGCATAGGATAGTCTTGATCGTCTCAAATATCTGATTATTTCTTGACACCCTTCTGAAACAGGATCGTTAGGGTTTAAGAAGGCACACACATTGTCTTCTCTTGCAAATCGATTATCCATTTGATCATAAAAATAAGATTTCGTGAGAATCACATTATTGATATGAGAATACAAACGGTTAGAGATAAAACACAAATCAAGCACTTCATTCTTGAACAATACGACATGTTTTACCTTAATAACAGATTAGGGAAATTGATATATGTTTGTTTAATGTTTTGTTGTGGTAAAATTTAAAATGCTATGGAAAAGGGAAAAGTTTGTTCAGAGTGAGTTTTTCTAGGTTTGAAAAGTGAGCTGAAAAAGTGAATAATGAATTTGAGAAGTCAGACAACATCATTTATACTCTCAGACACATTAATTTTATCTCAATAATTAAATTGGACCCTCAACGTTTTCTTCCGTAGAACATCTACGGATCAAAAACATCTACTGATGAATATTTAAAATTACATTTGTTGATCTTTGTTCATCCATAGTTTACCAATCTACGGATAAACATGTAAGTTTTCCACATTGTAGCTTCTGCTGATGCTTAATATAGCACAATAGCTTCTGCTAATGCTTAAGATAGCACTTTAGCTTCTGCTAATGCTTAAGATAGCACAATGCACATAAATATCGTTGTTTGTATGGTCCAAGTCCATTGATTAGAAACAATTATTTCCTTAGGCCCTTATTGACTTTGTATACATGGAAATTTAGCACAAGAAAGCTTAAAATGATTTTAATAAAATTTTCATGTATCCAGAAGCTAAAATGATGCTCAGATTCCAATTCCTTCAAATTGATAATGAGATAGACAATGTTGTTGATTAAAAAACATAACTTCATGTATTCTACTCCACCTAAATTTGTGATTAATGGTGAAATTTGTTGGGGTTTGTTAGAACAAGATTCAAAGTTGAACTATTTAAAGTTAGTGAAAACATAGCAGAAACAAGCATTATAAGTTAGTTAATGAACTGAAAAATTCGGGTTTCATCTTGATATTACATAGTTATAAACAAACCCATAAACATAGGATCTTTATATGTGAATAAAGACTAGCAATGTAAACACAAACATACATTATGGACAGCCATGAACAGGCTGCCATAATCTACCTTTTCAGCAGTAAGAAGGGTAGATATTGAAGAAGATGTGCTCCAAGAAAATGACTAAGGCACCAATGGAGGTCCTCTCAAGCTTGCATACCCCAAGCTATATGACAAACACCTTTTGCTAGGACTTGACCACCCAAAAACGAAGGAAGAGCTGCTGGATATAGTTTCAGCCACAAGCTCCTTCAACAATAAGAGAGAAAACCCTTTCTATCTTGTGTTCTTGCATGTAAGAAAGAGAAAGAGACTGAGTGAATGTCTATCTAATTGTGTTTTTCCAAGACCCTTAATAAAACCAAGAAGAGGCACACCTACAAGGGGCGGCCGATTCCTCTTTTTCTAATTGGTTTCCCCCCCAAAAGTTAAAAACACAATTAGACACAATAACAAGTCACTTAAATAAGTTATACATATGATTAACCTTTTAATTGTATAACTCACAACACACTTTCTTATTATTTTATGTTATTTAAGTATCTTAAATAACATTACAAACAATATCTATAAACAAAATATCCATATAAATTGTTCAATCTCATATGCAACTTATTTAGAAAACCCATTTTCAAAATTGGTGTATTTATTTAATTGTATGATCATATCATCAATTAAATATTATTTGGTGTTTGCTAAGCTTGTTATTGGGTATGATCTGACTTGGATCATAACGTACTAACCACATCAATGTTCTATGTGTCTTACGCATAAGGAATACAGCAATCTCCCACTTGCACAAGATTTATAGAAGATTGATGCAAGTAGTAAATACCGCCTAACAACAGTTTACTACCCTTAATACGCATGACTTAAAGCCTTTCAATAACATCATCCCCTTCAAGTATCCAACTTGAAATGATTTAGGTATATCAATCATTTATCCTTTTGTTACAGATGTCATGTTAAATCCAAGGACACAGAATGATCATTCCTTCTTGATTTAACTTAATTAGGCCTTAGACATCTTGCTATCAATGAATAAGAGGAACAAATTCCATCTTGAATACATACGTTTCTCACGAACACTTCGTGTCACGTCTGAACATAGCCTTACGTACTATCCTTATTTCAGGGCAGTGAAGAACTAGCTCAAGGTATAACACTTGGTGAATATCAAAACCCAGTATGTATCCCAGGTCTGAGGATACCAAATGATATTCACCTTTAGTCAAATTTACTTATGATCAATCTAGAAGATTGCATGTAGTAAAATTTGAGATGCGGGTCAGTCCAATATTTGTATCCCACAAATATCTTTGAACTTTGGCAGCAACCATTTGATCTATATTCATTTCTTATGAATATCCACCAATCCAAATTCATAATAATCTTAACCTCATACTTGTTCCCACAAGTATGAACGACTACGAACATTTAGGGTAAACAATTTACCCATGGATTAAACATGCTAAATTGGAACATTTGTTGAAATATTATAACCAAATAATTTTATTCAAGTAGTAAGAGAGTTCCAATATCCAAATACGAAATCACAGATCAAATCCAATCACTAGAATATCGAAGTCCCATGGCACAGGTATGACCTTCATGCTTTGCCTTTTCTAGGAGCTTCGTAAGAGGATCCGCAACATTTTGATCTGTGTGAACTTTGAGAATACATATCTTTCCGTTCTCAACTTCATCTCGTATGTAGTTGAATCTCGGCTCAATGTGCCTAGTCTTTTGATGAGCACGAGGTTCCTTGATTTGAGCAATCGCACCCTCGTTATCATAAAAGATCTCTAGGGGGTCCTGAATGGAAGGGACAAAACCTAGATCGGCAATGAATTTCTTCAACCATGCAGCTTCTTGAGCTACCAATGAGGCGGCAACGTATTCTGATTCTGTGGTTGATAAAGCTACCACATCCTGTTTAGAGCTCTTCCAAGAGATGGCTCCTCCATTCAGAATGAAAATGTATCCAGATTGTGATCGTGAATCATCACAACCATGCAGCTTCTTGAGCTTCTTCAGCCCTTTTACCCAAGATCCTTGATGGAAAAACAACTTCCAAGCCAGGTTTTTACACCTTCCAAGGTTGGAATGTCATTTCCAAATAGTAGTATGTCATCAACATACAATACTAGGAAAGTGATGATGCTCCCACTAGTTTTCTTATATACACAAGCTTCATCAGCGTTCTTGATGAATCCAAATTTAATTACTTCTTCATCAAAATGGTGATTCCAACTTCTCGATGTTTGTTTCAATCCATAGATTGATTTTTTTAACTTGCATACTTTGTTAGGATGTTTTGGATCGACAAAACCTTCAGGCTGAACCATATAGACATCTTCCTCAAGATATCCATTTCGGAAAGCGGTTTTGACATCCATTTGCCAAATCTCATAATCATAATGAGCAGCTATGGAAAACAATATCCTAATAGAGTTTAACATCGCAACAGGTGAGAACGTTTCATCATAGTCAACCCCTTGAGTTTAAGTGAAACCCTTTGCTATAAGTCTTGCTTTATAAGTATCCAAGTTTCCATGCATATCAGTTTTCCTTTTGAAAACCCACTTACATCCAATTACTTTGGTGTTAAGAGGTGGTATAACCAAGTCCCATACTTGATTGTCATACATGGATTGCATCTCAACGTTCATGGCCTCAAGCCATTTGTCATATTCCGAATTGGACAACGCATCATGGTATGTGATTGGTTCATCAGAATCTATCACATAGCATCCATCAGTGAAAAATCCATATCTTTCAGGTGGATTACTAGTTCTACCAGATCTACGAACGTTTTCTGTGTATTGATAAACTATTTGATCACTTTTAACATCCTTATGTTGAGTGCTAGTGTCAACCAAACGTTTATCGAGTTGCGGTTCTTGATGCCCTTCAAGATCCACAGTTCTACTACCAGTTCCTTCCATAAAGAATTTGGTTTCCAAGAATTCACCCTTTTTGGCAACAAACTCCTTTTGTTGTATTGGATCATAGAAATAATATCCCATAGAATCTCTTGGATATCCAATAAAGATACACTTAGTGGAGCGGCTTTCTAACTTGTTCGAGGTGGGAGTCTTCACATAAGCCTCACACCCTCACACCCTTAAATATGAAAATGAGGGAACCCTTCCATGCTATATTTCATAAGGTGTCCTTTCCACATTCTTGGTTGGGGCCCTATTCAAAATACGAGCCGCAGAGAGCAGAGCAAAACCCCAAAATGAGAAAGGTAATGAGCTTCTATCCATCATAGATCAAACCATATCCAATAGAGTTCGATTTCTCTGCTCGGACACACCATTATGTTGTGGTGTTCCCGGTGGGGATAGTTGTGAGACAATTCCACAACTTCGAAGATGGTCCCTAAAAGCATCATTCAGGTATTCACCTCCTCTATCGGTGCAGAGAATTTTAATTGACTTATTGAGTTGATTTTGTACTTCATTTTGAAAGATCTTGAACAATTCAAAAGCTTCATCTTTGTGTCTTAACAAGTACACATACCCATATTGACTATAGTCATCAGTAAAGGTAATGAAGTATCTTTCATTGTACCTTGTCATAGGTTTAAAAGGACCACATACATCCAAATGTATGATACCTAATAAATCCTTTGCCCTTTCGGCTTTGCTAGTAAAAGGTGCCTTCTTCATTTTACCTTGCAAACAAGACTCACATACATCAAATGAATCACATTCATTTTTTTAAAAGACCATTCTTTTGTAGTGTTTGTATTTGATTCTTGTTTATATGACCAAGACGGAAATGCCAAAGATAAGTGTTACTCAAATCCGATTTGATTTTCTTGGTACTAGTTTGGTACAATAAGCTATCATTCAATGTATTTTCACAAACCAATTCATAGATACCATTTATGGGAATAGCTTTAAAGTAAAACATGTCATTCAAAGTAACATGGATTTCATTTCCAATAAATGATAATACATATCCAAAATATTTTAATAGGGCTACGGAAATAATGTTCCTAGTCAAACTAGGAGCATACAAAACATTGTACAAAATTACTTCCAAACCATTTGGAAGTTTCAAGATGTAGTCACCACGGGCTTCAACTTGAACTTTAGCCCCATTTCCCATATAGAGGCTAACATCCCCTTTGTTGAAGTTGCTACTTCTTTTGAACCCCTGCAAGAAATTGTAAATGTGAGTTCCACATCCAGTATCTAATACCTATGTGTTGGAGGATATTAATTTTAAATCAATATGGATCATGTATGTAGTACCTGAGGTCTGCCCGACATCCCTCTTTGCTTTCAACTCTTGGAGATGGAAAGGACAATTTCTTGCCCAGTCTCCAATGTCCCCACACTTGAAGCATGGGTCCTTATAAGCAACCTTTTGCCTCTTCTCCTGTGCTTTGGGTGGCACCCTTGCCACCCCTTTCCCCTTTCCCATTACAGGTCCCTTACCCTTGGCAACTCTTGCATTGGGTGTGGGATAAGGCTTTTTCTTGTTCCCACCTTCATGGATGGTGAGAACGGGTAAAACCCTTTTACCCATGGCCGCCTCGGCCGTTTTGAGCATAGAGTGAAGCTCACCAATGCTTTTGTCCCAAGCATTCATGTTGTAGTTCTATATGAACGTCTCAAACCTTTTGGTAAGGCCATTGAGGATCAAATCCGTGGCCAATTCCTTTGAGACGGGACAGTTTAGCCTTTCGAGGCGGTCAATGTGACTTTTCATCTTCACCACATAAGATGAAACTGATTGGTTGTTGTCAATACGACATGCATGGAGCGCTCGAACCGTTTCGAAGCACTCAACCCTGGCTTGCTGTTGGAATGTTTCCTTCAGTTGGGTTATCATGTCACAAGCTCCGTGATGCTCATACTCCTTCTTAAGATCCGGAGTTATGCTTGCCAACATAAGGCAAGACACTGGACAGAGTTCTCAGTGTACTTTATCCAATCATTATAGGCCTCCTCATCATCCTCGCTAGGTTGATCGGGGACAGGGTCGTCTAAAACATATGATCGTTTCTCTTTCTTGAGAACGATTCTCAAGTTTCGATACCAATTGATAAAATTGTTATGATTTAGACGTTCCTTTTGGAGAATCGCTCGTAAGATTGGGCGGACGTGGATGAATTATCATGATTATCATAATTATTAGTGGCCATCTACAAAATTTAACAAAGATCAATTTTAGTACTTTCGATATTTTTGTTTTAATAATTAATAGCTTTTAAGGTCATTTTCATATTAAAATATAGAACCCAACATTACATTTAAATAGTGGTTAGGTGACCTTTATCCCACGATTTAAATTAATAAGGTGGTCAACAATTGACAATTGCAACCATTTGCAATTTCTAGAGGTATGGGATCGACTTGAAACATCATATGTAAAGTCGGCATGTTAATCCCATCAACACCATTTGGAAACCATATCGTAGGTGATCCATTTGACATGGTTTGCAAATCAAGACACCCTACTTACACACACGTGTAAGTTTGCCAAAATAAGTGGTTAGGTGACCTTTATCCCACGAATATGGCATTCTTACCTCAAGTCACAAGTTCCCTCAAAATGGTTAGGTCACCTTTATCCCACTAAGAGTTCCCAAGCGATTCAAGTGTTGTGTAAAAGGACGGTGTTGAACTTATTTTTATTTAACAAAAGGTATAGAGATATTATAATACAAGTTTAGAAAACATTATATTTACATATTTGTATGTTTTCAAAACAAGATACCTTATGGTACATTGATTAAAACCCCTTTTAATCTTTGAAATCATTAATATTTTAATAACCTTTTATTACCTTTTAATGTTTAAAGCCCATTTAGATAGTTTGTTATGATCATGGAGAGGATAGTTAAGCAAACATCATATGTAAAGTCATCAACGACAATACCATAATCAAACAACCATGAATCAACCAAATATAAGTGCATAACCATAACATCTAAAGTGGCCACACTTGTTTGCCATCACAAGTGTGGACCATAGGACATTCCTATGGGTCAAAACACATCACAAAAGTTCCATGAACCTCCCACTTGAAACCACATCCAAATGCTCCATGTTTCTTGTGTCTTCCCTTTGTGCTTCTAACATTTACATCTTCATATTACAAGACATTATGTCCTAATACAAGATTTCTAGTAATATGAAAAGCACCTAATCTATTTATTACAACCCAATAATAAAAAAATTACACTTTAAACAAAGCACAAACAATAGATTATACAACCCAATTGGATGAATGAGTACAACCATTACAAACATCCAAACATCCAACCAACACAAGGTCACGGGCTAGGTTATGCACCATAATGAACAATGATCATATCATCCAAACCAACAATGAATCCCCACTTAAAACCCACGAAATTTCAGCCAACATAAACTGAAATTTCAGGTTTTATCATGCCCAAACAAACAACAAATATAACATACATGTCTTTCAAAGTTTAATCACAAGCATGTGTGATATAACTTTGAAAGTTGGGGATTCATAAAACATGAACATAGCAGCCCCTAAAAGGGGTTTCAAAGTCCCATAAAACAAAATATAACAAGACAAAACAAGCTAGCTATCCACAAAACCGGCTCTAGACATCAATGTTGGGGTTTGTTAGAACTAGATTCAGACTTTAACCAATTAAACTTAGTGAAAACACAGCGGAAACAAGCATTATAAGTTAGTTAATGAAGTGAAAAATTCGGGTTTCATCTTGATATTACATAGTGATAAACAACCCATAAACATAGGATCTTTATATGTGAATAAAGACTAGCAATGTAAACACAAACATACATTATGGACAGCCATGAAGAGGCTGCCATAATCTACCTTTTCAGCAATACGAAGGGTAGATATTCAAGAAGATGTGCTCCAAGAAAACGACTAAGGAACCAATGGAGGTCCTCTCAAGCTTGCATACCCCAAGCTATATGACCAACACCTTTTGCTAGGACCTGACCACCCAAAATGAAAGAAGAGCTGCTGGATATACTTTCAGCCGCAAGCTCCTTCAACAATAAGAGAGAAAACCCTTTCTATCTTGTGTCCTTGCATATAAGACAGAGAAAGAGATTGAGTGAATGTCTCTCTAATTGTTTTTTTCCAAGACCCTTAATAAAACCAAGAAGAGGCACACCTACAAGGGTGGCCGATTCCTCTTTTTCTAATTGGTTTTCCCCCCAAAAGTTAAAAACAAAATTAGACACAATAACAAGTCACTTAAATAAGTTATACATATGATTAACCTTTTAATTGTATAACTCACAACACACTTTCTTTTTATTTGATGTTATTTAAGTAAATTAATAACATTACAAACAATATCTATAAACAAAATATCCATATAAATTGTTCAATCTCATATGCAACTTATTTATTAAACCCTTTTTCTAAATTGGTGTATTTATTTAATTGTACGATCATATCATCAATTAAATATTATTTGGTGTTTGCTAAGCTTGTTATTGGGTATGACCTGACTTGGATCATAACGTACTAACCACACCAATGTTCTATGTGTCTTGGGCATAAGGAATACAAGAAAATTAAGCATTTATCATAAATTTCTTTAAGAGGAATAACATGATTTTTAACTGTATGATGATGATTAGACATATATACAAATATGATGGGATCATACTATAATACTAAGCCTCTTCCTAATGAGTTATTTTGTTGAATTGATACCTAAACAAAGTTCTAATTGAAAGTATACTGTACACTTAAATCCATACAAGAGCTCTTGTATCGACTAGGCATGCTCATTATCATGTTTTCATATTGATTTGGAAATAACTGTTATGGGTTTCACATTCAATTCATAAAGATTTTGTCCTCCTTTTGTAAGTCAAATCATCACTTTTTCACACTTAAGTACTTTGTACTTTAAGTTATAAGTTCTATCTTGAGACGCATTTGGCATCTCATTAATGCAATGATGTAAAAGCTTAAGATAATATACAATTGATCATATTGGATTGTTTTGGGAGCTTAGATATGATCATCATCAGGTCACCGGGTCTTTACTCACATAAAACAGAGGTGATTTTAACCCAGGTCTTTGTTACACAAAATAGAGCGATGATGAGGATCATGATCTTTTCACCGTTTGTAACTGAACTTCAGTATGGTGATCATACACCTAGGTCTTTGTTTACACAAAACAGAGGGAGTATGATTTGCAAAGATAGCTATTATAAACTATTGGTACATAGTGTGTTTAGATGAGTGATTTGGTCACATTAGAAAAAGACTCACCTTGTATTCTCAAAATGAAGTTTCCCATAAACAATGACTTTAGCATTATGTTTGGCATGCACTCAGTTTAGTTTCCACTCATGATGAATCTACTCACATATCAAGAAACTTGCTGAGATTTATTGTTATTTATGAATTCAGGAATAAGCAAAGCTATAGTGTACTATCATTTCCCATGCATATGTCATGCTTAAGTATGAGTACGCACAATATTTTCTTTGTTTAATTTGATTAGTCTAAGTTAATCATGCCTAGAGACTCAAGCAGAAACTTAAATCTGACTGAGTCGATGGCTTTAGTGAATAAATCAGCAAGCTGATTTGTTGTATCCACTTTGACTAACTTAATCAAACCCTTTCTGAGCAATCTCTCAGAAAATGATATCTTATCTCAATATGTTTTGTTTTACTATGTTGTGCAGATTAGTAGTGATAAACATAACAGCAGCATTGTCTATATAAATTGATGTTTGAAGGAAGTTGTAACCATGGTCAAGCAATTGGTTTTGCAATCAAAGAACTTGAGAGCAACTAGCTGAAATAGCTATGTACTCAGCCTCAGCTGTGGATACAGAAACATTGGTTTGTTTCTTGCACTGCCATGATACTAGCCTTGGTCCAATGAATTGACAACCACCGTTATTGATTTTCTGTTACTGTTACATACACCATAGTCACTATCTGAGTATGAGTAGAGTGTAAAGTCTCCATCTTTTGGATACCAAAGACCAAGTCTTGGTTTTCCTTTGAGGTATCTGAAAATCCTTTTTACAGCATTGAGATGAGACTCCTTGGGATCAGATTGGTACCTACCACATACACTCACAGCAAACATAATACCAGGTCTACTGGGAGTTAAATACATAAGTGAACCTATCATTGATCTATATAATTTTTTATCAATAGATTTTCTAGAAGGATTAGGAACAATCTTATCAATTGTTGATGTTGGTGTTTTGCATGAGGATACTTCAGCAAGATTGTACTTTTTCAGAATTTGTTGTACGTATTTTTCTTGATTGATTAAGATCCATCTGATTTTTTATGAACTTGAACGCCAAGGAAGAAGGTTAATTCACCTATTGAACTCATCTGAAATTCAGATTTCATGAGCTTTTCGAAATTTACACACAATATCTTATTAGTTGAACCAAATATAATGTCATCAACATATATTTGAACTACTAAGAGATCTTGATGTTTTTGTTTGAGAAAGAGTGTCTGATTAATAGTTCCTCTTTTGTAGCCATGTTTGAGCAAGAAAAATGATAATGTTTCATACCATTTTCTTGGTGCTTGATGAAGACCATATAAGGCTTTATCTAGTTGGTATACCCTATGGGGATAATGAGGATCTTCAAAACGAGGGGGTTATGACACATAATCCTCCTCATCAATCTTCCCATATAATAATGCACACTTGACATCCATCTGATACACAGTGAACTTCTTATATGATGCATAAGCCAGAAACACTTTTATGGGCTCAATTCTTGCAACTGGTGCAAAAACTTCATCATAGTCTATTCCTTCTTCTTAAGTGTATCCATGTGCAATCAACCTTGCTTTGTTTCTTATTATAATCCCTCTATCATCCAGTTTGTTTTTGTATAGCCATCTTGTTCCAATAGGATGTTGACCTTCAGGCAAATCAACTAGAGACCATACCTTTTGCTTTCTAAACTGTTGAAGCTCTTCTTGCATAGCTTCAATCCAACTATTGTCTTTTAAAGCAGCAGTGATGTTTGGAGGGACCATTTGAGAAAGAAAACAACTGAAGAGACAAAGGTTGGCAGTACCACTTTGGCTCCTTGTAGTTCTCTTTGTAGGATTTCCGATGATTTTTTTGATTGGATAAGTCTTATGGATTCTAATTGAAGGAGTTGTTTCAACTGGTATAGATGATTCTAGGTTAGACATTTCCATTGCCTCACACTGATCCAACTCAGGTTGAGAATTTAAGAAATAGTCAAAATGTTCAACATGAGTTGAAGGATCATGAGACTCTTCAGTATAGGCTACAGGAGCATCTCCAGTTTTTGTTTGCTCTTCTATAGGAACTTCTCCGGCTACATTTTGCTCTTCCGCAGGAACTTCTTCGCATACATTTTGCTCTTCATTAGGAACTTCTCCGGAAGCATTTTGCTCTTCCGTAGGAACTTCTCCGGAAACATTTTGCTCTTCCGTAGGAAATTCTCCGAATGATAAGTGAGGACATGAATCATTTCCAATGTTAGTTGTATTCACTTGAGGGTCTGGATCTATTGAAGGGACAACATGCACATCTCCGGATGCACCATGTTCATTTCCAAATGTAGTATCTGCTGCTACTGATGTGTTTTCACCTGAGGATTGGGGTATCCTTGGAGGATCAGCAGATAAGGTTACTTCAGTCATATGAGGTGGAACAAGTGGATAACATACTTCATCAGATCCTGCATTGTTCAAATGATCATAGTTAAATGATTTAGATAAAGCGTCTATGTCAAACAACCATGATGAACCTTTAACTGACTTTGTAAATACAGTTTCATCAAACAATACATTAGGAGTCTCTTCCACAATGTTATGTTGTGGATTATAAACCCTATATGATTTAGATGTTGAAGAGTATCCAACAAAGAAACCATCATATGCTTTTTCTGAAAATTTTGCCAATGACTCTTTTATGTTTAAAACAGATACATGACATCCAAAGACTTTAAGATATCCTATGTATGGTTTTCTTTTAAATAAGAGCTCATAAGGAGTTTTGTACTGTTCTTTGACAATCAATGTTTTGTTTTGAACATTGCATGCAGTATTCACAGCCTCAACCCAAAAAGTGATGGGCAATTGTTATTCAGCTAGCATTGTTCTGGCTGCTTCAATAAGAGTTCTATTTCTTCTTTTAGCAACCCCATTTTGTTGTGGAGTTCTTGGTGCACTAAATTGCCTTCCAATACCTTTGTTCCTGCAAAAGGAAACCAGTTCAAAATTGACAAACTCAGTACCATTGTCACTCCTAAAATTTTTAACTTTTCTATGAAGTTGATTCTCAATCTTGATCACAAAATTCATTAATGTTTCTGATGTTTCACTCTTTTGTTTTAAGAAAAAGACTCATGTGAATCTTGTGAAATCATCAACTATCACTAAACAATATTGCCTTTTTCCAATGCTCATTACATTGGTAGGACCAAACAGATCCATGTGAAGCAATATGAGTGGTGTAGTATTAGTATTGATAATATTTGATAGTCTATGTTGTTTTCCTTTGTAACAACAAGAACAGTGAGTTGAGCAATGAAACTCTTTGTTTGGCAATCCAATGACCAGGTCATTTTTCACCAATTTATTCATATTCTACATGTTAGAATGGACAAGCCTTCTATGCCCTAATTGAGACAAATCTTCTCATAGTTTAGATATAAGGCATGTTTCATGTTTTGTGAGTGAAGTGTTGTTCATATCCAAACATAAGTGTTCCTTTTCTTGCTGCTTTGAGGTGGATCCATTCTTCTGGAACAATAAATCCTGGCTTAAGAATGTAACAGTTAGTATTATCAAACAATGTGGTATCATTTTGATCACAAATTTGAGACACACTAAGTAGATTATACTGTAAATTTTCATAGTAATTTACTTTCTCAAACTTGAGCACACCATTTGTTATCATCCCTTCCCCAACAATCTTACCTCCAATTTTATCCCCACCAAATGCCACATAAGAAGCACTTTTATGTTTGAAATCATGGAGAAGTAAATAGTTTCCTGTCATATGCCTGGAACAATCACCGTCAACATACTACTTGTTATCAGCTCTCCAATATTGTTCCAACATTCAGAAATAAATCAGTTAGAAGTGACAACCCAAGTCTGGATGATCTTGGGTTTGTCAACAGTGTCTAAAATTTTTACTCCTTCAAGACTTAATCCTAAAGTTTCAGTATTAGTTTCATATCTAGTTGATTCATTTTGACTTGATGGTGGTGAGGATGATTCTGTTGAAGCTGATGCAGAATCTTTGGAGTCCTCTTTCTTAATTGATTCTTCCTTCACCTTATCTTTCTTTGGTTGATATTTTGATTTAGAAGATGAGCCTACACTTTTGAAGGTTTCATCATCTTTTGCTTTTGATTAAGACACATGTGATCCCTTTTCAAAATGATCAAAGAAATTATCACTTATGATTGACTTCTTCTCAGTCAAGCCCACCTTTTTGTGAGGTGTTTTGGATTGGCTTGATATTGTTTTCTTCATTGATTTAGTATCTTAGAAGATTTCTACTTTGGTTTTGACTTTTGCTTTTGATTCTCCTTCTTTTCTTTGAATCATATTGACTTTGAGTAGATTGAGAGTCTGATTCTGTCAAATCAGTTTTTGACTTCTTTGTGCTTTTGCTTTTGTTCTTTTTGTTAAAACAGCATTCCTGAGTTGAATGATTATTTTTGTTGCAAATAGCACAGAATTTGTTAAAGTAACACTCTAAAGTCATGTGATTGTTCATATTGCATATGGAACAGTAACTGCTGAAGTAGCAGTCTTCTGTATTGTGATTTATCTTATCACACCACTTGCAATATGTTTCTTCTGATTCTTCTTCAGGCTCATCATTCTTCTTTTTCTTGTTCAGATTAGGAGCCTTCGTTTTCTCTTTTTAAGAATTCGATTTGTTCTTGTTGTTCTCTGAAGTATCAACAATTGAATCTTTCTTGTTCTTTAATGACTTTTGTTGCTTCAGATTCAACATCTTATGTTTGTTAACAGCTTCTCTTTTTGGTACCTCATCCGTAGACTTGGCTTTCTTCTTCCGAAGAAGTTTTACGGATTCAGCAGATTTTGCTTTCCGTAGATCTTCTACTAAAGAATTTTTCTTTTGTTTAGTTGATACTTGTTTCTTCTTACCTTTATCTGCATGGGATAAAAGTACTTCTTCAGTTGATCCGCAGCTATCAACTTCCTTTTGAAGATTCAGTTCTTGAAGTCCTTAATTGAGTTCAGTAATCCTCATGCAAATAGTCTTCAGCATGTTTCTCTGCTTTGGAGGATATTGCAGCTTTGATTCTTCAAGCACTCTTGGAATACCGGTTTTAATATGAGCATTCTTATCAATGGTCATTTGATCAACATCAGGTTCATTAGAATCATCCAAGTCTGCACAATTATCATAATCATATTCTGAATTATTTTGATTTAAAGATTCTGATTCAGAGGATTCAGTTTCACTCACCTCAGCTTTATTGTTAATGTTGATTTGAGTTGATTCTATTTCAAACTTGGTGCTAGGCACAAAATGATTTGACAGATTGTTGGTCATTATTGTAGGTAAAGATGTGTAATTATCATTTATAGGTGGTGCAACATCATTATAACCCAACCCAAACCTTTTCTTTGATTCAATATGAGAGTTTAGTAATTTCTCATATTGCTGAGATGATAATCGAAACTTCTAATGTTTCACTTCAGTTGAAGCATGATCAGCCATGGATTTTGTTAAGGAATTGGTCAGATGCTCAATTTGGGCTTTTAGGCTATAGTTTTCAGAAACAAATTTTTCTAAATCCTTTTGCAAAGAGTTAATTTTGATTTGATACAATTTATGTTCTCTAACATGGGATTCATTCAAAATCATAGTTTCTTTTACTTTATGAGCCAACTGTTGTGCATGGACTCTATAGCGTTCAACTTCCTCAACACATGTTGATGAACACAGCCTTTCTTTTACAACTCTGGTCATTGGAGGAACTTTATGTTCCGTATGAGCCATCAATGCTTGATTCTCTTCCAAGACTTCTTTTTCATACACACTCCAGGCACATGTTCCATCTTGAAGTATGAACAGCCCTGATTCCTTTGAGTTACTAGGTCGAGCTGATTCATTGGTGGTTGGTGGGGATGCATTGATTAGTTGAGATTGTTTGTGTAGAGGTCTTTGAGAATTTGATTGTTGATGAGTTTGAATCTAATATTGCTAATGCTGCTGATGTTGTCTCATCTTTGGATATGACTGTTGATTACATTCTCTGGAGAAATGTCCATAGAGATTGCATTTGAAGCATCTTACCTTTGATTTGTCAACACCAATATTTGATGTTCTACTTGCTGATGCCAAGTTCTTGTTTCTCCTAAGATATTGCTTTGCTCTATAAGCAATCATTACCATCTGCCATTGTAGGTCCATTTCTTCCACTACATCAGGATGTAGTTCTTCTAAGTCTTGTTGGCAAATATTTGTTGATGTTAGAGAGCTTCCTAGATAAGCTTGAAAACTAGAACTAAAAGCTGCAAAGGCTGTTTTTTGTTCTTCAGAATCCAATATCACAGTGATTGGTTATGACTGATTGTTTGAATGTGAAGACTTAGCTGTTGCTGCAGTTGTATCTTTTCTATCACCAGTTCTTCCTTTATCTTTTTGATTTTTATCTTGAGATGATTTCTTTGAGGGTTTAGAAGCATAAAAGCTAACTTCCTCCTCATTATCACTCCAAGCAGAAGAGTTATCACTTTCATTGTTTGAAATAAATGCACTTCCAACATTATTTGTTTCTTTGAAGTGATAGGGTGAGACATGAGTTCTCACACTCGTGTTTCTTGATTTTTCATCGATTTCAAGAGCTTCCACTTTTGCAACCAGAGTATCTAGACTAGTTGACTTCAGATCTATTGTGTTCTTGAACATGGATGCTGTTTGCTTCCAACTTTCTGGCAAAGTGTGGAGCATTTTGTTGTGTAATTCCTCATTGGTATATTTCAACTCCAAAATATTCATCTCAGTTACCAACTAGATGAATCTATGAAATTGTTAAGGAATTGATTCACCCTCAATATGATGAAATGTTTCATATTGTGACATGAGGGTGTCTCTCCTTATGCTTCTGATCTTATCACTCCCTTCGCAGAGAGTATGAAGTATCTTCCACAAGGAGTTTGCTTTTTTGTAGTTCTCACACCTGATCAATATCTCTTCAGGTAAAGCCATACTAAGCAAACTGTATGCTTTGATATCAACTTTGACCTTTTTGACATGATCAGGTGATAGATCTTTGGTACTCATTGGTTGATTTTTTTTGTTATAATCCACCCCAAGGGTGGGTGGAATATAAGGACCTTCAGTGATGGAGACCCATAAGTCAGAATCAGTATAGTTTACATGATTCCTAAACTTGATTTTCCATGACTTGAAGTCTGCTTTTGTTTCCAACTTTGGTGGTTGGTAAGATGATCCACTGAAGTTGCTCATGATGTTAATTGATGAGAATGATCAACTAGATCTGCTATTCAATTGATTTGAATATATATACAAGTTAATCTAATTGAATGATGTTGAATGACAAACAAGTTTCACACAAAATTCTTTTAAAAACAGTAGATCTAATACAACAAAAACTGACAAATCTACAGAATTCAAAGCAATTAAACACAACTAACACTGATAGATCAATTGATTTAAATCAATGAGCATTTGGCTCTCATACCACCTGTCACCCCCAACCTTGACGGCGGGAACGTCGAGGAGTGAGAGTTAAGATCGTTCATAGCCACATAACGCTATTATTAAATCCAGTTATATTATTCATAAGTTTGAAAGGTACATTACAAGCATATGTCTCAAATATGAAAACATAATAAGAATATAACATAGTCATTCATTAAATTAACTAGGTCCATTCCTAGCTGTGAACAACTTAAAAAAATGGCAATCAAGCTTGAGTATTTCCTCAAACATGTTAAAAATAAAAGGTCAACAATAATGTTGGTGAGATTTCCATAGTTTGCAATACATAAGTATATAAAAGATGGAAATTCATGTTGTAAGTTAGAGAACAAAGTAAACTAGGGATGTAAGACAAAATGCACAATCAAACCTCGACAAAGTTTTACAAGTCTGAAACTGTAAAAGTAAATACGATGAGTTAAGTGTACTTGGATCAACCAAATAGGCTTGTCTGGCCCATAGATCTATGACTTCGCTAGGCTAGCAATAGTTAATGATTGTACATATATTCGACGTTACATGGTAGCCACAAAGTTCAACTAACCACAACATACAGGTGAAATGCCATAAGTTTACAAGAATCAAATGTGTTTACAAGTGAAAAGTTTATAAAGTAACATGTTTCACTCCAAAGTTTAAAAATATAAAAAGGGGTATAGAAATACTCACTTGATCGAATAAGTATAGAATGACGATTAAAAAAGAAATGTAATAATCATCAGTATGTGCTGAATCAGCTCACCTCCTGATGAAATCAGGATGAACATGTGCTGAGTGAAGATCAATATTCACATGTGCCCCTATTTCTTGGAACTGGGGACTTCCTGCCTCAGGATGAGTCCTTCATTGGCAGTTGCCTCTGGTGAGGACTTAGAAATGATACCATCTTCATCCTGATCATGTGCTGAACTAGGAGAAGAGGCAGCCTCACCAGATGTTCTAATCTCCTCCTCTACATAGGGAGATTGAACTCTGTAATCCCTGTGTTGTGGGTTATCAGCCACATTATAATCCTCTCCCTCAACTGTTAAGGTTTTCCCAGTGGTAATACGTTTCTGGGGAGGGGTAGAGGAATGTAGTTGAGTAAGCACTTGTGCAATAACCACAGTTGGGCTTGTAGGGTGGCGTTAGTGGGAGATAGGTGTGAAGAGGATTGCACCTAGGGTGAATGGTGCTCTTCAATGGCAATCCTCCCTAAGTGAGAGAGGTTCCAGTAATGTGGTTTCCCCATTTTTGGTTGCAGTAGGATCCTGTTGAGAGGATACCTGAGCGGTTTCATCTAGTAGAGTCCTGGAAACTACAGGGGGATTACTACCCATAGTTTCATCCTGCCTTTGTGTTGCAGGGGCATCATCAGCGGACTTAACTCCTTGAGTAACCTTTTTGGTTTGTTTGGAATGATGTTTGGAGGGGACTTTGGATCTGGAGGATGAGGCTATGGGTACCTTCTGCTTGGGTTTTAGCAGTTTGGCAGCCTCTTTGAGGTGTGGGTCAGAGTTATGCCTCAAGTATACCTCTGGCAAAACTACCATAGCAGGGACTCCAAGGCCAACAGGGCCATCAGATTGTAACTGATTCATGATTATGGCCATAAGAAACCTTGGATATAATAGCCATCTGTTAGCTACAGGTTTCATTGCCAGATCTTTTAATTCTAAAAATATAATTCAGAAAAATTTAAGCTTTGGCGTTCAAGAATAGAATACAATACCTACTGTGGATGACATTTGATCCCATGAAGAGGTTTTGGGGGCAAGGCAAAGATTGATCATGTGGAAGATTAGGCGTTCAGCATCATGGAAGTGCTTCTTCAGAATGGTTGTAGCACTTAGGTTGCCCTCATATCCGTGGTTGATGAATGAGAGATCAATGGTGCCCTTCGGGTGTTTGGTGACAAAGGTAGCATCATTCAAATCTAGTGTTTGGCGAATGATAGCAGGAGTGACTACCACCTTATTCTGGTTTACAAATCACCGGAGAGTGATCGCGACATCATTCTCACCAGTATGGATGGTGACATTTGTCTAGAATTGACGAAGAGTGTCGGGATAGATGGTTGGAATCAGAAGAAAAGCAGTTCGATACGAGGAATCAACCATCAGATCAATGGCATCATCAAACTTAGTCCAAAAGGCCGATTTTGTGAAGTAGGCAACACAGTTGTGTCGTGGTTTGATTTGCATGGTCGCCATTAATGGAAGATGAACGTTCGGAAATCGATTTATGAAAAGTTTGAAGTTAGGGTTAGGTATTTATAGGTTATGAAACGGCTGAAAGAAAACAACTGAAAGTTTTGGTTTTAGTCATTAGTTGTTAGAAAACGACTGAATACATGGTTTTAACTTTCAGATGTTGTAAACAACTGAAGACTTGGTGTTTGTCATCAGTAGTTAAAAACTGCTGAAGACTTGGTTTTGGCTTCAGTTGTTTTAAAATGAAATAGCAATTGTTTGAAACAATTGAAGAATAAAATTACTCATCAGTTGTTGTCGTCAATTCACATATCTCAGTTGTTTCATTTGACCTTAACACTTACTCAGCAGATTATCTGATCTTCATATGTTTCATTGGTCATCAGTACTTATCATTTAGAACAGACTTCAGTAGTTGTAACCACATCAGTACTTTGCAACAAATAAAGTACTTCAGTACTTTTAAGTAATTTAGTCTTCAGTAGTTATGAAAACTGCTAAGATAAAATAACTTCAGCACTTATTTTTGACAGCTGTATACTTATGCTCATCAGTACTTGTGAACTAAGATCATCAGTAGTTGTCAAATCATTCAAGCTGCAGCATACCAAGCCTTAGCACTAGATTTTGGAAAGTTGCACTGTCCAAAGGCTTAGTAAATATATCTACAAGCTCATCAGCACTAGGAACAAACTTTGGATCAATCAAACCTTTTTCATAACAATCCCTGATAAAATGATGCTGATCTCAATATGTTTGGTCCTAGAATGCTGGACAGGATTCTTAACAATACAAAGAGCTGAAGCACTATCCATTAGTAAAGGAGTCTTAGTCTCTGTAATATCATAATCCAGTAATTGATTCTGAAGCCAGAGTACCTGAGATGTACAACTTGCAGCAGCAATGTACTCTGCTTCAGTAGTGGATGTAGCAACAGAAGTTTGTTTCTTACTCTGCCAAGAAACTAAACAGTTGCCTAAAAATTGGCATCCACCAGAGGTTGATTTTCTGGTTAATTTACACCCTGCATAGTCACTATCAAAAAAAGCAACTAATTTGCAAGAGTGCCGAGTGGAATACCAAAGTCCTAGAGATTGAGTTCCTTGCAAATATCTAAAGATCCTTTTGACTGCAATCATATGAGATACTTTAGGTGTAGCTTGAAATCTTGCACAGACACAAGTTGCAAACATAATGTCTGGTCTAGAAGTTGTAAGGAACATCAAGGAACCAATCATACATCTGTAAAGAGTTTCATCAACTGCTTTACCTTTCTGATCGGCATCTAGTTGTGTGGTGTTGCACATGGGAGTAGAGTAGGGCTTACAGTTTTATAAATCAAACTTTTTCAATAAATCCTTTGTATATTTTCACTGATGAATGAAAGTTCCATCTGCCTTTTGTTTGATTTGCAACCCCAGAAAGAACTGTAATTCTCCCATGGCACTGATTTCAAACTTTTGTTGCATCAACTTAGTAAAGGCATCACACAACTATGGATCAGAGGATGCAAAAATAATATCATCAACAAAATTTGAACAAGGAGCTTATGCATGCCTACTTTCTTAATGAACAAGGTTTTATCTATGGAGCCTCTAGTGAAATTATTTTGAAGAAGAAAGTTAGACAGTGTTTCATACCAGGCTCTGGGTGCTTGTTTTAGCCCATAAAGAGCCTTATCAACCTTATATACCAAATCTGCATGTTTATGATCTTCAAAACCTGGTGGTTGGCACACATAAACTTCTTCTTTTTTTTACCATATAAGAATGCACTTTTGACATCCATTTGAAAAACTTTGTGATTATGAAAAGCAGCATAAGCTAAAAACAATCTGATTGCCTCCAGTCTGGCTATAGGGGCAAAGGTTTCATCATAATCAATACATTCTTCTTGTGAAAACCCCTATACAACTAGTCTGGCCTTGTTCTTGACAATTTGGCCTTTTTCATTAGTTTTATTCCTAAACACCCATTTAGTGCGTATTGCACACTTACCTTGAGGTAGAGGAACTAGTTCCCACACTTGCTACTTTTGAAACTGAAGAAGCTCAAGTTGTATAGCTTCAACCCATCCATTGTCTCTTAATGCAATATGATGTTCTTTGGCTCTTGCTAACTAATGAAGAGAGCATAGAAGCAAAAGTTGGACAATTGACTTCTAGTTGAAACACCAGCATTGATGTCACCAATGATTTGAGACATGGGGTGGTTCTTCAGTTCTTGATACTCAATAAGATCTGTGCAACTGTTTGTAGGTGATTCAGCAGCAACAGATGGTGATCCAGATTCTTGTAACCTAGAATGAGATGACAATTCAAATGATGTAGAGGATTCAGAGATCTCATCAGCATTTGTTGTGGATAGAACTGCTCAAGCTACAGGAACATCAAGTTTAGTAGACTCAGGCAGTTGATCACTAAAACTTGCATTTATACCAACAGATGGATAACAAGTGGCAGGAGATGATGGATTCACAGAACCTGCAACAGTTGGAGACTGATAAGGAACATATTGTAGTATGTCCAGATCAAATAACTTCACAGGGTTTTGTGGGATTTTCTCCTTTGGAGATTCATCAAACTTTACATGTAAGGTTTCTTCTACAATCTTTGTTCTGCAATTAAAAACTCTGTATGCCTTGCAAGTAGACGAATACCCAACAAAGTACCCTGCATCCACCTTTGATTCAAACTTCTGAAGTGGATCCTTTGAGTTGAGAATATAACAAGGATACCCAAATGCTCTAAAGAAGGAAATCAGAGGATCCAAATGATGTAACACTTCATAAGGAGTCTTCTTCAACCTTTGATTTACCAATACTCTATTTTGCACATAGAAAGCTGTGTTAACAGCTTCAACCCAAAAGTTTAGTGGCAAACCAGCCAACATTGACCTTGCAGCTTCAATAAGGGTCCTGTTCTTTCTCTCCACCACTCCATTTTGTTTAGGAGTTCTTGGAATGCTAAACTGCCTCTTGATTCCCTTAGAGAAATAGAATTCATCAAGTGGGTGATTTCTAAATTCTGTGCCATTATCCCTCCTCACACACTTGACAGAGAGAAAGTACTGCTTTTCCACATGCAACACAAAGTAGATGATAATTTGACCAACCTCATCTTTTGAATGTAAGAAGAAGGTCCATACAAATCTAGAATAATCATCCACAATTACCAGACAGTATTTTTTCTTTGCCATGCTCATCACTCTTACTGGACCAAAAAGATCCATATGCAGTAATTGCAAGCAAGCAGTGGACTTTGGTTCTTCTATTGGAGGGAATGATACTTTATGTTGCTTTCCTTTTAAACAAGCAGAGCAATTGTCATCACATTTGAACTCCTTTAATGGTAGACCTCTCACTAAACCATGAAGGATCAGTTGGTTCATGTTTCTAAGATTCACATGACCAAGCCTTCTGTGCCAAAGTTCAGATTCCTGAGGAGAGGCCTTGGAGAACAGACATGGATGGCCTTTTAGATCAATTTTCTTTGATAAGTCTAAGGCATATACTCTTCCAATCCTGTTGGCTTTCTGGAGAGTATGTTCATCCAATATCTTGTCAATCATACTCAAAACATTGAAAGATAGAATTCGACAGTTCTGACTGGTGAAAAGTGCAACATGCCCTTTATCACATATTTGACTGACACTCAACAAATTGTACTTGAGATTCTCCACATGGTTGACATCATCAAACCTTATTTCACCATTTGAAACAAAGCCTTTGCCAATGATGTAACCCTTAGCATCATTACCAAAAGATACAAATCCCTTCTTTCCTTGGGAGTAGTCATGAAGAAAAGATCTGCTCCCAGTCATATGCATAGATCCTCCACTGTCCACATACCAGATGCTTCTATGGCATGTTGAAGAACCGTGCATATATCACAACAACTAGTTAGCTTTTGAGACCCAAACCATTTTGGTTTTGGGTCTGTTCTCATCAACAAATTTTATACTAACTGATTTGTCATGATTAACAGCCTTTGAAGATGGAGATGGTGCTGAAAAGGATTCCTTTGATTTTGGCTTAGTTTTCCTTTTCAGTGGTTTAATAACAGGTACATCTATTTGGTTAACTCTCCCCAACAGATGTTGAACCATCATAACAAGTTGTGTCTGATTGGTTGTTAAAGCCTTCAGTTCAGCAGACACATCAGTACTTGTTTTTGAATGGTTCCTGTGACACACCATGTCCTCCTTTTTGAAAGATACAGACTTAGTCTGTTCTTTTGATACTCCTTGAGGAATATTTTCAGCTGTTTTATGATAAACCTCTTTCTTCTGTTTAGATTTTTGTGAAGACTTTGGTTTATCAGGTTGGGATGTTTGTGGCACAAACTTGGTTTCAAATTCATCTTTCATTTTATTAATTTTCTTTTTAATGATTTTATCTTTGTTAAATTTAGAACCCTTTCTGTACCAACATTCATTAGTGAGATGATTTAATAGACCACATATTTCACATGGCTTTTTCTTCATCTTCTGTTGATCAGCTGCTGAAGAAGATGAAACTACTGAAGGTGTGTACTTTAGTACTTTCTTCCTCTCAGTACTTATGTGAAGTACTGAAGGATTTGTAACAACTGAAGACTTGTTCTAGACCATCAGCAGATTGATTAGCTTAGGTACTATTACTGACTTAATCCTCTGATTGTACATTATCACTTGAGGATGAGACACATGATGATGTGGTTTGGGAATTGATTTCACCTTCAGATTTTACTTCTGTCTTGGGAGTAAAATATGTAGGAGGTTCAGTGTGATTATATCCAATCCCAAACTTCACATTTGAAGCAGTTTGCTTACTGAGAAGCATTTCAAACCCCTTGCAAGATGTTACCCAGTGTTCACACTCAACTTGAGTAGCTACAAGTGTTTCTTTGAGACTCTTATGATTTTCTAAAATGACCTCTACCTTAGCCTTATCATCAGTGATTTGGCATTTTAATTTGTAAATCTCATGATCTTTTTCTTTTAAAACAGACTCAAACTCAGCTTTTCTTTTGGAAATCACTTTCTCTAGGTCAAGATTTTGATTGATTAAAGCTACATTTGCTTCTCTAATTGAGGCAAAAGCAGCTATGCATGACTCAGAACACAACTTGGCCTTAGCCTCAGAAGATACTTGTGGTACCTATGATGATGAAGCATTTGAACATGAACCGTGAGTAGACTCCAAGGCCATAAGAGCAAGATTTCCAAAAGGATTTTCACCACCATGATGACCAGCACCAGAAAACACTTGTTCAGAATAACTAGAAAGATCATCTGGTAAACTACTCCAGTCCACAACTCCAGGAGTGAAAAAGCTTTGATGTGATTGAGATTTGATTGAGATTGTTGACTTGATTGAGATGGTTGAGGCTCAGGTAGGGTATGTGATTCTTGAGCTATGGGTACAGGAACCTAATTGGACTGAGGCATGTAAAAGCAGGGATAAGGATATGGCATCTGACCTTGAGGAACAAAATATGCATGAGATGATTGAATTTGTGAATGATGACCAGAACTGGTAGAATGTTGCCCTTTATTTTGGGAATTATTGCCTGGAAAGGTCACAAAGGGTGCAGAAGAGTTAGATCCATATGATCTACACTCTCTTGCAAAATGTCCAAGTCTATGGCACTTATGACACCTCAACTTGCTCTTGTCAAAACCAACTTTGGTTTTTCCAGAGAGACCAGGGAATTTTCTACCTATCCTTTTGTAAAATTTTTGAGATCTGATATTAACTAATGCCATTTGGCTCAAAATATCCATCTCTTCCAAACCATCATCAGCAATTCCTTTCAAATCATCCATCAAAAAGCACAGATTGTCACTATTACATCCTGAATTACTATCAATACAGCAAAAGCATGATCTCCACTGTTTGAAGAGAAATCAATATGCTCATCATAAGAACTTTCTGATGTAGCATATTCTGACTCATGACCAACCAGAGCAGTATTCCCTGGTACAAAATCATCAGTGAGCTTCCCAGATGAAGTCAGTTTCCTTTTCTGTTCTGTTTCTCTTTCAAATGTTAACACTTTCCCATGAAGTTGGGTGAGAGATAAATTGTCTAGATTTACACTGGAGCATAGGACAATAGTATATGTGTCCCGTCTCTCAGGCAGGGATCTGAGAAATCTATTGTTCATCTGATTGTTTGTATATTTATGTTTAACAATTTTCAACTCAGATTTCAAACAGGAGAATCGCTCAAACTGTTGGGTCAGTGACTCACCCTTTTTATGAGAGAATGTCTCATATTGTTGGAGAAGGATTTCTCTATTGTTTGCTGAGACCTCATCAGTTCCTCCAAATTGTTCTTTCAGAGCAACCCAGAGGTCATGAGCAGATTCATGATGCATAAGTCCAGAATAGATTTCATTAGGCAGTGCCATGGCCAGAATTCCATGGGCTTTAGCATCAATTTCAAACAGTTTCAGATCTTCATGTGAATATTGCTCTTTCTTCTTTGGAACCATTTCATTGGTTTCTGGATTACTCACCATAGGCTTATATGGTCCATGAACCACAGATTTCCAACAACCTGAATTGTGGACAGACAGGTGATGGAGCATTCGTCGTTGCCATATGTTGTACTCACTCCTAGCAAGCATCGGAGGCTTTGTTGAGGAGCCAGTATTGTGAGGATCATTGATTGATGTAGCCATTTTCACCAATTCAAACAGGTTCAATAAGATCTTAACAGATCTAACTCAAAAACTCAACAACATAGTTTAAAACAAGAAGAATCTCAAATTAATTCACAGGAAGCAATAGAAAAACAAACTCTATAACCAATTGTTGCAAATTTGCTAACTCGATCAAACTTAGATATCAAAAGAACAGTTTCAATGATCAATTGTTAAATTGATCTGTGATTAACCTGCTCTGATACCATTTGAAAGGATAGAGATCTAGTTTGATCAATTAGATTAGGATTTGCAGCGGAATAGCACACGAATTACACGAAATTCTAGCAAGAATAATAAGAATATTCAATCAAACAGTAACGGTTATAGAGAGAGAGTTTTCTGCAAAAAAGAATGTTTTCATTCATGCACAAGCTTCCCGTACGGGGAAATTAGGTCAACATTCCTTTTATAAGGAATGTGACATCAGCTGACGTCAATTGATAGTGACATCTAACTGATTTATACAAACAACTGAAAGTCAACTAAACTACTGAAGATGTCCACAACAACTGAGGGCACCTTTACTAAAAGCTAAGTATAAGCTAACATTACAACTACTGAAGTTATAACATCTGAAGTGTATGAACTTCACATGTTTTACATAATATAAAACTACTGATTACAAACTACTGAAATGTAAACCATCACAACTACTCAAGAGAACTACTTCAGCTATTGTGACAACTTCTGAGAACTTGATCTTTAGACTTTGTCTTCAGTAGTTGTCTTCAGACTTTGTTTTCAGACTTTGTCTTCAGCTGTTGTCTTCAGACTTTGTCTTCAGCTGTTGTCTTCAGACTTTGTCTTCAGCAGTTGTCTTCAGACTTTGTCTTCAGCTGTTGTAGATCACTTCAGTTGTTTTGATGTCTGTGGGACTTAAAGGTTTTTCTAATCTGGCTTAACGAATTATGGAATTTTACACGATGCATCCAAATTTGAACTCTTCCAGTGGAATGCGAAAGTTATCATTAACAAACTAACTGTTTGAGATTTGACACATGAAATGTTGGAAAACAATGATGAGTTCCTAAGGTATATTAGACTTATAAGTCACACTTCTCACATCATCTCGAATGAAACTGTGTAATAAAATGATGTCTTGAAGCCAATAGAAAGAAATAATAATATCCCGTAACTGTGTGAAAGTTTGACCGTCGGAATTTAAGAATCCCAAGTGCCACCATATAATGACACAAGCTTAACGCATATCTTGTGAATACGTATCGCTTCTCCGGTTAAACCGTCAGGTTAAGAATGATCCAATATGTCGAGATTTTGAGGTGGGTTCCCAAAGATGATTAGAGGCATTGCTAATAACAGAAAGTGAACGATCCTTAGAATTTAATGATCGATGTTTAACGACACAACATGATAACCGACTATTTGACGTAAGTACGAGTCAATTTCTCGACTCGTTATCTCACATGAGTCAATATAAAATGCTCGAAACTAGCCAATCAGTCAATAATGCACCAAATGACATCAAGAAATACAAGACAATTTGGACATATACCAAGCTACGTCAACATTTCCTTTATGCCAAACCATGAATACCAATCGCAGAAATTCATGATCCTTTTTGTCAACATCGGAATGAATGTACTAACAAGTCGTGTGAGTCGTAATCAAGATAGAGATTTAGAGATTTTCAAAGATTAGGAGTTCAAGGTTATCCAAAATAATGGGAATTGCATTATTAATTATGGGTAAAGAGTTAAAAAAATACGTCCTTCATGATCGGATTGGAATTTCAATAACTCAAAATATCAACGATAAAGACAATGACAAATAGCTTCCCAAGTATGGCTTGCACACGCGGTTAATCAAACCCATGAACAAAACCGTACATTGCTATAAACAGAAAGGCATAACATAAATTTATAATAAATTTATCTTATATGAAAGATTGTTTTAGGAGTGTTATCATCATGCAACTAGTTTTGATGATAACTCAGAATGAAGGTCGATAAAAAGTTCCCTAAAGCTAGATCAACCGTCAAAATCAAACATAAAAGCGTGAGAGAAGAAATCGATTAAAATTTAAATGTTCCAGGCTTTGAACTAGGGTTACAATAAAGTATCAATGACCCCTCTTGAGTTCCAGATTCATGCTTTAGCTTGACTGGCTGGAACACCATCATCGATAAATTAGGTAACGGTGTTCACCCTTCAAGTTATTACATGTTTCTTGTCAATTGAAGTCTTAAAACCTTGGTAAGTTTCAGATCAAGGAATGGGAATACTCACCAAGATATGGTTATCACTCCTAGTTTGGTGGTGTATTTCCCAAAGTATGACTCTTAACTACCAAACGAGAGCTTGATCCTAACTCATTATTGAGGATCCACAAAAATAAAATGAGGTAACTAACCATTAAGTTAAGGATAATCACTCCTATCTCAACAATGAAGTTTTATAGAAACATAATATACCAAAATGAAAAGTTTAATCAAAGAACGGAATTCACTCCTATTTTGATGAGGTCATTTCATTTGAGGAAAATAAACATCCATAAAATTTTAAACAGATGATATTATCATCAAGGTATGGATTTCACGCCTATCTTGATGATTGAGTTTCCTAATAACAAGAAAACAATCAAGAACTGACGTTTGTCACCAAATACGAGGTTCAATCCTATTTTCGTGGGGTCATTTCATTCATGAAATACGAGTTCCAATGGAAAATGATTGAAATCTATCCTCAAAACAAGGAAATCACCCCGATTCAGAGGATGCGATTTCATAAAACACACAATATAAAAATTGAAAACCATCATCAAGATACGGAATTTTACTCCTATTTTAAGGAAGTAATTCC
The DNA here is from genome assembly GCA_025506515.1 of Flaveria trinervia. Lineage (NCBI taxonomy): Eukaryota > Viridiplantae > Streptophyta > Magnoliopsida > Asterales > Asteraceae > Flaveria > Flaveria trinervia. The sequence continues at coordinate 73,869,426 of CM046451.1, read as the reverse complement.
ATTTGCAAAATACGAATTCATAAAAACCAAAAAGAAGGAAATCGTCATCAAGGTATGAGGTTCACTTCTGTCTTGACGATGAGATTTCATAAGAACAGTAATAGTGAATGGAAAGTCATCACCTAAGTAAGGGAATCACCCCTGTTTTGATGAGATATAATCATTTAAGGGATACAAGTGTTTTTAGTCATAAGTTGACTTGCGGACTCTTGCATTGCATACGATGCGAAACGGTTTGAAGTTTTTATAAAGCTCGACTTAGCAAACAAAGAGAATATCAACTAGAAATTTAGAAACTTCAAATTACATAAATGTGACATTAACAGAAAAGAAAATCATGCTTGCTAGGATTAAGGTTAAAGTTCGGGACAATGGACTTAGTTGTATTTGGTTCTCAAATGTTGAATGTCTTAAGTGAGGAAAACAAGATCAATCACAGAAATGATCCAACATAATGATGAGATGTAAACATTCGGTTAAAAATAAAAGGAAATGCATTGACTTCTCAAAGTGTTACGTCAACCACAACTTTACGGTATACACACGTACCTATAAGCGAAACCCATCTCATGAGTTCCAGGTCAGATAAACGGATCCAACGGTTGAATCAAATTTATGTGTATACCTTGCCTAGACCAGGTATCCCGGGACGCAGGTATTCCACCTTTCGGCACTGCGCGATTTCAGTTATGGGACACACTTTAAGGACATTTGAAAACCCTAAGTAGCAATTTTATGTTTTAAAAAATATTTGGTTTAGACGACCAATATCTTTGGATATACTAAGATCCATGTAGATGTTGGTCATGGTATGAAGATAGTTGCATAAGGCGCACAACGTATAACGTTGTTTAAACATAGGAATTGAAGAGTATAACGAGTTCAATATTAACAGGAACATTCTGTAAGATAGGAATGAGAAGATATTAGAGTTTCAATGATAAACCAGTCTAAGGAATCAAGGATTTTTGATATTTTGAAATATAAACCGGATGGTTCCATTTGGTAACGCATTACCATTGGAAACGTTGACACGTCAAGGTAAATTGACCCATTTGCCTTAGAAACTTATGTATATTGACCATAGCTTATCACTCATTCTAGAGATCCCCAGGTAAGTACAACTAGTCTCGTAGGATTTATTCGTTATGCTTGCCTTAGCCTGAGGGCCTTTTCCTAGGAAATCCAAAATATAGGTGTTTATGTGTCACACAAACTTCTTAGGTTCATGAAATCAAAACCTTGATAAGATTTTCATAGATTAGACATAAGTCTAAACATCTAAGTCATATGCATAAGTATACGATTCCACGTGTCGTTGAGAATAAGATTAAGAAGTTTCATTTGTCGGGGAGAGTCAAAGGGTCAAGGTTAAGTTTAGGGAGACAAGTAACAAAGTTTTAATAACAATAAGGCAATCATATGCTAAGGCATCAAATTGCACATAAGAAGGCATAGCATTATGTAGCATGCATACCAAACATTTTACAAGATAGAAATATAATTCTATATGTTCATGCATACGCTATAGTCTAGGTCACCATTTCTAATAGCTTAAATCCCTATAGTTATGGGCTCTGATACCAATCTGTCACACCCCAACCTTGACGGCGGAAATGTCGAGGAGTGAGAGTTAAGATCCTTCACAGCCACATAACGCTACTATTAAATCCAATTATATTATTCATAAGTTTGAAAGGTACATTACAAGCGTAAGTCTCAAATAAGAAAACATAATAAGAAATATAACAAACTCATTCATTAAATTAACTAGGTCCATTCCTAGGTGTGAACAACTTCAAAAAATGACGATCAAGCTTGAGTATTTCCTGAAACATGTTAAAAATAAAAGGTCAACAATAATGTTGGTGAGATTTCCATACTTTGCAATACATAAGTATATAAAAGATGGCAATTCATGTTGTAAGTTAGAAAACAAAGTAAACTAGGGATGTAAGACAGAATGCATAATCAAACCTCGACAAAATTTTACAAGTCCCAAACGTTTAAAAGTATATACGATTAGCTAAGTGTACTTGGATCAACCAAGCAGGCTTGTCTCGCCCATAGATCTATGACTTCGCTAGGCTAGCAATAGTTAATGATTGTACATATATTTGACGTTACATGGAAGCCACAAAGTTCAACTAACCACAACATACAGGTGAAATGCCATAAATTTACAAGAATCAAACGTTTTTACAAGTGCAAAGTTTATAAAGTAACATGTTTCACTCAAAATTGTAAAAATATAAAAAGGGGTATAGAAATATTCACTTGAACAAATAAGTATAGAATGACGATTAAATAAGAAATGTAGTAAGCAGTGATCCAATGTAGTTCTTCACAACCTAAAATTATATATATATATATATATATATATAATATATATATATATATAATATATATATTTACAAGATTTTAACTTTAATAATATTTTAATGAACTAACGAGGACTAGGGTTTCAATTTGGTATTTGAGGGGGTTTTTATAAAAAAAAATATTAGTTAGTGTGATCATGTATATTTTAGTCCAAGAAAAATATCATTTATGCAATTTTAAAGGAATTAAATCCTTTATAACAATTTGTGAAATTTAATTATAAAATGTATATGAATTCTATAATTATCATCATTAATCCATAATTATAAAATGTATAGTGACCAAAAAAATAATTAAATGATTTAAACTATCATTTAAAGTATATTTTTTATAAAAATAAACTAAACATAATATTTGCTAATATTATTTTATAAGAAAATTGTTAAAGTATTTAAAGTGATAAATTTGTAGAATGTAATGAAATAACTTTAAAAATAAACAAAGTTTACAGCACTACTTTTTTTAATTTTTAGAAAAATTTTCTATATTTTTTTAAAGGCTGAAGAAGCCTAAAAAATATGTTGAGGGTGCCCGGGTTCGAACTCGAGACCTCAAGGATAACTTGTGAGTGTTTTACCATTAGGCCGGGTAGCCTATGCCTGACAGAACCCGTTTCCATATGTTATAAAACAAACCAAATCGAAACCCCGAAACCTAAGAATCCTAGATTTGTTTGAAACCAAATTGAAGGCTAAATCGCAATCGTTTATTGTAACAAACATGGGGCTTTGATTCCCTAATGAATTTCAAGCATATTCATGTATTCAATTACCCGTTTCAAGGACAAATCGTTGAAGAACATATGAGAACAGGTCGCGGCTAATGTCGTAGCATGTTCAGGTTGCAAATAACAATGACACTCGAATTAATTCTACAGAAGACTTCTAATAGATCCAATGATGAAAAGCCCCTATCAATTGCCAGTTAGATTAGTCGGATTGAGGTTTTCAAAAGAGTTGCAGGTTTGCGATGGAGAATGAATCGAATGAAGGGTTCCCGTATGTTTTAGGTGGAATTGAGTTCGGCAGAAGCTCAGGATTAGTTTAAGGTTCGATTAGGATCCATTTAATTTGATTATTATTTGGTTTAAATGATTGAACATTTTTAAGTTTAAAGACTTCAGTTATACAATCCGATTATGAATGTAACCAGTGTTTAATCAAAATTAAAGTATGTGTTCAAGTTCGAAAAAGGTTCACGATGCAATTTGAAATGGTTTGGGTGTTAAAACCACTCGAATTGCATGATTGTGAGGTGGCCGGAGCTCGGCCGAAGTTTGGCCGGAGCTCCTGCCGGAATCGCGGGGAAAGGAACAAAAAAAAAGAAGGGGGTTTGGTTTTTAAGATTTTACACATTTATTACCTGTGATTTAGTTGTTTATCATTTTATGTCAAAACTTCATATTTCAAGTTTCCAAAGTAACAAAACACCACCTTTTGAGCTATTAAACATCATTCTTTATTTTAAGTTTGAAAATTTTTATAAATTATTATTACTATTATTATTATTATTATTATTATTATTTATTATGTTCAAAATAATTAAGTTATTAACTTTCAAATTTTAAGAATTAAAGCCAAAGTAAGAAACAAACATAAATAACCCATAAGTTTCATACTTGACAATAGTAGTCCTTACAAGATTAAGCAAACTTAACACTTAGTTAACGAAAATTCCAGATGTTACACCACCTGTGAATCCAAGGATCACAATGAGGAATTAACAGTGTCGGTTCATGGCAAGTCAACGTTTGCGGAATCAACATTAATTTGGTTTAATTGTTTGTAATAACTTTAATTATCACTAAATATTCAAGAATACACTAACAGAAACACAATTAATGAATCATATGTATTTCATTAAAATATGTTAATGATTACAAAATAATGAATGAATGATATCAAAGTTTGTAATGATGTGATAGCTGCTAGGGTTTGATTGAGAGATTGTGTTTGTTGTATTGCAATTGTTGTTGTTGTTCAATCAATCATCTAAACCATCATCATTGAATTGAAACCTAGGATCCATATATATAGACAATGATGTTTCTGTTATAGGAAACACTAGATCTCTTAGGATTTGATTTGTGTCAGTTAAGGAATCATCGGATTTCTTGGGATTCACATAACTGCCTTGTTGACTTGTAACACTTGTATTATACAAGTGTTTGGACTCTGCAGGAATAATGTCTTCCATAGGAATTTCTTCTTTGGTAGAAGTCTTGTTCTTCCATAGACATTTTGTTCTTCCGTAGGAATCTTGTTCTTCCGTAGAAAACTTGTACTTCCGAAGCAAACTTGTTCTTCAGCTCTGGTTGTTCATCCACAAAAGATCTTTGGATGTAATGTTACTTGTAAGAAACATATCTACGGAAGAACAAAATGTTCATCCGTAGATGTTTCTTATAGTTGGTCAATTTCATAAATTGACCAAGAATAATGTTTGTACCTGCATTTATCTATAACACACACATATATGGGTTAGCATATATAATTAATGCATGCATGATAAATGACAATTACAAATAGTTATTACAAGAATTGATTAAAGTTCTAAGCCTATACAAATTGATCTAGACCTATAAGTCCTAGATCTAACAATCTCATGGCTCAATCATACGACTGATCTAGTCTCCTGGTTTAGTCGTGTAAATGGTCATAAGTATTATTCATTCATGTGTATGGTCCATTAGCATGAATAATCACCCGACTAAGTTGAACACATTTCTCAATCATCATTGACTAAGAACTATGTATAATAACCTCAAACCTATATATAAGTTCATACATATGAAAAAAAGATAAACAAATATCAAGGCATATATCTTACTTCATTACATCATCACATTACACATATGTAAGACATGAATGACTTTTACATTTAAGCATATAAACTAGGAACACATGTATCTACACATTTGTATTTATTAACTAAACAATTGAATTATACATAATTTGTGTGTGTGTTGCGCCTCGAACCCTAACCGACTGAATATATCTTTCCTTTTCGAACGTGTTTAAAGATCTAAAGTACTACTATTATATGTGTTTGAGTTGTTCGTTGCTCTCATCCATTGAAGTCTTTTATTCATTTATTTAATCTTATCTCAAGGTGAGTATTGCGGCCCCATTCTTATTTAAATATTTATAAACCAGGGGGAAAAGTATGCTCACCCTTTTTATGGTGTGAACTTATTTAATCTTTGGAATTGTTGTGTTTACTGTTTTGTAAGTATTTATATGGTACATGCATGAGTTATGTGTGTGGTTGATGGACAAGTATTGATAGTACTATTGGGCTAACACCCCCACCCTTGTTTGCTAGTATACTAGTTGGGACTGACAGTGGGCAGGAATGGGCCCTAGGGTGAATATGTTCTGACAAGTTCTGTGTGTACGTGGTAGGTTTAATTTTGATGCTCATATTTTAATTGTGATATTACTTGCTTATTATGTATGCACTCATGTCCTACCAAACATTTACACAACATCAAGTTTTGTTTACTATTTAAACCTGCGAACTTGCGAACAATATGTTGACCTTTTGAGCATATCTTTTCAGGTTATAATCAATGAAGATAGATAGGGATGCTACCTTAGCGATAACCTCAGAATTGCATTATTTAAACTCTTTGGATGTCTTTGAAAATTGCTTTGACTTTTATTATTCAATTTATGTGCACTTGTTCCCAGGTTGTGTGATTTATACTTATTTGGTTTGTATGACTGTTTGTCGTGAATTGACTAACTGCAACTCAAGTCTTTATTTGTGTCGGGTGACGTCATGACACGTTTGTTTCATCAATATTGAATCTCTATTCAGTAGCAATATGTTATAACGATCCCGCCCATTACATCCTCTTGTTTTCACTATAAACGGGGGTGTAACACTTATAGAGTATACAATCTCAGAACTAGAGTAGTTGAGTAGTCTGCCAATGTGATCTTCATTGAGCACACTACCAATGTGAAAGGTTTTGGTCCTCATTAGCTAATTGATCTTGATTTAGTTCCTTATTAGTTTAACAAATATTGTGTCACACCGCAACCACAATGGTTTCTCGTAGGACGCGATCATCATGGAAAGTATAGTTATTGATCGACCACTACATGGTATAGTAAACGTACGATGCAAATAACTTTAAAAATACATAATTGTTCTTCCGAGTTGAATTACGGAAGCAATAGATCAAATGTTATTGTTTTTAAAATATGACCAATACAATAATAAATTTCCCATGCAACATGAATCGTCGTAAATGCAATATGGCCCAAGCTAGCTTAAGTTGAGGAAAATGTCAAATACCTGAGAAAACATGCATGAAATATGTCAACATAAAGTTGGTGAGTTCACAGGTTTTATAGTAATAGTAAACAGTGTAATGGACCACAAGTCTTTTCATGATTTGGTTGTCGATCATACAATAAAACAATATTATATAAACACCATGACCGAAACTAGACTGTAATTGTAATAAATTGCCCCTGTCTATGCCTACCGTAAGTATGGGGTGAACATGCTAATAATGCATCCATTTAGTCCTCCAGTTAAGGTTAGGGAAATTAACCCGGGTAGGTGTAGTCAAACCCAATAGTACTATCCATGATTACTTCGCTTTGGGAAATAAACTAACAGTCCAATAATGAGGGACTTCATACGGTAATTAAACAACTTATATAAAATGTGAAATCATTGACAAGTAATGTGTCCAAGAAAATAGTAATTTGCATGCAATCTCCCCCAAAATGAAAATAAGTAAAAATGGGGCCGTGAAACTCACTAGTCAAGTGAGTGATTAAGCTCATAAATGAAACTATCCAAGTGCTCGAGAAAATCAAACATAAGTTCGCCCTAGAATAACTAAGGCAACTTATGTCTAAGTATTTGCTCTTATGTGTAATATGAGCATGTAACTATTTCATCCACACACTTGGTAACAAAGTGTTTGACTCGATGACCCGTTGGTGACACAAAGTGGATATTTGTGAAATATATATATTACTAAAATATGTTAATAAATTATACTTCACTTGAAAGTGTTCAAAAAACATTTGCATCTTAAAGTTGACATATTATATGGGTAATCAAATATCGTTTCGTCTTGACCCTAGACGTGACTCGAGTGTTTAGTAATTAGTAATGTAATTTACATATTGAATTGTAGAAGCTAGGGTTTTGAAATAATCTTATTTTCTTAAGTAAAATAATATTATATAATTTTATTTGCAAATTTTGAAATCTTAACATCCAAGTAAAATCATTAGTTTCCATATTTTACAATCCATGTATATATATATATATATATATATATATATATATATATATATATTATATATATATATATATTTGTCCATAAAATAATTATTTAATAATTTTCTTAGTAGTACTATTATTTTATTTTGTCTAGTTCTTGACATATAATAAAATAGGGTTTTTTAATTTATTAAGTAACTTGATATATTATAAAATATATCTTTTTAATAAATTAATTAGTCAATTACTAACTTATCTCAACTCATCTTTTAAATAACCTAGTAACTGTTATTATGAATTCCATAAATTTATATTTTAAGTCTCTATGTCAAATTAGCAACAAAATCACGTGTCATCTTGGTTAAAAGTCATCTGTCACACCCAACTTAGCGGCGGAATCGTCGAGTTGTGAGGGTTAAGATTGTTCATAGCCACATAACGCTATCATTTAATAAAATATTATGATCATAAGTTTTTAAATGCAAATTACAACCGTAAGTCTCACAATAGAAAAAAAATAACATAAAATAAATAATCCAAGACATTTTATTGAATTATCTAGTTCCATATCCTAGATGTGAGCAACTTCAAGAGATGATATCAAACTTAAGCATTTCTTGAAACATGTTAAAAATTAAAGGTCAACTATGAAAGTTGGTGAGTTTCCAGGGGTTTAATATACATAATATATATACATATAGCTACAATCAAACCTTGACCAATATTAAAGGAATTAAATATATGAAAACTTTATGAATAATTCAAGTTTATAGAACACATATACAATTTATTATGATTAGCTATGTGTACTTGGTTTCTATGATGAATAAGTCATACGTCATCAGGAGCGGGCAATACATCGGCTTAAGCACCAAATAGGCTTGTCAGACCCGTAGATCTATCATGTCACCAACTAGCTATAGTTAATTGTTGTCAGCATATAATGTATCTCATATAAAGCTCACAATAACACAAACAACCACCCCAAAGTTTAAGTATGAATTGCATTTGCGTTATAAGTATAAAAAGTTTACAAGTGTAAGTTTGATAAGTTTAACATGTTTCACCCCAAAAGATGTGAAATAGTATAAATAAAGGGCATGAAAACTCACTTGACATATAAATGTATAAGATGGTAATAAGAATTAAACAACCTTCCAGCGAGTTCCTTTACAAGATACCTAAACGCATATATTACAAGTTTAAGTTTAATACGATTAACGATTAAACGTGAACTGGGGTTTCGATAAGAATTTGGGGGTTTTTATAGATAAGAAAATTAGTTTATGAAATCATATATATATATATACATATATATATACTAGTCCAATAAAAGAAAAGTAACATTTATGCAACTTTAAACGAATTAAATCTTTTATAATAATTTATGAAATCTAACTATAAAATGTATATAAATTCTGCGATTATCATGATTAATCCACAATTAAAGATAACATAGTGACCGATAATAGTTTGATGATTTCAAGTATTATTTAAATTCTATTTTTATAAATAAACTAAGCATTATATTTGTTAATAATATTTTGTAAAAAATATGTTAAGAGATTTAAAGTGATAAATTTACGGTAAATAATTAGTTAACTTTAAATATAAAAAGTTTACAAAATTGATTTTTACAATTTTTAGAAATTTTTCTATATATTTTAAAGGTTCGAACCCAGGATCTCAAGTTCTCAATGTGAGTGTGTAACCAATACACCAGGGCCGCAGCTGTGGTAAGTGTTGGGTTTTAAATCATAAAAACACAGTTACAAAACAATCCCAAATCATATGAACCCTAACATGATTTAGATTAAATGGAACAACAAAACAATATCAATTACTGAAATAAGCATGGTGTTTTGATTTCCCATGTAAATTCGAGTATAATAATCTCTTTAATTACCCAAATTGAAGATGGACACAAAGACGTCGCAAATCCTCCAAGGTTTGGATGGTTCGCTCGGTTTGACCGTCCATTTGAGGATGGTAAGACGTGCTTAGATTGTAACACCCCAAATTTTTTTAAAACGAAATGAAAAGGAAAAAGTAAAAATAAGAATAGATAACAAGCACAAGTGGAGGGGGATAAAGTGTACAAAGTATAAAAGTCTAATATTTTATATTATAAATGGTATGGCCACCCATATTAAAAGCAGAAAACTGCTTTTACTTTCGGAGGAAGAAGAAAAAGAAAGCCCTTGGTTCTAGAGAGAGAAAGAGGAAGAAGCAGCTGCAAAGGTGAGTTTTCTCTAATATGAGCTCGGTTTCAGCTGGGTTTCGAGTTCTTGACCGAAGTTCTTGGTGTCTAGTGTTTTTTTTCTGGATTTAAGAGCTGAACTTGAAGGCGGCTCAAGGTGAGTTTCTAGAACCCCTCTTTTATTGATTTTCAACTGTTTTGGGGCTATTATGCATACCAAGAAAATGTTTTCAAGTAAAACCTTGAGTTTCAACCTATTGTTCGATGATGTTCTGTGTATGTATGTTTTAGAGTTGGTTTATGGGTTAGTGTTAATGTTTAGCATGCTTAGGTGCCCTTTGTGTGTTAGATATGTGCTTTGGAATTATTAGAATGATAATCGGGTGATGTTAGTAGCATAGAAAACATTTCAAAATGTTCTGATGTTCATGAACAGTGGCCCATGCGCCCAACATGTTGGTCATGCGCCTAAGTGTTGGCCATGCGCCCAAGAGTGGGCCATGCGCCTAAACAGTGTTCCCATGCGCCCAACGGCCAACTGCCTAAGTATGCCCAAATGCCCAAATAGTGCCCATGCGCGCAAGTTGCCAAAATGGTAAAGTGTTCATGCGTCTGCATAGTGGCAAAGCGTCTGAACAGGGTAGAAATGCCCAAATAGTGCCCACGCGCCCAGACTGTTTTACACTTAGAATTTTTATGCTCATCCGCCTAAAATGTCCCATGCGCCCATTTTGGACTTAGGATTTTCTAAGTGGTTTTAAGTGGTAAAATAGGGAGATAGGCCTTGTTATAATGTGATGACTTATGCTTGTTATATGCATGGTGATGTGATGAAATTATGATGTGTATATGTGTGACTGATGTGTTATCTTTCTTCATCAAAGAGTTTTCAAAACTTACATATTATGTTTTATAATACATTATGTATGACTTTACGTGGTGTGATGTATGAACGAATAAATTAACGAACGTAAAGTATTATGTAACAAAGTGAAAGATAATGATAAGTACGAAACGACGAATACTATAGAGTATGAATGAACACCAGAGATAACAAATGGTAAACATGAAAGTGACGAATGATGAGATCCGTGTCGCGTACCCCGGTACTGTGTCAGTCTTCGAACATGAGTCGGGGGTTTGTTTATTAGGCCCCGGCACAGTATTAGTCTTCGGACATGAGTCGGGGGTATTGCATGAGACAAAATAGGATGATGAGATCCTAATCGCGTACCCCAGTACTGTGTCAGTCTTCGGACATGAGTTGGGGGTTTGTTTATCAGGCCCCGGCACAATATCAGTCTTCGAACATGAGTCGGGATTATTGCATAAGACAAAATAGGATGATGAAATCATAGTCGCGTACCACGGTACCGTGTCAGTGTTCGGACATGATTCGGGGGTTTGTTTATCAGGTCCCGGCACAGTATCAGTTTTCGACATGAGTCGGGGGTATTGCATGAGATGAAATAGGATGATGAGATCATAGTCACGTACCCCGGTATTGTGTCAGTCTTCGGACGTGAGTCGGGGGTATTGCATGAGACAAAATAGGATGATGAGATCCTAGTCGAGTACCCCGGTACTATGTTAGTCTTCAGACATGAGTTGGGGGTTTGTTTATCAGGCCCCCGCACAGTATCAGTCTTCAGACATGAGTCGGGGGTATTGCATGAGACGAGGTATGCCTGTGCTTTGTCAGTCTTCGGACATGAGTCGGGGGTTTGTGTACAGGCCCCGACACAACATCAGCTTTCGAGCATGAGTCGAGGATATTGCATGAGACAAGATTCGAGTAACAAAGAGTAATGAGAGAAGAAATGAATGAATGAACAAATGATGATGAAGATAATAATAATAATTATTATGAGTATGAATGATGATGTATGACAATTGACGGGCGTAAAGTATGAAAGGAAGTAAGAGAAAAGAAAGTAAAAGATAATGAAGTATGAACGATAATATGAATACGAAGTAAATAAAAGAATGAAACAATGAAAGTATGAAAGAACAAACGAATAAGAACATAGATTGAGTGTATGTATGTTGTATGACCATGAATGAATGTAAAGATAGTTTTTTTAAGGAAATAAAGTATATTATTATAAAAACTAGAACTCACTCAGCATCGCTGACTTTTGTATGCATGATAGTTGGCAGGTATTTTGTTGATGCTGAGGAGTTGCAGGCATGGATGCATAACCTACTGGGAGCATTTTGAGGCTGGCATCTATATTTTGACATGCCATTTTGTTTTGAGATGAAAACCAATGTTGTAAACGAACGCAATGCCATGTTTTTAGTTATTAATGAAAGTTTTAAATTCCACTGCAAAAGAAACAAATGTACGTTTTGAAATGTTTTATGTGCAATGAATGACCAACTGTGAGGTGCCCGGGAACATGGCCTTACATAGATCTAATTGAGTACCCAAGAGTTCTTGCATAGGTGACCAAAAATGTGAAGTGAAACGAGCATCTGAGTCGGATATGATATGCAATGGTACCCAGGATGACTCAAATGTTCATGAATGTATATACGATCCAATCTTGATGTTTTGTAAGTGTCACGTATAGGTATCTGCAAGACTGATGAAAGGTATGCACTTACAACACAACAACACAATGAGGAGAGTTTCTTAAGAACACTTACATATCAAATAGGGAACTGGTTAACCTTTTTGGTAAAGATGCTAAGAACACAAGTAAATAAGAGACAAAACAAGATAAGAAAACATACAAGTAATTGGTTTTCAAGAATGATATATATTGCTTCTCAAGTTCTATTACAAATGTTACAAAGCATATCAGAAAGTTACAGTACTTGAGATACATAAACTACATCCTACGTCGGCCACTTTGAAGGCCAGTTGGATACAATTGACTAGACAACTACAAAATCAAATTAGAGTCAAAAGGCAGATTGCCTTTTGACTAGCGACTATGACATGCCATAGCTCCCATCCATGATGGACAGACATAGGACCAGTCTCCTTCTTGAGAATCCATACAGCTTCAAGAAGCTTATCATCCTCTACTTGAGCAGCCTTGTTCATACTTTCTGGACGATGGCTCTTGACTTTGCAGCCTTTTCCCTTAACTTCCTTTTGGTGTTTTTTTCTTTCTTTGACTATCTCACTTCAAGTTGTTTAGATACTCGAACTCAATGTACAGAAGGTAAGGAAGAAGTGCAGTAGCCTGATAGAGGTCTGTGCACTCTGGTATTGATCATGTTGATCCTATCCTTTTCTTTGTCTACCTAAGAAGAACACTAACATATCAAATAGGACTAAGTTCACCTTTTGGTAAGATGCTAAAACCAGTAAATAAGAGACCAACAGATGAGAAAACATCAAATACTGGTTTTCAAGAATGAGGTAGATTGTTTCTCAGTTCTATTACAAATGTTACAAAGCATATCAGAAAGTTACAGTACCTTAGTACATATACTACATCCTACATACTTTGAAGTTCAGTTGGATACAATTGACTAAACAACTACAAAATCAAATGTAGAGTCAAAAGGTAGATGCCTTTGACAGTGACTATGACATGCCATCTCTCACATCCTGGTGGACAGAGACATGGACCAGTCTGCAGGATCGTTCAAGGGCTTGAACACAATTACAACACAACAACACAATGAGGATTAACTAAACGTTAATCAAACAGTGAACTAGGTAACCAAAGGTGATGCAGAGAACACAAGTAAAGCAAGAGACAGAACAAGAGAGTATAGTTTTCAAGGTAGCAGTATATTGCTTTCTCAAGTTCTTTTACAAGTGTTACCAAGCATACAGAAAGATACAAGAACTTGGAATACTTATACTACAACCTACAGCCGGCTATACTATGAAAGCCAGCTGGATACAATTGACTAGACACTAACAAAATCAATTGTAGGATCAAAAGGCATATCTGCCTTTTGACCTTGTGACTATGACATGCCATAGCTCACATCCTTATACATTACAAAAAGGATAAAGTACATAAAGTGGAAAGTTTCAGACTCAAGACCTCAATGTACAGTTACCAAAAGCATGGACCTTTTCACCAACTCTTGTAAGTTGGTGACTTATCAGAGACGCGCGGAAAAGGTGCTTTATGGAACAGTACATCAGATAAAGCATGTGTACTAAAAGTCTTCGGAAGAAATCTGTCTTCATAGGTTGAAGCTTCGGAAGACTTTGTCTCTTCAAGCTTCGGAAGACTTCATGTTAGGCTTCGGAAGATATTGGTCTTGGCTTCGGAAGATATTACACTTAGAGTATTTTCTAATGCTTTGTGTAATTCTTCCGAAGCATTCTTCACTTCAGTACTTAGTGCATGTTGCTGAAACACTTAGGCAGTTTTGGGTTGCATCAGACTTCAGGAATCCTTACAAACTCCCCCTAGGCTGATGCTACCAAAACACTAGAAGATCTTTAAATGTTTGTAGTCTTCAGAATAATCAATACCATCCCTTTCTTCATTTGATGGTCAGGATCATCAAGACTCTCATAGTATCTTCTCATTTCAAAGAGATCATGCAGAGGTAAGTTGATTATGTCTTGCCATGAGTAGACATTTTCAACACCTTGATCTCTGATAACATTCCATCTTTCTGGATTGGTAGAGTAAGTCCAGGATAAGATGGGTGTCTCGGTTGCTAGAGGAGCCACTTGCATAGGAGTTGATTGGGCTGCCTCATCATGCACTTCCTCAGGTTGATCTGATTCCCCTGGGGAGTAGAGGTAGATGACTTTGGCTTCTTCTTTTTAGTCTTTGGTTTAGAGGCCATTTTCTTCTTCCTCTTTAATGTCTTTAACTGAGAAGACTGGTCTGCAGCACCATGTTGATCATCAGTGTCTTTCTCAGTTGGGTGTTCCTCCCTCACAGGTTCAGAAGGAGAGGGAGTTTGACCCTGTCTTGGATCAGAAGATGAAGTTTGCTGAGGCTCAGCTGGAGGTTCTGGTTCAGGTGTCTCTGGTTGTTCAAACTTGACCTCCACTTCAGGTGGGACTTGACTTGGAAGAGAGTGCAAATCAATGAGTTCACCACTTTTAATCTTCTGCTTGATTACCCTTATATGCTCATCCATTGTAGATAGAGACATGGGACCAAGTCTCCTTCCGGAGAATCCATATGACTTCAAGAAGCTCATCATTCTTTGTCTGTCAGCAGACTTCTTTGCATTCTTTTGAATGATGGCTCTTGACTTTGCAGCTTCTTCCCTTAGCTTCCTTTTGGTTGTTTTTCTTTCTTTGACTAACTCAAGCTCAAGTTGCTTTAAGTACTCGAACTCAATGAAGTCATAGGACAGGGAAGAAGTGTATTTGCCTGATAGAAGCCTGTGGCACTCAGGTAGTTTATCATTTTGATTCTATCCTCTTCTTTATCTACCTGAGGTTCTTGTGGAGCCACATCTTCCTGTGCAGGACTTTCTTGAACTGGAGAGAGAGTGGGAGTATGCTTGTGAAGTCTTTTCTGTCTCCTCTCCTCTTTGAATTGGAGAAGTAACCTTGCATCCTCTTTCTCCTTTATCTCTCTTGACACTTCCATGTCAGCCAGTTCATTCAACTCTTCTAAGGGGAGGAGATGATTTCATCAACATCATAGTTCCTGGTCTGTAAATAATTAATCCTGACTGCCCTTTGTTCATCATTTTGAGTATTTGGTCTGGGGCAGCCCTGATTGCAGCTTGCATGAATTTTGATGACCCAGAAGAACTTTCTCCCCTTAGCCTCCTTTTCCTCTCTCTCTCTTCCTCCTCAATTTCCTCAGGAGTCATTATCCTTTTCCCTTTGTCACCAACAGACCTTTGTGACTCAGGGTGGATTGAGGCTTGGCCTTCATTGCTTGGTGTAGCTTCCATGCTCTGGCCAGAGAGAGGCTGAGAGACACCTTCACCAGCAGGTGTCTCAGATGGAGTTTGGACCTCTGCAGCAGTTGTTGATGGTGAGACAGGGTCTCAGGTTCTGCCACTGGGCCTTCAGCCAAGGTTTCCCCTATGAAACTAATCTTAGGGTCCACCTCAGCATCCAGTTGACCGATGACATTGCCTGATTGCCTAAGTCTCCTTCTTAGAGAGAACTCTGCAAGGATCCTGTCTTGGATTCTTTGAGCCAGCCTGTCAGCTTGTCTAGATTTGCTTGGGTTGACAAGTGGCATGTTGACTAAATCCAGTCCTTCATAGAAGCTCAGGCTTTGGAACTGAAAGACTTCTTGTTGACCTTGAACTCTGTGAAGTATGAGGGCTCTTCTGTCATCATCATACCTCCATCTGATAATGTAGTTGCCAGTTCCATGTGGTGGAGATGAGACAGCCCTTGGTATACCTTCCTCAAAGAGACTCCTGATGAGAGAGTCTATAGAGTCCACATTAATGTGAACTTGAGGAAGTTGCTGAGAATGCACAACAGCAAGTGAGGATGGTGAGTCCTCTATGTCCATTCTCTTTGAAGAACTCCCAGGTTCTGTGGTTGTGATAACTTTCTCCCCCTTTTTGGTAGCATCACCCACTTGCATAGGTGAGCTGGAGGATAAATCAGTCACTTCCACAGGTTCTTGTGTTCCTGGTTGAGCTCTCCTTAAAGGTCTCTCAGCTAGTTTTTCCTGCAGATATGAAATCTGGAGTTGCTGATCATTGACCCTGTTTTGCAGGGTAGTCACCTGAGATTCCAAGTGACTAACCTTAGAGACTAGATAGGTGCATGTTTGTGACAATTGTTGTACCTTTAGTCTCAAATTCCCCTCATCTTCATCAGAAGAATCACTGGGGGATGAGAGGATTGGACCAAAGTCCCTTCTCTCACCACCAGCTTGAGTTTCTTGGCTGCTGGTTTTCCTCTGCTCACTGGCAACCTCAGTTAAGATGCCAATGGGCTGAGTTGCCATGGTTGAGGTCTTAATGATGTAATCACTTTCAAAAGTGAGAGCCTCTTCCATATGGACATCCTGAACAGGTTCAGATGTGTCCACCTCAGTAATAGGTGACTGATGAGGGATAGACTGAGGAGAGTCAGAGGTACTCATCTCTCTTTGAGTAGGGAGGAGAAGAGAGACTCATGGTACTCACTGAATCCTAAGTCTTCATCAGTGTAAAAGGATAGGTTGGGAATTGGTTGGTTTAGATCCAAAGGCTGGGGATGGTAGCTGTCCCCTGAAGGTTGTTCACTTGAGTGTTGAGACTCAGAGTGAAGGCTTACAGTTGTTGGGCTAATGAGCTCATCAGGTTGAGCTTGAGGAACCTCAGCCCTGATAGGTAAAGTAATGGGAGTGGTTTGCTCCTCAGGAGAAGTGGGAGCTCTGGAGTCCACTTCTTCCTGTAAGGTTGAGTATTTGGGGGCCTGCACAGACTCAATAGCCTGAGCAGGGGTTCGTTGGGATTTTCTTTTGTAGGTGATGAATATTGGAGGTTGTGAAGAGGGTAGGAGAGCAGTAGGTGTGGGTTCAACACTAGCTTGGACTGCTATGTTGTCACCTTGAGCAATGAGCTCTAACATTTTTGGGACTAGGGCTGTTTCTACCCCTGAGAAGCCTACAGTTGGCTTCTTCATAATTTTAAAGATGCCGGGCTTCATCTGTCCCAGTTTAAGAATATTGCCTGTTTCCCTCAACTGTGAGCCCAGTTCACAGTTAAGAATGTGTTGAACATATCTAGGAAACATGTAATATTCTAAGGAGTCTAAGTTTGCAAGTAAATTAGTATAAACAAATTGTGAATACCTGAACTTGACCCCCTGAACCATCCCATGAACTATAAAGGAGAGATCCTCAGGAATCTGGTCCCATCCACCATGCTTGTTTGATAAGCTGTGGATAACCACATGGAGCAGGTATTTCCACTGGGATGAGACCTTCCCTTTCCTGAAGGTCTTTACAGAGAAATCTCCTTCATAGCCCATCTGCTCGAAGGAATGATTAACCGCTTCTTTTGGAAAGAACACTTCACCTGCTTCATCATCCAGCTGAAGATGTCGGTTGATGATGGCCGGAGTGATGAAAATTGTTCTCCCCTGCACTGTGGCAGACAGTGCCTTCTCCCCATCCATAATGACCTCTTGGCAGGTCTTCCAGAATTCAAGCAAATGATCCTCATATAGAGGAGGATCAATGGTTAGGGAGGTGAAGTAGTGAGACAAAGACAAGAAACGGCAAACCTCTGAGAAATGAGGATCTTTGTCAGAGCATAACAGAGCAACCTGATTGTGTTGTCTGTGTAGCTGCATGGCAAAGTGAGGATCATTTCTGTGTGTAAGGTCAGCCATTGTGAGGTAGCTCAGAGATGAAGAGAAAAGAATGGGAAGTAAATTTCAGAGAGAAAGCTTTGGGTTTTAGGTATGGAAGAAAAGCAGATGATAGAAGAGGGGGAAACCGTTGGGTTTATATGAGAGAGAAGGATTTCAGATAAAGTTTAATGAAAGAGGATAAACTTTGAAATCCGTATGTCGGTCCCACCTCTGAAAAAGTAGTTTACCTTTTTGCTCAAAAAGTAGTTTTCTTGGAATTCGAAAAGCTTCCGAAAGTAATTTGTCTTCGGAAGTTTGATTGAAAAAGCTTCCGAAGCTAAAGTGACTTCGGAAGAATTTTCCTGAGAGTCTTAAAGATTTATGCTTCGGAAGAGAAATAAACTTTTGGATGCTTTGTATAAGAATGAACAAAGCTTCCGAAAGTAATTTTTGCTTCGGAAGGAAAAAGTCCTTAAAATGAATAAGTGTCTAAGTTGAGAATTTAAGCTTCGGAAGATAAAGTTTGACTTCTTCCGAAGGTAAAATTTCTTAGACAGTCATTTATTTTGAAGACATATTTTTCTTCCGAAGGTAAAATGTTATCTTCCGAAGTGTCAGAAAATTTTCAAGAATCCAAGGAAAGTCTTCAAAAAGAGTTTTTCATTCAAAGAAAACATGAGCTTATGAAAGTGATGAACTAGACAACTTAGGACACACATATTTTAAGAAGAAATAATTAGAATTAGTTTTTAAAAAATCTACTCAAAGTTAATCATCCCAATAGCTGATATCAGATATTTAAATCTCTGTTCATCAAAAGCTTTTGTGACAGCAGCATATTATGTTCATCTGTGTGAACTTTGACTAGTTTAATTAACCCCTTTCATAGTTATCTCTTATTAAATGATACCTGATGTTGATGTGTTTGGTCCTTGAGTGCTGCACAGGGTTCTCAGTGATAGAGATAGCACTGTTGTTGTCTATGTGGATAGGAGTCTCTTTGAAGTTAAATCCGTAGTCTAGCATCTGATTTTGAATCCAAAGCACTTGAGCACAGCAGCTTGCAGCAGCAATGTATTCAGCCTCAGCAGTTGATGCAGACACACAGGTTTGTTTCTTGCATTGCCATGAGACAACCCTTCCACCAGGAATTGACATCCCCCAGATGTAGACTTTGCAGTCATGTTGCAACCACCATAATCACTGTCTGTATAGGCATACAGATTGAAATTAGAATTCTTTGGATACCATAAACCAAGTGTTGAAGCACCTTTGAGGTATCTTAAAATCCTTTTCACAGTGATTAAGTGAGACATCTTAGGATTAGCTTGATATCTTGCACAAATACATGTAGCAAACATGATATCAGGCCTGCTAGCTGTAAGATACATAAGAGACCCAATCATAGCCCTGTATAAGTGCTCATCTACACACTCCCCCTCAAGATCTGGACCAAGAGAGTGGTTTCTGGCTATGGGTGTCTTAGCAGTCTTACAATCAGTCATGTTGAACCTCTTGAGTATATCTTGAATATACTTTGACTGACTTATGAAAATGCCATCTTCAACCTGCTTCACTTGAATTCCCAGAAAGAAATTAAGTTCTCCCATTGAACTCATTTCAAATCTATCTTTCATCAGCTTTTCAAAGTCTTTGCAGAGCCTTGAATTGGTTGAGCCAAAGATGATGTCATCCACATATACTTGAACTAGCAGAATGTCTTTCCTTGTCCTTTGATGAAGAGAGTTCCATCTATAGTACCTCTCCTGTAACCATGTTTACAGAGATACTCAGACAGTGTCTC
Source organism: Flaveria trinervia (assembly GCA_025506515.1). NCBI lineage: Eukaryota > Viridiplantae > Streptophyta > Magnoliopsida > Asterales > Asteraceae > Flaveria > Flaveria trinervia. Next base: position 73,849,578 of record CM046451.1, on the reverse strand, counting down.
ATACCACTTCCTGGGTGCCTGATGCAGCCCATAGAGAGCTTTGTCAAGCTTGCAGACATAATCAGGATGATCAGGATCTACAAAACCAGGTGGTTGTTTGACATAAACCTCCTCATCAATCACTCCATATAAGAAAGCACACTTTACATCAAGTTGGTAGACCTTGAAGTTCTTGGATGCAGCAAATGCCAGGAATATCCTAACAGCTTCTAGTCTAGCTACAGGAGCAAAGACATCAGTGTAGTCAATCCCTTCTTCTTGTGTGTATCCTTGAACAACTAGTCTAGCCTTGTTCTTGATGATGATTCCTCTATCATCCTTTTTATTCCTAAAAACCCATTTGGTTCCAATGGTAGTCTTCCCATGAGGAAGAGGACAAAGGTTCCAAACTTTCTGTCTTTTGAATTGAAGCAGCTCTTGTTGCATAGCTTCAACCCAACTTCCATCCTTTAGAGCCTCCTCAACTTTCTTTGGCTCTAACTGGGATAGAAAACAAGAGTGAAGACAAACATTTGCTTCATGGGTTTGCCCTCTTGTCTTTACCCCGGAGATAACATCTCCAATGATGTTTGTAGTAGTGAGACTTGTGGATCCTTAGCTGAGGGATCACAGCAAGTTGCTGAGATAGATCCAAATTTGAGAAATTTAGATCTGGTCTTGAAGATTGATCCTCCACATTATCACACTTATCAAGATTAACTTGATCCAATGAGTGTGTGACATCATTGATGTTATCATCTATGGTATGGTTATTAGCATCAAGAGATTCTTGATCACTTTCACCATCACCATTGTTATCTTCTGCAATTGAGATGTCTTTATCTGGTTGAGAGGCCTCTGAACTGGAATTTGAAGGCATGCCAGATGTATCAGCTGGATTTGTCATTGTTGTGCTGATAGAAACCTCATTTGCTGAAGTAGTTCCAACTGGAGCTGAAGGTCTTCCAAGCTCAAATCTTGGATCAGGATCACCTGTATTTAAATTTTCTGCAGATCCTGAAACATGCTCACAAGATTTATTAAAACAGTTGGTAACTAAATCAAGATCAAATAGCCAATCCGGACCAGAACCAGCCACACTGGGAGTGTGCTCATTGAAAGTCACATTGGCTGACTCCTCAATGATTCTAGTTCTGAGATTGTATACTCTATAAGCTTTAGCTTGAGAAGAGTATCCAATGAAGTGTCCATCGTCTGATTTCTCAGCAAACTTGGCAACTTGATCTTTGGTATTCAAGATGGTGCAGGGACATCCAAATGACCTGAGAAAACCAATGAAAGGTTTCCTCTTGTGCCAAAGTTCATAAGGAGTCTTACCATGTGTCTTAACTACTAAGACTCTGTTTTGCACATAGCAGGCAGTATTAACTGCCTCTGCCCAGAAGGTGATAGGCAGTTTAGAGTCAGACAACATAGTTCTTGCAGCTTCAATAAGTGTCCTGTTTCTCCTCTCAGCAACTCCGTTTTGCTGAGGAGTCCTGGGAGCACTGTATTGTCTTGTAATACCCTTTTCATCACAAAATGTATCAAGGATTTGGTTTTTGAATTCAGTTCCTTGATCACATCTTATGGTTTTGACCTTGTGATCACATTGATTCTCAATCTTTAAGATGAAATTCTTTAGAATCTCAGGAGTCTCATCTTTAGTTCTAAGAAGAAAACCCAAGTGAATCTTGTAAAATCATCTGTGATCACTAGACAGTATAAGGTCCTTCCTAAACTCATTACACTGGTGGGGCCAAAGAGATCCATATGTAATAAGTGTAGGGGAGTAGTGATGGAGTTCTTTTCCTTAGGCTTGTGAGATACCTTGTGTTGCTTCCCTTTCAGGCATGCAACACAATGATCATCACTTGTAAACTCTTTCTTTGGCATTCCAGTTACCAGATCATGTTTGATTAATTTATTCATATTCTTAAAGTTTACATGGCACATTCTTTTATGCCATAGGAAAGACTCATCACTATTTGCTTTAGATAGAAAGCATGAAACTTCTCCAGAGGGAGATGTTTCTTGCAAATCCATCTTGTACATGTTCCCTTTCCTGGGGGCTCTGAGCAGAATATGCTCATGAGGAATGACCACTCCAGGTTTGAGAACAATGCACTCATGCTCAGTGAAGAGCATGTTATGACTCTGATCACAAAATTGAGATACACTCAGAAGATTGTACCCAAGCTCCTTAACAAAGTTTACCTTCTCAATGCTGAGCTTACCATTTGTGACCTTGCCCCTTCCATAAATGTAACCACCTTCATTTCCTCCAAAAGCAACTGGTCCTCCATCAATTCTCTCAAAATTATGAAGTAAAGACCTATCGCCTGTCATGTGCCTGGAACAGCCACTGTCAATTATCCAGACATTCTTGTTTGTCTTGAGCTGTTCCTGCACAAAGAAAATGATTAGTTACATTTGGAAACCCAAGCCTTACTTGTCTTGGGTTCAGTAAGTGTAATAGAAGGTAATGCAACAGTAATAGATCCTATGGTTGTACAGAGGGATCTTCGGCTGTTGTTGATGGAGAAACCTCAGTCATTTGGTCTTTCTTAGACTTCCACACCACCTTTGGAGTCTTGGACTTGACCTTCAAAACCTTAGAAGCTTTTGGAGCTTCACAAGTTTTAATGACTGATACTTCGGAAGAATCTACAGTCACTGCAGTAGACTTTAGTACTTCGGAAGAACTCCTTTCTTCCGAGACCAACTTTGCTTCCGAAGGTAATTTTCCATTTACCTTCTTCTTTGATTTGGAGCTTCCGAAGGAAACAGACTTTCCTTCCGAAGCTTGAGACTTCTTGAGATTCTTTGAAGTCTTTGTATTGGTCATGTGGATAGTACTTTTAGGATTGTATGGACAATCCTTGGCAATATGAGAAGTACTTTCACACATAACACACAGCATTTTCTTCTTCAAAGAAATCTCCTTTTGAGAGCAAGACTGGCCTTGGTCACATCCTTTTTCACCTTCATCTTGGTAGATTCAGATACAGTTCCTTGGGCTGTGAACTGTTCTTGGAATTTGATGGTCCAGGCTGTGCAGCAGTGGTACACAGCAGCTCAGTCTTCTTCTTTGTACTGAGATGATTTGAACATGAACCAGAACTCTGGATAAGAGGCTTTGGTGGATGTCTTCAGTCCTTATTGCTTTGAAACCTGCAGAGATGAACACTTGTTTCTGCTTAGCATCAAAGGTAGCCTTGATTTCTTGAGCCTTCTTTGCTTTCCTTTTGCTCTTCCTGATCAAGTTCTTTCTCTTGGACTTGGTCATCACAGTTAATTTCTTCTCCTCAGAAGGATAGTGGCCCTTGGAGGAATCCTCTTCTTCACTCTTCTCAGAGGGATTCCTCACTATCACTTCTTCATCATCCTCACTTACTGGATCTATGAGAGGAAGCTCATCTTCACAAGTTCCACACCTAGGAGATCTTACAGACAAGATTGTGTGTGGAGGAGCTATCTCATTTGATCCCAGTCCCTGTCTATTTTGATAACAAACCTTATTGTGTAGGGATGAGGATATCATGTTCTTGAAGGTCTCTTCTTCAAGAACACTTTTCTCTGCCAGGGCTTTGCTGATCACAAGCTCAGCCTGGCACTTAGTCAACTTAGTGATGAGATCTTGGATCTGAGTTCTAAAATCTGTATGTTCATGTTTTAGTACTGAAATAGTTTTCTCCAAGTCTTCTATCTTTAACTTGTAATCATTTTCAGACTTTCTAAAGTCAGATTTTAATATGTTTAATGACTCAAGATCAGATCTCATCTCTAGGTTGTAGGACCTGTATCTATTTACTTTAGCAATGCATTCAGGGGAGCAAAGATGTTCTAATACCTTGGCTTCATCATGATCAGCCATCAATGCTTGGTTTGGAGAAGCATCCTCCACCTGAAAACTCCAGTCAAATCCTCCCTCTTCAACAGCAACCGCAGCATGTTGCTTTGTCTTCTCAGCCTGAGGGGTATTGTTGGTGTAGTTTGGTCTGAGTTGTGTTTGACCCCCATTTGCTCTGGGTGCCTTACACTCCCTGGCGAAGTGACCCATAAGGTTACAATTGTAACACTTAACTTTGCTTTTATCCAGCCCAAACTTACCACTGGTAGCATTGCTTGGAAATTTCTTCCTGTCCTCTTGTAGAACTTCTTGGCTCTGTGAGTGAGAAGAGCCATCTGCTGAACTATCTCCATGTATTCCAGGTCATCTGGATGGATACAGTCTAGATCTTCAAGAGTGAAGAGATAATTTCCACAGCTTTCATCTGCAGACACAAAGGCTTGAGAAGAACTTGTCTCTTGGAATGGGCTTCCTTGAGTAAAGTTCTCCCTTGGTGTCTCCGGGAAGGTGATGAAAGGACCCTTTTGTGAGTTGTCAGGGTAGCATAGGAGATGATGTTGGGGTTCTATGCTGTCCCTTTCAACCACATGAAGGGCTGAACCCATTTGATTGTTAGAGTTGCCAGATGAACCTTGTAAGTTCATCTCCATCTGGTATCCACTGAGAATCCCATATAACTCTGTCAGAGTAAGAGTTTTAAGGTTCTCAGTCCTCTTGATTACCACACAATAGTGTGTCCATTGCCTAGGAAGTGAGGACATGAACTTCCTTACAATGTCTCTGTTCTCAAGAGGAACTCCTCCATCCACAAGGGTATCCACAATCTCAACATACCTGAAGTATTGTTGGGTCATGGTTTCACCTGTTTTAAAGGTGAAATTTTCAAACTGCTGCTTCAGAAGATCTTTCTTGTTCTCCTTGGCTTCAGAGGAGCCTTCATACATCAGCTTCAGTGCATCCCACAGCTGTTTAGCTGTTTTGCACTTCTTAAAACCTCTGTACACAGAGTTTGGGATAGCAGTCTGAAGAGCAGTCATGGCTTCCTGTCAATCTCTACTCTTTTCCTATCTTCATCTGAGTAGTTGGCCACATCTTTAGGAATCATACCAGCACCGGTAGCAGAGGGGGTGCTAGGTATGAAAGGTCCATATTCAACAGATTCCCACATTCTTGAGTCAAGAGACCTGATGAAGCCTTCCATCCTCATGCACCAGGTGTCGAAGTCATCAAGAGTGATCAATGGGGATTTGTTCATGGTTCCAGTCTCCATATCAGTCTTTGAGATGGAAGCCATTTGAAAAAGTTTAGTTTTTGTGTGTGTGAGGGATCTTAAGATGGTTAGATCTTATATCACGAGCCTGAATGCTCTGATACCAATTGCAGGATCGTTCAAGGGCTTGAACACAATTACACACACAACACAATGAGGAGATTAACTAAACGTTAATCAAACAGTGAACTAGGTAACCAAAGGTGATGCAGAGAACACAAGTAAAGCAAGAGACAGAACAAGAGAGTATAGTTTTCAAGGTAGCAGTATATTGCTTTCTCAAGTTCTTTTACAAGTGTTACAAAGCATACAGAAAGATACAAGAACTTGGAATACTTATACTACAACCTACAGCCGGCTATACTATGAAAGCCAGCTGGATACAATTGACTAGACACTAACAAAATCAATTGTAGGATCAAAAGGCATATCTGCCTTTTGACCTTGTGACTATGACATGCCATAGCTCACATCCTTATACATTACAAAAAGGATAAAGTACATAAAGTGGAAAGTTTCAGACTCAAGACCTCAATGTACAGTTACCAAAAGCATGGACCTTTTCACCAACTCTTGTAAGTTGGTGACTTATCAGAGACGCAGCGGAAAAGGTGCTTTATGGAACAGTACATCAGATAAAGCATGTGTACTAAAAGTCTTCGGAAGAAATCTGTCTTCATAGGTTGAAGCTTCGGAAGACTTTGTCTCTTCAAGCTTCGGAAGACTTCATGTTAGGCTTCGGAAGATATTGGTCTTGGCTTCGGAAGATATTACACTTAGAGTATTTTCTAATGCTTTGTGTAATTCTTCCGAAGCATTCTTCACTTCAGTACTTAGTGCATGTTGCTGAAACACTTAGGCAGTTTTGGGTTGCATCAGACTTCAGGAATCCTTACAAAGTCTCCTCTTGATAATCCATACACTTCAGAAGCTATATCCTCTACCTATGATCAGCCTGTCATACTTTTTTGGATAAAAAGATGGCCTTGACTTTGACAGCCTTTTCCTATCTTCCTTTGTGGTGATTTTTTCATTCTTTGACTATCTCAACTTCAAGTTTTTTGAATACTCAAACTCAAGTATTCAGAAGGTAAGGAAGAAGTGCAGTAGCCTCATAGAGGCCTGTGGAATCTGGTAGGATCATGTTGATCCTATCCTTTTCTTTGCTACCTGAGGTTCTGTGGACCACATCCTCTTGTACAGGACTTTATAGAACTGGGGAGAGAGCAGGCACATGCTTGTACAGTCTTTTCTGTCTTCTTTCTTCTTTGATTGAGACGTAGTTTTCCATCCTCTGCCTCCTTTCTTTCCTTTGACAACTCTATGTCAGCCAGTTCATTTGATTAATCTAGGGGAGGGAGATGGTATGATCACTGTCATAGTTCCTCGTTGCAGTAGTTGATCCTAACTACCCTCAACTCATCATCGTGAGTGTTGCCTGGGTGCCCTGATAACAACTTCCATGACTTGCAAACCTAGTAGAGGAACTTTCTCCACTCAGTTTCCTTTTCCTCTTTCACTCCTCCTCAATCTCCTCATATGTCATTTTTCTTTTCCCTTTGTCACTCACAGAGCTTTGTGACTCAGGGTGGAGAGAGCTTTAGCCTTCATTGCTTGGTGTAGCTTCTAAGCTCTAGGCAGAGAGAGGTTGAGATGCACCTTCACTAGCAGGTGTCTCATCAATGGAATGAACCTCGACAGCAGTTGACGGTGAGACATGGCTCTCAGGTTCTACCACTAGGCCTTAATCAAGGTTTCCCCTATGAAGCTAATCTTAGGGCCTGCCTCAACATCCAGTTGACCAATGATATTGCCTGATTGCCTTAGTATCCTTCTGAAGTTGAACTCTACAGTGATTCTGTCTTAAATTCTTTGAGCCAACTTGTGAGCTTGTCTGGATTGGGTTTGGCTGACAAGTGGCATGCTGACAAGATCAAGACTTTCATAGAAGTTCAAAGTCTGAAAATTGAAGACTTCTTGCTACCCTTGAACTCTTTGAATGATAAAGGCTCTTTTGTTTTCATCATACATCCACCCAATCATGTGATTTGAATTTGGTGGAGATGACATTTCCCTTGGTATTCCTTCCACAAAAAGACTCTGAATGAAGGAGTCTATTAAGTCCGCATCAATGTGAACTTGAGGAAGTTGCTAAGTATGCACAATTGCAAGTGAGGATGATGAGTCCTCAATGTCCATACTTCCTCAAGAACTCCTAGGTTCTGTAACTGTAATGGCTTTCTCCCCCTTTTTGGTAGCTCACCCTCTTGCATAGGTGAACTAGGAGTTAGGTCAATCACACTCATAGGTTCTTGTGTTCTTGGTTGAGATCTTGTTAGATGTCTCCTAACTAGTTTTTCCCTCAGATAAGAAATCTCAAGGTGCTAATCATTGACCTTGTTTTGCAAGGTAGTCACCTGAGATTCAAGATGGCTAACCTTGGAGACTATATAGGTGCATGTTTGTGATAGTTTTTGCACATTTAGCCTCAGATTCCCCTCATCTTCATTAGAAGAATCATTAGGGGATGAGATGATTAGACCAAAGTCCTCTCTCAGACCACCAACTTTAGGTTCTTGGCTGCTGGATATCCTCTGCTCACTAATAGCCTCAGTTGATATGTCAATGGGCTAAGTTGCCTTGGTTGAGGTCTGAATGATGTAATCACTTGCAGAAATGAGAGTCTTTTCTATATGGATATCCTGAATAGCTTCAGAAGTATCCACCTCAGTGATGGGTGACTCATGTGGGCTAGACCTGGGAGACTCAGGAGTACTCATCTCTCTTTAAGAAGTGGAAAAGAAGTAAGAGTCATGGTACTCACTGAAACCTAAGTCTTCATCAGTATAGAAGTCAAGCTTAGGAATGGGTTGTTTTAAGTATAAAGGTTGGGGATGGCAGCTTTCCCCTGAAGGTTGTTCACTTGAGTGTTGAGACTCGGAGTCAAGGCTTAAGGTAGTTAGCATTGTGAGCTCATCAGCCTGAGCATGAACATTGATTTTTGAAGTAATGGGAGTGGTTTGCTCCTCAGGAGAAGTGGGAGCTCCAGTGTCCACTTCTTCGTGTATGGGTAGGTATATAGGGGTCTGAACAAGCTCAATAGTTTGAGTAGGGTTTTGTTTGGATTTTCTTTTGTAGGTGAGGGTGATTTGAGGCTGTTGTGGTGGTTGAGATATCGAAGGTGTGGGTTCAACACTAGCTTGTGTTGCTAGGATGTCACCTTGAGCAATGAGCTCTAACATTTTTGGGACAAGGGCTATTTCTACCCGTGAGAAGCCAATAGTTGGCTTCCTTAAAATTTTAAAGATGTTGGGCTTCATATGCCCCAATTTAAGAATATTACATATTTCCCTTAATTGTGTGCCCAGTTCACAGTTAAGAATGTATTGATCACATTTGGGAAACATGTAGTATTCTAAGGAGTCTAAGTTAGCAAGTAGATTTGTATAAACAAATTGAGAGTGCCTGAACATGACTCCTTGAATATCCCATGCACTATGAAGGAAAGATCTTCAGGAATCTGGTCCCACCCACCATGCTTGTTGGACAAGTTATGGATAACCACATGAAGCAGGTATTTCCACTGGATGAGACCTTCCCTTTTGTAAAGGTCTTTATAGAGAAATATCCCTCATAGCCCATCTGCTCAAAAGAGTGGTTAGCAACCTCTTTTAGGAAGAACACCTCACCTTCTTTATCATCCAGCTGAAGATGATTGTTAATGATGGCCGGAGTGATAAAGATTGTTCTCCCTTGCACTGTGGCAGATAGTGTTTTCTCCCCATCCATAATGACCTCTTGGCAGGTCTTCCAAAATTCAAGAGAATGATCTTCATACAGAGTAGGATCAATGGTAAGGGCGGTGAAGTAGTTAGATAAAGCAAAGAAATGACAAACCTCTGAGAAATGTGGATCTTTCTCATAGCTTAACAGAGCAACTTGGTTGTGTTGCCTATGTAACTACATGGAGAAATTTATCATTTATTTGGTTAGTTTTGGCCATTTCAGGAAGCTTAAATATGAAGGAAAGAAAAACGAATGCGGTTTCAGAGAGAAATTTGGGAGTTTAGGTTTCGAGGAAAGATGAAGATAATAGAAAGAGGGGGAACCGTTGGGTTTATTTGTGAAAAGGATTTAAGACAAAGTTAATGAAAGAGGTTAAACTTTGAAATCCGTATGACGGTCCCACCTCAGAAAAGGTAGTTTGCTTTTTGCTCAAAAAGTAGTTTTCTTGGGAGTCAAAAAGCTTCTGAAGATAAATATTCTTTGGAAATTTTAATGAAAAAGCTTTCGAAGCCAAAATGACATCGGAAGAATTTGCTAAGAGCTTTGAAAAATTTTTCTTCGGAACAGAACTAAGACTTGGGAATTTTGTTCAACAGAACAAAGCTTCCAATAGTTCATTTGCTTCAGAAGAAAATTGTCCTAGAAAACATATAAGTACCTAAGAGATGTTTAGAAATTTCTTCAAAGGAAAATTTACTTTGGCAGTTATTTGTTTTGAAGTCATAACTATCTTCTGAAGATAAAAGCATATCTTCTGAAGGATCAAGCTTTTCCAAAATTTTAAGGAAAGTCTTCAAAAGGTTTTGATTCAGAGAAAACAAGAGCTTATGAAGGTGATAAACAGGACAACTTAGGACACACAAATTTTAAGAAATAATATGACTTAGTTTTAGGAAAAACCTACTCAAAGTTAATCATCCCAATAGCTCATATAAGATACTTAAATCTCTGTTCATCAAAGGCTTTTGTAAACAGATCAACATATTGTTCATTTGTATTAAATTTGACTTAATCCCTTTTTAAAGTTATCTCTAATTAAATGATACCTGGTATTTATGTGTTTTGTCCTTGAATGCTGCATAGGATTCCCTATGATAGAGATATCACTGTTGTTGTCTATGTGAACGGGAGTCACCTTGAAAACTAATCCATAGTCACGCATCTAATTTTGAATCCAAGCACTTGAGCAAAGCAACTTGTAGCAACAATGTATTTAGCTTCAGTAGTTGATGCAGAGACACAGGATTGTTTCTTGCATTGCCATGAGACAACCCTTCCCTCATGAAACTGACATCCCCCAGATGTAGACTTTGTAGTCATGTTGCAATGACCATAATCACTATGTGTATAAGCATACAAATTAAAGTCAAAATTCTTAAGATATCAAAGACCAAGTGTTGAGGCACCTTTGAGGTATCTTAGAATCCTCTTGACAGTATTAAGTTGAGACATCTTGAGGTTGGATTGATATCTTGCACAAATAAATGTGGCAAACATGATATTAGGCCTGCTAGCTATGAATTATATAAGAGACCTAATCATATCCCTGTAAAGGTGTTCATCCACACACTCCCCCTCAAGATCAGGTCTAAGGGAATGGTTTCTTGCAATGGGTGTCTTAGAAATCTTACAATCAGTCATGTTGAATCTTTTGAGTATGTCTTGAACATACTTTGACTGACTAATGAAGATGCCATCTTCAACGTGCTTCACTTGAATTCCCATAAAGAAAATAAGTTCCCCCATGGTACTCATTTCAAATAAGTATTTCATCAGCTTCTCAAAGTCTTTGCGGAGCTTTGGATTAGTTGAACCAGAGATGACGTCACGTACATACACTTGAACTAGAATTAAGTCATTTCCCTACCCTTTGATGAAGAGAGTTCCATCTATAATACCCTTTCTGTAACCATGCTTGTAGAGATACTGGGATAGAGTCTCATCTATTTCCTTGCTGCTTGGTGCAGCCGATAGAGAGCTTTGTCAAGCTTGCAAACATAATCAGGGTGATAAGGATCTACAAAACTAGGTGGTTGTATGACATACACCTCTTCATCAATCACCCCCATATAGAAAAGCACACTTGACATCAAGTTGATAGACCTTGAATTTCATGGATGCAGCAAATGCCAAGAATATCCTAACAGCTTCTAATCTTGCTACAAGAGCAAAGCCATTAGTGTAGTCAATTCCTTCTTCTTGTGTGTACCCTTGAACAACTACTCTAGTTTTGTTTTTGATGACAATGCATTTATCATCTTTCTTATTCCTAAACACCCATTTGGTTCTTATAGTAGTCTTCCCATGAGGAAGAGGACAAAGGTTCCAAAATTTCTACCTTTTGATTTGAAGCAGCTCCTCTTGTATGACTTCAACCTGACTTCCATCCTTCAGAGCCTCATCAATTTTCTTTGGCTCTATCTGGGACAAGAAACAAGAGTGAAGACAAACATTTGCTTCATGGGTTTGTCCTCTTGTTCTTACCTCTATGTCAACATCTCCAATAATGTTTTTGGTGGGATGAGACTTGTGGAGACTTAGTTGAGGGATCACAGAAAGTTGTTGAGAGAGATCTAAATTAGAAAAATTTAGATCTGGCATTGATCCTTCTCCCACCACATCAGCACACTTATCAAAAGAAACTTGATCCATTGAGTGTGTAACATCATTGATGTTTTCATATATAGAGTGGTTATAAGCATCAAGAAATTATTGATCACTATCACCACCCCTATCGTCTTTTGCATTTGAAGCTTCTTTATCTGGTTGTAGAGCCTCAGAACTGGGGCTTGAAGGCATCTTAGATGTATCAGTGGAATTTGTCATTGTTGTGCTGCTAGAGACTTCATTTGTAGAAGTAGTTAAAATTGGACTTGAACATATGTAGCTTGAAGGTCTTCCAAGTTCAAATCCTGGATTGGGATCTCCTGGGGATAAAAAATCTGTAGATCATGAAACATTCTCACAAGATTTGTTAAAATAGTTGGTAACTAAATCAAGATCAAATAGCCAATCAGGACCAGAACCAACCACACTAGGTGTGTGTTCATTAAAGTCAAATTGGCTTACTCCTCAATAATTCTAGATCTGAGATTGTATACTCTATAAGCCTTAGCTTGAGCAGAATATCCAACTAAATGTCCATCATCTGATTTCTCAGCAAATTTGGCAATTTGATCTTTGGTATTCAAGATGGTGCAAGGACATCCAAATGACGTGAGAAAACCAATGAAAGGTTTCCTCTTATGCCAAAGTTCATAAGGAGTCTTGCCATGAATCTTAACCACTTATACTCTGTTTTGCACATAGCAAGCAGTGTTGTCTGCCTCTGCCCAGAAGGTAATGAGCAACTTAGAGTCAGACAACATGGTTCTTGCAGCTTCAATTAGTGTCCTGTTTCTCCTCTAAGCAACACCATTTTGCTTAGGAGTCCTGGGAGCACTGTATTGTCTTGTAATACCCTTTTCATCACAAAATGTATTAAGGATTCGGTTCTTGTATTTAGTTCCCGGATCATCTTATGGTTTTGACATTGTGATTACATAGATGAATTTTTTTAGAATCTCAGGGTCTTATCCATAGTTTTAAGGAAAAATACCCAAGTGAATTTTGTTAAGTCATTTGTAATCACCAAACAATAAGAGGTCCTTCCTAGACTCATTACACTGGCGGGGCCAAATAGATCCATATGTAACAAGTGTAGGGGGTAGTGATGGAGTTTCTTTCCATAGGCTTATGAGATACCTTATATTGCTTCCTTTCAGGCATGCAACACAATGATCATAACTTGTAAACTCTTTCATTGGCATTCTAGTTACCAAATCATTCTTAGTACGTTTATTCATGTTCTTAAAGTTTACATGGCACATTCTTTTATGCCATAGGAAAGACTCGTCACTATTTGCTTTAGATAGAGAGAATGAAATTTCTCTACAGGGAGATGTCTCTTGCAAATCCATCTTGTACATATTCCCTTTCTTGGGGGCTCTGAGCAAGATATGCTCATGAGGAATGACTACCCCGAGCTTGAGAACAATGCACTCATGTTCAGTAAACAACATGTTATGACTCTCATCTCAAAATTGGGATACTCTCAGAAGATTGTACCCAAGCTCAATGAAAAATTTTACCTTCTCAATGTTGAGCTTACCATTTGTGACCTTGCCCCTTCAAGAAATGTAACCACCTTCATCTCTTCCAAAAACAACTAGCCCTCCATTAATTCTTTCAAAGTTCTGGAGTAGTGACCTGTTGCCTATCATGTGCTTGGAACAACCACTATCAATGATCCGAACATTCTTCTTTGCCTTGAGCTATTCCTGCACAAAGAAAATGATTAGTTAAATTTGGAAACCAAAGCCTTATTAGTCTTGGGCTCATCAAAAGAAGTAGAAGGTAATGTAACAGTAATAGATTCTATAGTTATGCTTTAAGGATTTTGTGCTGTTATTGATGGAGAACATTGGCCTTTCATTGACTTCCACAACACCTTGGAAGTTTGAACTTGACCTTCAACACTTCAGAAGCTTTTGAGACTTTGGAATTTTTGATGATTGGACCTTTGGGAGATCCTGCAAACACTACAATAGACTCCAGTGCTTCGAAAGTATTCCTTTCTTATGAGACCAAATTTTCTTCCAAAGGAAATTTTCCACTTGCCTTCTTTTTCATTTTGGAGCTTCCAAAGGAAACAAATTTTCCTTCCAAAGCTGAAATCTTCTTGGAGCTCTTGGAAGTCTCTTTCTTGGTCATATGAAGAGTACCTCTTGGATTGTATGGACAATCCTTAGCAAGATAAGAGGTACTTTCACACATAAAACATTCCATCTTTTTCTTCCTAAGAGCCTTCTTCTGAGAATAAGGCTGACTTTCATCACATCCCTTCTCCACCTTCACCTTTGCAGATGCTGGGACGACCCTTTTGGGCTGAGAACTATCCTTGGAGTTGGATGGTCCAGGCTGTGTAGCAGTGGTACACAACATATCAGCCTTCTTGTTGATGCTGAGATGATTTGAACATGAACCAGATCTCTTGGTAGAGGAGTTTAGGTTGATGTTTTCAACCACTTCAAACCCTACAGAGATAAGAACTTGTTTCTGCTTAGAGTCAAAAGTGGCCTTGATCTCTTGAGCCCTCTTAGCTTTTCTCTTGCTCTTTCTGATCAAGTTTGTCCTGATAGGCTTGGTCATCAAAGTTTTTATAGTTCTCCTTAGAAGGATTGTGATCCTTCTTAGAATCCTCCTCTTCACTCTTTTTAGAGGAATTCTTCACTATTACTTCTTCATCTTGTTCACTCAAAGGGTCTATGAGAGGAAGCTCATTTTCACAAGTTCCACACCTAGGTGATCTTACAGACATGATTGTGTGTGGAGGAGCTATCTCACTAGATCCCAGTCTCTAATTATTTTAATAACACACCTTGGCATGCATGGATGTGGATATCATGTTCTTGAAGGTCTCTTCTTCATGAACACAGTTTTCTACCATGGCTTTACTAATCACAATCTCAACCTGGCATTCAGTCAACTTAGTTATGAGATCCTTGATCTGAGTCCTATAATTGGTATGCTTATGTGTTAGAGCTGAAATGGTCTTCTCTAAATCCTCTATCTTTAGCTTATAATCATTTTCAGCCTTTTTAAAACCAACTTTTAAAATGTTGAAGGACTCAAGATCAGATCTTATCTCAAAGTTGTAGGACCTGTATGTGTGGACTTTAGCAATACATTAAAGACTATAGAGATGTTCAATACCTTGGCTTCATCATGGTCAGCGATCAATGCTTGGTTTGGAGATGCATCTTCCACCTAAGAGCTCCAGTCAAAGGCTCCTTCTTCAATAGCAACTGCAGCTTGCTGCTTTGGCTTCTTATTTTGGGTGGCTTTATCAGTGTAGTTTGGTCTAGACTATGCTTGGCCACCATTTTTTCTTGGTGACTTGCATTCCCTTGCAAAGTGGCCTATCAATTACAGTTGTAACATTTGACTTTGCTCTTATCCAGTGCAAACTTTCCATTGGTTGTATTACTGGGAAACTTCCTTCCTCTCCGCTTTCAAAAGAACACACAAAGGCTTGAGAAGAACTTGTCTCTTACGATGGGCTTCCTTGAGTATAGTTCTCCCTTGGTGTCTCAGGGAAGGTGATGAAAAGCGCCTTTTGTGAGTTGTTAGGGTAGCATATGAGATAATGTTAAGGTCCTATGCTATCCCTTTCAATCACATGAAATACTGAACCCATTTGATTGTTGGAGTTGCTAGATGAACCTTGCATGTTCATCTCACCTTGAGAGTCTCAGGTTCTCAGTTCTCTTGATAACAACACAATAGTGTGTCCATTGCCTAGGAAGAGAGGACATGAACTTCCTTACAATATCTCTATTCTCAAGAGCTACTCCACCATCCACTAGGGTATTGTTGGACCAAAAGAACCAATGAGCCTGATGAGAAAAACCTCTAAGTCCTACTGACATCACAACAACTGCTGAAGACTTGATTAGCTGTTTCACAAAATCTGAAGACTTCAACAGCTAAAGACTAAAGTACTAAAGACTTCAACAGCTGAAGACTAAAGTACTGAAGACTTCAACAACTGAAGACTAAAGTACTGAAGACATCAACAGCTAAAGACTAAAGTACTGAAGACTTCAACAGCTGAACACCAAAGTCTAAAGATCAACCGCTGAAGACTAAAGTACTGAAGACTTCAACAACTGAAGACTAAAGTACTGAAGACTTCAACAGCTGAAGACTAAAGTACTGAAGACTTCAACAGCTAAAGACTAAAGTACTGAAGACTTCAATAGCTGAAGACCAAAGTCTGAAGATCAACAGCTGGAGATCAACAGCTGAAATACAAAGACTGAAGACATCAGCTGATGACAACAGCTGAAGTTCAAGTACAAGTACTGAAGCCTTAGTCTGAAGAGCCAGGTTAATCATTGATCGATCTAACAATTGATCATTGAAACTGCTAATCGATATCTCAATTTGATTGAATTGGCATATTTGCAAGAATTGGTTGTAGTTAAATTGATTTTCTGCTACTTTTGTTTTATTGCTTTCTGTTTTCTCTTGGTTCAATTTGGTCTGTTGTGTTCTGTTCTAAATCTGTTAAAACTTAATTGATTTTGGTTGAATCTGAGAATGACCACTCCTTCTAATGACCCTCACAATACTGGTTCTGCAACCAAGCCTCCGATGTTGGTTAGGACTGAGTATAACATATGGCAACGAAGAATGCTTCATCACCTGTCTGTTAACAGTTCAAGTTGTTGGACATCAGTGGTACATGGTCCACATAAGCCTATGGTGAACAATCCGGAAACCAATCAAATGGTTCTAAAGAAGAAGGAACAATACTCAGATGAAGATCGGAAATTGTTTGAGATTGATGCTAAAGCCCATGGAATTCTGGCCATGGCACTGCCGAATGAAATCTATTCCAGGCTTATGCGTCATGAAACTGCTCATGACCTCTGGAATGCACTGAAGGAACAATTCGGTGGAACTGATGAGGACTTAGCAAAAAATAGAGAAATCCTTGCCCAACAATATGAAACATTCTCTCATAGGAAGGGTGAGACACTGACTCAACAGTTTGAGTGTTTTTCTGTTTGATCTCTGAGCTAAAAATGGTCAAACATGAATATACCAATAGCCAGATGAACAACAGATTCCTCAGATCACTGCCTGAGAGATAGGACACATACACTATTGTCCTACGCTCCAGTGCAAATCTGGATAAACTATCTCTCACCCAACTTCATGGGAAACTGCTTACATTTGAGAGGGAGATAGAGCAGAAAAGGAAACTGGCATCATCAGGAAAGCTCATTGATGACTTTGTACCAGGGAACACTGCCTTGGTTGGTCATGAGTCAGAATATGCTGCATCTCAAAGTAATTATGATGAGCATATTGATTTCTCTTCAAACAGTTCAGATAATGCATTTGTTGGTGTTGATAGTCACTCAGGCTGTAATAGTGACAATTTATGTTTTATGATGGATGATTTGAAAGGAATAGCTGATGAAGATCTAGAAGAGATGGATATTCTGAGCCAAATGGCCTTGATTAATATCAGATCTTAGAAGTTCTACAAGAGGACTGGTAGGAAATTTCCAGGACTCTCTGGCAAAACCAAAGTTGGTTTTGACAAGAGTAAGTTGAGGTGTCACAAATGCCAAAGGCTTGGACACTTTGCAAGAGAGTGTAGATCATCTGGATCTAACCACTTTGCACCCTTTGTGACTTTTCCAAGCACTAGTCCACAAAACAGGGGGCAACAATCTACTAGTTCTGGTCATCATTCACAACCTGTTCCACCTGCATATTTTGTCCCTCAGGGTCCAATGTCATATCTGTATCCCTACTATTACATGCCTCAACCAAATCCAGTTCAAGTTCCTACTGCACAACAACCACAAGCATTACCTGAGCCTCTACCATGTCATTCACAACCTCATCACAGCTTTTTCACCCCTGGTAATGTTGACTAGAGTAGATTACCAGATGATCTCTCTGGTACTGAGCAATTATTTACTGGTGATGGTCAACATGGTGGTGAACATCCTTTTGGGAATCTAGCTCTCATGGCCCTGGAATCTACTAGGGTTCTTGCTCCAATGCATCTTCTTCACAGGTAACCCAGGTATCTTCTGAGGCTAAGGCCAAGCTTTGTTCTGAATCTTGCATTGATTCATTTGTCTCTATTAGAGAAGCAAATGTAGCTGTAATTAATCAAAATCTAGAGCTTGAGCAAACTATTTCCAACAGAAAAGCTGAATACGAGTCTGTCCTTAAGGACAAAGATGATGAGATTTATAAGCTTAAATGCCAATTAAATGATGAAAAGGCTAAGCTAGAGGTCATTCTTGAGAACCATAAGGAACTCAAAGAAAAACTTGCAGTTACCAAGTTGAGTGTGACCGCTGGGTGTCATCCTGCAAGGGATTTGAAATGCTGCTCAATAAGCAATCTGCTTCGAATGTGAAGTTTGGAATTGGTTATAACCATATTGCACCTCCAACAGATTTTACTCCAAAACCAATAGTAAAATTTGAAAGTGAAAGCAATCTCCAAACCACATTATCATATGCATCATCCACAAGTGATCTCCCAAAATCACAAGATGAGATAAGGGTTGATACCTTAGCAAGTCAATTGGCTGATGGGCTAATTACTGATAAGCACATGAAGCTGAGTATTTCAGATGTTGTCCCTCAAAGTAACTTAAGTACTGAAGGGCAAGTTACAACAACTGAAAAGCATTTCAAATCAGCTGAAATAAATGGATTAACAACTGCTGACAATAAACAGCTGGAGAACAACTCTTCAGTTGTTACAGATTTTTTAGTACTAAACAAAATTATTGAAAGGAGGAAAGTATTGAAGAGCATACCTTCAGTAGTTTCCTCATCAGCAGTTGATCAATCCAAGATGAAGAATAAGCCATGTGAAATATGTGGTAAATTCAATCATCTTTCTGATGAATGTTGGTATAGAAAGGGTTCCAAACTAAACAAAGATAAGCTCATCAAAATCCAGATGAATGAAATGAAAACTGAGTTTGAGACCAAGTTTGTACCGCAATCATTCCATTGTGATAAACCAAGCCTTCAACCAAATTCAAAAGAAGGTTAAGGTTCATCATAAAACAGCTGATGGTACTCCTCATGATAAACATCAGACCAAGTCTGTTAATTTTAAGGAGGAAATGGTGGATCACAGGAACTCATCAAACACAAGTACTGATATGTCACAAAAGCTGGAAGCTTTGGCTACAAATGAGACACAACTTGTTATGATGGTTCAACATTTGTTGTGGAGAGTTAACCAGCTAGATGCACTTGTGATCAAATCACTGAAAAGGCACTCCAAGCCCAATCTAAGGAATCCATTTGAGCACCATCTCCTTCTTCAGCTGTTAATCATAAGAAACAAGTTATGGTTGCATCTGTTGATGAAAACAGACCCAAAACCAAAAAGGTTTGGGTCTCAAAATCTTACTGGTTTTCTTTCATGCAGGGTTCTTTAACATGCCAAGGAGCATCTGGTATGTGGACAGTGGAGGATCTATGCATATGACTGGGAGCAGTTCTCTTCTTAATGACTACTCTCAAGGAAAGAAGGGATTTGTTTCATTTAGAAATGATGCCAGAGATTACATCAGGTTTGATGATGTTAACCATGTGGAGAATCTCAAGTATAATCTGCTGAGTGTTAGTCAGATGTGTGATAAAGGGCATGTTGCACTTTTCACAAGCCAGAACTACAGGATTCTGCCTTCCGAAGTTCTGAGGTTGATTGACAAGGTAATGGATGAGCATACTCTCCTGAAGGCCAACATGATTGGAAGAGTGTATGCCTTGGATTTGTCAAAGAAGATTGATGTGAAGGGTCATCCATGCCTGTTCTCCAAAGCCTCTCTATAGGAATCTAAACTATGGCATAGAAGGCTGGGCCATGTCAATCTCAGAAACATGAATCAGCTGATCAACAATCGTCTAGTGAGAGGTTTATCAATAAAGGAGTTCTACTGTGATAAAGCCTGCACTGCTTGTTTGAAAGGAAAACAACACAAAGTCTCATTCCCTCCCATTGAAGAACCTAAGTCCATTGCCTGCTTGCAGTTACTGCACATGGATTTATTTGGTCCTGTGAGAGTGATGAGCATGGCAAAGAAGAAATACTGTCTGGTAATTGTGGATGATTACTCCAGATTCGTATGGACTTTCTTTCTACATTCAAAGGATGAGGTTGCTCAGAAGATTATAAACTTTGTGCTGTATGTTGAGAAGCAGTATTCCCTATTAGTCAAGTGTATAAGGAGTGACAATGGTACTGAATTCAGAAACCATACACTTGCTGATTTTTATCTTTCAAAAGGAATCAAAAGGCAGTTTAGCATCCCAAGGACTCCAGAACAAAATGAAGTAGTGGAGAGAAAGAACAGGACTTTAATTGAAGCCGCAAGGTCTATGTTGGCTGACTCTGGTTTGACTTTGACCTTTTGGGCTGAAGTTGTCAATACAGCTTGCTATGTGCAGAATAGATTATTAGTAAATCAGAGGTTGATGAAGACTCTATATGAAGCTCTACATCATTTGGCTCCTTTGATTTCATTCTTCAGAGTCTTTGGATGTCCTTGTTTCATTCTCAACACAAAGGGTCAACTCCATAAATTTGATCCTAAGGTGGATGCAGGGTATTTTGTAGGTTATTCATCCACTTGCAAGGCTTACAGAGTCTTCAACTGCAGAACAAAGATAGTTGAAGAAACCTTGCATGTGAAATTCAATGAATCTCCTAAGGATAAAATTCCACAAAACCCTGTGGAGTTGTTTGATCTGGACATACTGCAATATGCTCCTTATCAAACTCCAGCTGTTGCAGATCATGTGGATAAATCATCTGCTACAGCAAGTCTTCCACCTGGTGGTACTGAAGATGATGATGATATCAGTACTCACCTTTTCAAGTTCAGTGACCAACTGCCTGAGTCTGCTAAACTTGATGTTCATGTACCTTCAGCAGCTCCATCCACAACAAATGCTGATGAATTTCTGATTCCTCTACATCGATTGATTTGCCATCTAATACTTGGTTTCAAGAATCTGAATCACATCTGCTGATGCTGAACCGGCTACAAACACTTGCACTGATCTTATTGTGCACCAAGAGCTGAAGGATCACCCCATGTCTCAAATCATTGGTGGTATCAATGCTGGCTTCTCAACTAGAAGTCAATTGTCTAACTTGTGCTTCTATGCTCTCTTCATCGGTCAGTAAGAGCCAAAGAACTATCATGTTGCTCTGAGAGACAATGGATGGTGGAAGCCATGCAGCTTGAGCTACTTCAGCTTAAGAAACAGCAAGTGTGGGAACTGGTTCCTCTACCCCTAGGTAAGTGTGCAATAGGCACTAAATGGGTGTTTAGGAACAAAACAGATGAAAATGGACTTATTGTTAAGAACAAGGCCAGACTGGTTGTTCAGTGGTTTTCACAAGAAGAAGGTATTGATTATGATGAGACATTTGCCCCTGTAGCCAGACTGGAGGCAATTAGATTGTTCTTAGCCTATGCTGCATTTCACAATTTTAAAGTTTTTCAAATGGATGTTAAAAGTGCATTTTTATATGGTAAAATAAAAGAAGTTATGTATGTCAACCACCAGGTTTTGAGGATAATAATCATCCAGATTGGGTATACAAGCTTGATAAGGGTCTTTATGGGTTGAAACAAGCTCCTAGAGCCTGGTATGAGACATTATCAAATTTTCTTCTTCAAAATAATTTCACTAGAGGCTCCATAGATAAAACTTTGTTCATTAAAAAGGTGGATCAGCATAAGCTACTTGTTCAAATTTATGTTGATGATATTATTTTTGCATCCTCTGATCCCCAGTTGTGTGATGACTTTACTAATTTAATGCATAAGAAGTTTGAAATGAGTGCAATGGGAGAATTACAGTTCTTTCTAGGATTGCAAATCAAACAAAAGGCTGATGGGACTTTCATTCATCAGTCTAAATATACAAAAGATCTTTTGAATAAGTTTGATTGACAAAATTGTAAGCCCTGTTCTACTCCCATGTGCAACACCACACAACTGGATGCAGATAAAAAAGGTAAAGCTGTTGATGAAACACTTTACGGATGTATGATTGGGTCCTTGATGTACTTAACAGCTTCTAGACCAGATATCATGTTTGCAACATGTGTTTGTGCTAGATTTCAGGTGCTCCTAAAGAGTCTCGCTTGATTACAGTTAAAAGGATCTTTAGATATTTGCATGGTACACAATCTCTAGGTTTATGGTATTCCACTGGACACTCTTGCAAATTGGTTGCTTTTTCTCATAGTGACTATGCAGGGTGTAAGTTAACCAGAAAGTCAACTTCTGGTGGATGTCAATCTCTAGGCAACTGTTTGATTTCTTGGAAGAGTAAGAAACAAACATTTGTTGCTACATCCACTGCTGAAGCAGAGTACATTGCTGCTACAAGCTGCACTTCTCAGGTACTCTGGCTTCAGAACCAACTTTGCATTATGGCATTACAGAGACTAAGAATCCATTATTAATGGACAGTGCTTCAGCTCTTTGCATTGTCAAGAATCCTGTCGAGCACTCTAGGACCAAACATATAGAGATCAGACATCATTTTATTAGGGACTGTTTTGAAAAAGGTCTGACTGATCCAAAGTTTGTGCCTAGTGCTGATGAGCTTGCAGACATTTTTACTAAGCCTTTGGATAGTTCAACTTTCCAAAACCTAGTGTTAAGGCTTGGTATGCTGCAACTTGAATAAGTGATAACTACTGATGATCTTAGTAAATAAGTCCTGATGGTCATTTGTAACCATATCACAAATAAGTACTGATTCTGTTACAAGAACTGATACAGTCATAACTACTGATATAAGTACAAACAGATAAGTACTGACGTCCTATGAAACAACTGAAAAACTGCCAAAAAGACTGATGAGTAAGTGTTGAGGACAGTATGAAACAACTGAAAAGCTATGAATTGAGGAAAACTACTGATGAGAATTTTCTCTTCAGTTGTTTCTAAAAACTGCTGCTTCATTTAAAACAACTAATGACAAAACCACGTCTTCAGTAGTTTCACAACTACTGATGAGTAATACCACGTCGTCAGCTGTTTACAACAACTGATGACAAAACCATGTCTTCAGTAGTTTCACAACTACTGATGACTAACACCACGTCATCAGCTGTTTCCAACATCTGAAGCTAAAACCATGGTTTTCAGTAGTTTTATAACTACGGATGTCTACAACCAAGACTTCAGTTGTTTCAACCTCTGAATGTTAATCCCACGTCATCAGTCGCTTAAAACTACTGATGACTCATACCAAACCCTTCAGTTGCTTTATAACCCATACCCTATAAATAACTTGTCTTACAGAGCTTCATCATCTCAAACCTAACATTCAAAAACTCTGAACCTTCTCTCACACCAATGGCGAACATGAAGCTTAAACCACGACACAACTGTGTTGCTTACCTTACTAAATCATCCTTCTGGACAAAATTTGATAATGCCATTGATCTAATGATCAACTCTCCATACAAAACGGCTGTCCTTCTAAATCCTACCATTCATGCTGAATCCCTTCAGCAGTTCTGGACAAACGTCACCCTCATCACTGGGGAGAATGACACCGACTCTCTCCACTTTCCCCACTGGGTATCCAAAGGGCACCACTGATCTATCATTTGCCGAACATGGATACCAGGGTAACCTTAGTGCCTCTACAATCCTGAAGAAACACTTCCATGATGAGGAACGACTAGTTTTTCATATGGTGAATGTATGCTTAGCTCCTAAGACTTCTTCTTGGGATCAGATGTTGACGAGGTGGCAACAGGTATTATTCTCTATCCTTGACCAACAACACTTAAATTTTTTTGAAATATTATTTCTTGAACTCAAGGATATGGCCTCCAACCCTATAGCTAATCGATGGATATTATATCCTCGGTTCCTAATTGCCATTATAGTAAACCAGCTGAAAGCTGACGGACTTGTTGGCCTTGGAGTCCCTGCCACGGCTGTATTGCCTGAAGTATACTCCAGGCACAACTCAGACCAGTCACTCAAACTGGCTGCCAAACTGCGAAAACCCACGTAGCTGGAACCCACAGCCACGGGTGCATACTGCCTTCACACCCTCTCCCACTGCAACCGCCCCCCAAAGTCCTACCATCATAATTGCCAAAGTGCTGACTCAGCTGCACTCCTCACCTCCTCCCCAGATACCAATCACAACTGGGATAGCACCAACCATTGAGGGGGATGACCAACTGCTTCTGACACCCCACAGCATAGGGGTTACCATATTCAATCTCCAGGTGTAGAAACGGAGATTCGAATGTCTGGTGAGGCTGCCACTTCTCCTGCTTCAGCATATGATAAGACTGAAGTTGGTAACATTCATAAGACCTCACCAAAGGCAACTGCTGATCAAGGACATGGTCCTGAGGCAGGAAGTCCCCAGTACCATGACCAAGGGGCACATGCTACTACTGATATACACTTAGAGCATGTTCATCCTGATTCTATGAGGAGGTCAGGTGATTTAGTAAACACTGAGGATGACCTGGGCTTCTTTTATGATGTTTTAGCCCAAAACACCATCCTCGAGGATGAGGTGAGCAGTCTCAAAGAGCTGTTTGCCAACATTTCTCAGGATCAAAGACCATCTACTCCTCACAACCCATAGATGGCACCTTCCTCTGAAGGTCTCCCAAACACTGAGCCACTCCAAAACACTCAGCCACCTGCCTCTGCTTCTGGCACTATTTCTCAGGGACAGAACCCCCCTGAGCATATAGCTACTATCTTTCAACATTCCTTACCTCTCATCACATCAACTATAACTGATTGGTCCTTAAAACCCTTGATGAGAGGCTTCCCTTAGTTATACAACCCATAATAGAGGATGCTGTGAGCAAAAGGCTTTCTGCAATCAAACCCTTGCAACCAATGCAACCAAAAGGGGGAGATTCAGTCAGTGAAAGCAAAAAGAAAGAGGATGGCAGATGGGGAAGAAACTGAAAAGGAAAAGGTGAAGGATGCTGACATGGAGAAAGTGACTGAAAGTACTAAAGACTTTCATTTCACATACAAGAAAAGGAAGAATGAGAAGGAGACTTACTTGGAGACAATGGTGAAGAAGGCTGATGCTGAACACAGCCGATCAATGGACAACATCATTGATCAGTTGTTTAGGCAAGGCCACGACACTGAAAAACTGACTCAGAAATCAGAAGACTAGAGATTGAAGAAATCCAAGCTAGATGGGCAAGTTATGATGTGTTGGAAAGGGAAAGTTTAGAGATCATGATCAGGTTCATAGCAAAATATCTGGGTAGATCATTGATTGAGATCAAGGCATGGTCCAGGGACAACATCTTGGCAATAACCACCAAGATCTGTTTGTCTGAAGTATACACAAAAGGATTGGTTATTGAAGCATTAAACGAAGCTGGTGCTGGGAGCAGGACTGAACTAGTCAAGCAATCTAAAGCCGACCTCACATCCAGAATGCTAGACCAGCCTGTCAACATTCCCACACCAAAGCCACCACAACCACAACCCACCAAACCAACTCCTCTACCCTCAAAACAAGTAGCCGATGAGTACCCCAGAAGAGGAAGAAAAGGGTACTTAGGCTAGAAGAAGATGACGAAGATAATGATGAAGATGAAGATAGGCTGCCACTCTTAGCTGTTATACAGTTGCCAAAGGCTACAAGTCACTCTCCAACAATTACTCTTGAAACTCAAAGACAAATTGTGAAAGTGAAGCTAGAAGAAGAAGAGCTTCACAAACAACATGATGAGGAATTGTTGAGGAGGGTTGACAAAGCATATGCTGCCACATCTTCAATCATCAACATGAAGAAGCATGCTCTCAGATTATACACTCTTAAACATACATTTCAATATCAAAAGGAGAGAGTGAGGATTTGGCCTGATCCCAGGGTGTCTCATAGGATTCACAAGAAAAACATTCCACAGAGATACATTGGCCAAGTGAAGAAGATCGTAGATGAAGTGATCTCACTGGTCTTTGTAGTATCACCTTGGGAAATCCTAGATGACTTCAAGAAAGCCTATAAAGCTAACCTGACCCCACAGAAGATGCTGGAAAATAAAATCGTGAAAAAGGGTTAGTATATAAGAGGCTTGAGGAAGTCAGAAAGAATGAGCTCCAGTTGTTCTTAGAGGGTAATCACCCTGATGGATTTGCTTATAGAGTAATACAACTGTGGAACTCAAAAATGGGAAATAGGTCAAATACCTATCTGAATATTATGGGCCAGAATCACTTTTTGAACGAGGAGCTGAGAACTTACCATGGAGGAACAGATCACCTTCCTTCAGGCCTATACAAGGGAGTCATACAGAGTCATTGTTGGGAAGTAGATCTCATGGATGGGGTAACAGCTCTGTGTCGAGTTCCCCAAGACAGAGTTCCCATTCATCCTTTCCTAAACAGATCATTGAGACTTCTTCCCAGGCTTGTGCTTATATGGGTCATTTCTAAGCTGATCTAGAAGATAAAAAGACCAAATATCTCTGCCATAATAAGTGGGACATCTTCAATAAGTTTAGAGGTTTTGGCTGCATTGGTTGAGGGGGAGTTTGTTGGACCAAAAGAACCAATGAGCCTGATCAGAAAAACCTCTAAGTCCTACAGACATCACAACAACTGCTAAAGACTTGATCAGCTGTTTCACAAAATCTAAAGACTTCAACAGCTGAAGACTAACTACTAAAGACTTCAACAGCTGAGGACTAAAGTACTGAAGACTTCAACAGCTGAAGACTAAAGTACTGAAGACTTCAACAGCTGAAGACTAAGGTACTGAAGACTTCAACAGCTAAAGACTAAATTACTGAAGACTTCAACAGCTGCAGACAAAAGTCTGAAGATCAACAGCTGAAGACTAAAGTACTGAAGACTTCAACAGCTAAAGACTAAAGTACTGAAGACTTCAACAGCTAAAGACTAAAGTACTGAAGACTTCAACAGCTGAAGACTAAAGTACTGAAGACTTCAACAGCTGAAGACCAAAGTCTGAAGATCAACAACTGAAATACAAAGACTGAAGACATCAGCTGATGACAACAGTTGAAGTTCAAGTACAAATACTGAAGCCTTTAGAGTTTGTTACAACAGCTGAAGAAGCATTCTTCAGTTGTTGTGATGGTTTCCTTTCAGTAGTTTTCTTTCAGTATTTGTAAAATGACTGAAGAGCATGTTCTTTAGTCGTTGTAGTTTAAGTAGTTTCTTTTTAGTAGTTGTAGTGACAGTTAACACTTAGTATTTTTGTAAGAAGATGTCAGCTGTTTTGACATCTTCAGTAGTTGTGTTAACTTTCAGTAGTTTGAATAATTCTATTAGATGTCACTATCAAATGACATCAGCAGACGTCACATCTCCTATATAAGGAATGTTCCACCACGACATTCTTATATAAGGGATGATTGACCTGATTGTAAGTGTGACATTTTGCCACCACGAAAGCGCGTATTAAATAAAATATGTGATTTGCAGAATTCTTTCTATAATCGTTTGTTCTTACTTTGAATATCAACTGTATTCTTGTGAATTGTCTAATTCATTGTTTGATTACCGCTGCAATACTCCTAATCAATCAAACGTAGATCACTAATCCTAACAGGTATCCACAATCTCAACATACCTAAAGTATTGTTCAGTCATGGTCTCACCTATTTTGATGGTGAAACTTTCAAACTGCTGCTCAAGAGATCCTTCTTGTTCTCCTTGGCTTCAGAGGAACCCTCATTCATCAATTTCAATGCATCTCACAACTACTTACCTGTTTTGCATTTCTTGAAAAATCTGTATACAGAGTTTGAAAGAACAATCTGAAGGGCTATCATGGCCTTTTGATCAATCTCTAATCTATTTCTATCTTTATGTGAGTAGTCAGCCATAGCCTTGTGGTTCATACCACCTTCAGTAGCAGAAGTGGTGCTTGGTATGTAAGGTCCATTAACAATAGACTCCCACATTCATAAGTCTAGAGACTTGATAAGGCCTTCCATTCTTTGGCACCAAGGTCAAAGTCATCAAGAGTGATCAGTGGGGACTTTGTCATGGTTCTAGTTTCCATATCAGATGTAGAAATAACTACCATTTGAGATTATAAGTATTTTGTGTGTGTGAGGGATCTTAATATGATGAGATCTTATATCAAGAGCCTGGAATTCTCTGAAACCAATTGCAGGACCGATGAAGGGTATGCACTTACAACACAATAACACAATGAGGAGAGTTACTTAAGAACACTTAACAGATCAAATAGGGAACTGGTTAACTTTTTTAGTAAAGATGCTAAGAACACAAGTAAATAAGACACAAAATAAGATGGCAAAACACACAAGTAATTGGTTTTCAAGAATGATGTATATCGCTTCTCAAGTTCTATTACAAATGTTAGAAAGCATATCAAAAAGTTACAAGTACTTGAGATACACATACTACATCCTACAGCCCGCCATACAATGAAGGCCAGCTAGATACAATTGACCAGACAACTACAAAATTAAATGTAGAGTCAAAAGGCAGATTTCCTTTTGACTAATGACTATATCATGCCATATCTCACATCCTAATATATGACAAGAAGGATAAAGTACGTAAAGTCAAAAGTTACAAACTCAAGACCTTAATGTATAGTTACCAAAAGCATGGACCTTTCACCAACTTATGTAATGTTGGTGTCTCATCAGAGTTGCAACGGAAAGGGGTCCAACTTTATGTAAAAGGTACATCAGATAAAGCATGTATTCAAAATGTCTTTGGAAGAAATCGTCTTCTAGTGTTGGCTTGGGAACACTTTGTCTTTGATGCTTCGGAAGACGTCATCTTTGGCTATGGAAGATATTGGTCGTGGCTTCTAAAGATTTCACACTTAGAATATTTTCTCATGCTTGTGTGAAACTTCCAAATCATTCTACTTCAGTACACATGTGTATGCATGCAGGAGAGACTTTGGGTGTTTAGGTTGTATCAGCCTTATATTAAACCTTACAAACTCCCCCTAGGTTGATGCTACCAAAACACTTTGAAGACATCAGATATTTACAGTCCTCATCATGATGATAACCATTCCTTTTTTCATGAGATGATCAATATTACTCAGACTCTTAAAGTGTCTTCTCATGTCAAAGAGATCATGCAAAGGCAGATTGAACATGTCTTGCCATGTGTAGACATTCTCAACACCTTGATCTCTGATGACATGCCATCTTTCTGGATTTCTAGTGTATGTCCAGGACAAGATGGGTCTTCGAGATGCTAGATGAGCTATTTGAATGGCAGTTGATGGAGAATCCTCTAGTTTCACATCCTTAGGATGTTCTGACTTGTCCTGAGGTTTGGAGAAGGATGCTTCTTCTTCTTCTTCTTTGGATTTAGTCTGGAAGCCATCCTTTTTCTCCTCTTTGATCCTTTCAACTAAGAAGATTGGCTTGTAGCACCTGATTGATCTTCTTTGTCTTTCTTAGTTGGGTCTTCCTCTGTCACAAGTTTAGATTGAGATGGGACAGAACCCTGCTGTGGATCAAAAGTGGAAGCTTGCTGAAGCTCAATAGGAGATTTTGGTTGTGTTGTCTCAAATGGTTCAACCTTAATCTCTACTTCCTGAGGGACCTGATTTGGTGGGGAGTGTAAATCAACAAGTTCACCTCCTTGAATCTTCAACTTGATCACTCTGATGGTCTAATCCATGCTGGACAGAGACATAGGACCAAGTCTCCTTCCGAAGAATCCATACAGCTTTAAGAAGCTCATTATTCTCTGCCTATCACTAGACTTCTTCATACTTTTCTGGATGATGGCTCTTCACTTTATAGCCTTTTCCCATAACTTCCTTTTGGTGATCTTTCTTTCTTCGACTATCACAAGTTCAAGTTGTTTGAGATACTCAAACTCAATGTAATCAAAAGGTAAGGGAAGAAGTGAAGCAGCCTGATAGAGGCATGTGGCACTTAGGTAGTTGATCATGTTGATCTTATCCTTTTCTTTGTCTATCGGAGGTTCTTGTGGAATCACATCCTCTTGTACAGGACTTTCTTGAACTGGGGACAGAGTAGGCACATGCTTGTACAATCTTTTCTGTCTTCTTTCTTCTTTAATTTGAAGAAGTAGCTTTGCATCCTCTGCCTCTTTTTCTTTCCTTTGACAATTCCATGTCTTTCAGTTCATTTAATACATCTAAGGGTAGGGAGATGATATTTTCAATGTCATAATTCCTCGTGTGCAAGTAGTTGATCCTAACTGCCCTCAACTCATCATCTTGAGTGTTTAGCTTGGGGTGAACCTTGATAGCAGCTTCTATGAGTCTTGCAGTCCTAGTAGAGGAACATTCTCCCCTCGGCTTCCTTTTCCTCTCTCTCTCTCTCTATCCTCCTCCTCAATCACCTTAGAAGTCATTTTTCTTTCCCTTGTCACTCAAAGACCTTTATGACTCAAGGTGGAGAAAGCTTTGGCCTTCATTGCTTGGTGTAGCTTCTAACCTCTAGCAAGAGAGAGGTTGAGTTGCACCTTCACTAGTAGTTGTCTCATCAATGGAATCAACCTTTGCAACAGTTGATGGTGAGACAAGGCTCTCAGGTTCTACCATCGGGCCTTCAGTCAAGGTTTCCTCTATGAAGCTAATCTTAAGGTCTGCCTTAACATCCAGTTGACGAATGATATTGCCTGATTGCCTTAGTCACCTTCTGAAGCTGAACTCTGTGGTGATTGTGTCTTCATTAGTTGAGACATCTTGTTAGCTTGTCTGGATTGGCTTGGTTGACAAGTGGCATCCTTACAATATCAAGACTTTCATAGAAGTTCAAACTCTAAAAATCTAAAAAATTGAAGACTTCTTGTTGCCTTTGAACTCTTTGAATGATAGGGCTCTTTTGTTTTCATCATACATCCACCCAATAATTTGAAATGAAGTTGGTGGAGATGACATTTCCCTTGGTATTCCTTCCTCAAAAAGACTCTGAATGTAGGAGTCTATTGAGTCCACATCAATGTGAACTTGTGGATGTTGCTAAGTATGCACAATTGCATGTGAGGATGGTGAGTCCTCAATGTCCATACTCCCTGAAGAACTCCTAGGTTCTGTAACTGTAATGACTTTCACCCCCTTTTTGGTAGCATCACCCTCTTGCTTAGGTGAGCTAGGAGTTAGGTCAATCACTCTCACAGGTTCTTGTGTTCCTAGTTGACCTTTTGTGAAAGGTCTCCCAACTAGTTTTTCCCGAGATAAGAAATCTCAAGGTGCTGATCATTGACCTTGTTTTGCAAGGTAGTCACATGAGATTCAAGATGACTAACATTGGAGACTGGATAAGTGCATGTTTGAGACAGTTTTTGCATATTTAGCCTCAGAACCCCCTCATCTTCATCAGAAGAATCATTGTGGATGATATGATTGGACCAAATTCTCCTCTCTTACCACCAGCTTTAGGTTCTTGGCTACTAAATTTCCTCTGCTCACTGACAGCCTCAGTTGAGATGTCATGGGCTGAGTTGCCATGGTTGAGGTCTGAATGATGTAATAACTTGGAGAAGTGAGAGCCTCTTCCATATGGATATCCTGAACATGTTTAGAAGTATCCACCTCAGTAATGGACGACTGATGGGGGCTAGACATAGGAGACTCAGGAGCACTCATCTCTCTTTGAGAAGTGGAAAAGAAGAGAGAGTCACGGTACTCACTGAAACCTAAGTCTTCATTAGTATAGAAGTCAATCTTAGGAGTGGGTTGGTTTAAGTCTAAAGGCTGGGGATGGTAGTTGTCCCCTAAAGGTTGTTCACTTGAGTGTTGAGACTCAGGGTGGTAACGAATGTCACAGTCATAATCACTAATGTATCACCTTGTGGACCTCCAATTGTATCGATGCATATGCTATGACCTTTCCTTAATGCATGAGAACACAACCAAGGCCTTGTTTAGATGCACTTCAAGAACTTTGCATACAATTGTTCCTACTTTAACAATTCAAGTACTAGTCGCAAATGAAGTTCATGATAGGTATTGGTCTTGGAATAGATAAGTATGTCGTTAATGAAGATGATCACAAACTTGTATGGATAGGGCTTGCATACTCAATTGATGAGATCCATGAAGACAGAAGAAGGATTTGTTAAACCAAAAGGAATAACCATGAACTCATAGTGCATATATTGAGTACGCAAGGAAGGAGAGGATCAGGTCCCCAAAGGAGAGTAACTATGGGGCGTTTATGAGATGCAAGCCCCCTACTTTCGATGGAAACGACACTGCTACAACTGCTCACTGGTGGGTGAGGGAAATGGAGGCTGTCGTCGATATTAGCGAGTGTCAGGAAAACCAAACGGTGAAGTTCGCTACCCACTCTTTGGTGGATTCGGCATTGTGCTGGTGGGACAACATTGTCCAAGCCGAGGGTAGCAGGGCCATCGGGAGGATGAGATGGTCGGAGCTCAATAAGTTAGTGATTGAAACGTTTTGTCCTCATCGGGAAATGGACAAGGTCGAAAGCAAGTTCCAGCAACTAGAGGCGGGAACTATGATGCACCATAGTACACACGAAATTCAATGAGAAGGCACGTCTGGTGTCGGATCAAGTGACACCTCTGTCTTAAAATAAAGAGGTACATTCAGTGTTTGCTAGCGGATATTCGCAGGCACATGATCGTTGCCCGGCTGAGCACGTTTAGGTCGGCAGTGGATTTGGCAAGGAGACTGTATGATTAGAGGACGGTGGTGGTGAATGAAGGTGGAAAGAAGAATGGTGGTGATCGTAACTGGCAGTGATTGAAGAGATTTGTCCTCATCGGGAAATGGACAAGGTCGAAAGGGAGTTCCTGCAACTGGAGGCGGGAAATGTTACGCACCAGCAGTACACCACGGAATTCAACGAGATGGCACGTTTGGTGCCGGATCAAGTGACACCTCCGTCCTGAAATATCAAGAGGTACATTCAGGGTTTGCTAGCGGATATTCACAGGCACATGATCGCTGTCCGGCCGAGCACATTTTGGTCGGCAGTGGATTTGGCACGGAGACTATATGATGAGAGGATGGTAGTGGTGAATGTAGGTGGAAAGAAGAGTGGTGGTGATCATAACTGACAGGGAAATAGGTGGACAAGAAGGCACGGGTGGACAACCGTGGTGTGGTCGCATCGTGTGCGGGTCCAAGGAGGTGTGATAGGTGTGGGAGAGAACACAGCGGGGAATGCAGGATGGGGTTGAATGTATGCTTCAAATATGGGAAGCCGGGGCATATAGCCAAGGACTATCGTACGGTCCGGTGATTTAACTGTGGCATGGAGGGCCACGTGAACAAGGATTGTAAGAAGCCTAGGGCTGAGAGTTCAGTAGCGAAGAAGGCTAGAGGAGAAGGACAACATGCAAGCGCCCGAGCTTTCACAATGACTCTAGAGGATGCTAGGACAGACCCTGACGTGGTGTCAGGTGTGTTTTTAGTAAACCAAACTCTTGCATCTGTGTACTTTGATTCTGGTGCTAGTAGGAGTATCATTTCTATTTCCTTTTATGCTAAGTTTCCAAGTAAGAGTAGATGTATTCATGAGCCCTTCAAGGTAGAAACTGCCATAGGTCATAAGTTTCCTGTCAGACCATTCGTGATGACCTTAGGCGTTTCGATGTAGTCCTAGGAATGGATTGGTTGTCGGACTACAAAGCGATTATTGTGTGTCGCAAGAAGATGATCCGATTGACAGCACCTGACGGGGATAAGGTGACGTTTTATGGCGATCGAATCGCGACGATCCCAAAAGTGATTTCGATGGCAGTGGCGAGAAAGTGCATGAGGCGTGGATGTAGTGCCTACATGGCCTACCTAAAGGACGTGGATGTGCCAACACCACAACTATTTGATGTACCAGTTGTGTGTGAATTTCCAGACGTATTCCCAGAAGACTTAACCGGTGTGCCACCTAATCGCGAGATGGAGTTCCAAATTGATCTGATACCGGTGCTCAACCCGTTGCCAAAGCACCGTATCGGTTAGCTTGACAGAAATAAAAGACTGATGGGGCAGTTGCAGGAGCTGCTTGATAAGGGGTTCATTAGACCGAGTATCTCTCCCTGGGGGTGTCCGGTCTCGTTTTAGAAGAGAAAGACAATAGTATAAGGATGTGCATTAACTACAGCGAGCTGAACAAGTTGACGGTGAAGAACCGATATCCCTTACCAAGAATAGATGATTTTTTCGACTAGCTTCAGGGTGCCAATTGGTTTTCAAGGATAGACCTTCGATTTGGTTACCATCAGTTGAAGGTGATGGAGCAGGATATCCCTAAAATAGCTTTTTGTACGCGCTACTGTCACTACGAGTTTCTTGTCATGTCTATTGGTTTGACCAACGCGCGAGCTGTTTTTATGGACTTGATGAATCGAGTGTGTCGGCCAATGTTAGATAATCAGTGATTGTATTTATTGACGATATCCTGATTTATTCGAAAAGTGAGGAAGAGCATGCCGATCACATTCGAGAGGTGTTGGAGACGTTGAGAATGGAGAGAAATTGCATGCCAAATTCTCCAAGTGCATATTCTGGTTGCATGAAGTTCAGTTCTTGGGTCATGTGGTGAATCCCGACGGATTATTGTGGACCCGGCTAAGGTGGAGGCAGTGATGCAATGGAAGTCTTCAAAGATGCCATCCGAGATTCGTAGTTTCTTGGGTTTGGCAGGCTACTACCAGAGATTCATCCAAGACTTTTCCAAGATCGTTCTCCACTGACCAAGTTGACCGAAAGGATGTAAAGTTTACATGGGGTCAAGCTCAAGAACAGGCGTTCGAGGAGTTAAAGGTGAGGTGACTCAAGCTCCTGTCTTGTCGTACCCGATGGAAGCGAAGATTTGGTGGTGTATTCAGATGCTTCTTACTTGGGGTTGGGATGTGTGTAATGCAAAGAGGAAAATTTATAGCCTACGCATCCGACAACTGAAGGTTCATGAGGTCAACTACCCTACTCATGACTTGGAACTAGCGGTTGTGGTCTTTGCACTAAAGATTTGGAGGCACTATCTGTATGGAACGAAGTGCACCATCTTCACCTACCACAAGAGCTTAAAGTACTTCTCTGAGCAGAAGGACCTAAGTATGAGGCAGAGATGATGGTTGCGGCTCATAAGGGAATATGATTGTGATATCCATTACCATTCGGGAAAAACTAACGTGGTGGCGGATGCCCTTAGCCAAAAGAAGAGGCCCGAACCAATTCGGGTGAAAGCTTATCAACTAATCATGACATCTAAGGTGATGAAGCAAGTCAAGGAGTTTCAAGAGGAGGCACTAACAGAAGATCATTTAAACTCTCAAAGAATGAGAGGTCTGGTTGGGGAATTGGGTGAAAACACACTTGGTGTTAAAAGTCGATTTGGACGGGTGTGGATTCCTCGTTTCGGGGATCTATGTGTGAGGATTTTGGATGAAGCTCACAAGACTCGATAGTCCATTCATCCTAGTGCCACAAAGATGTATCATGATATGAAGAAAGATTCTTGGTGGTCGGGTATGAAGCGTGACATGGTGGAACATGTGAGTAAGTCTCTTACTTGTTTGCAAGTGAAGGCCGAACATCAGAAACCGTATGGGAAGGTCCAACCTTTGGATATACCGGAATGGAAGTGGGAGCCCATCACCATGGATTTCATTACGAAGCTGCCACGTAATCTAAAGGGGTACGATGAAATATGGGTGACTGTTGACCATTTGACGCAAAGTACTCCTTTCCTACCAATCCGTAAGACATATTCATCAGAGAGGTTGGCTGACTTGTTCATCAAGGAGATTGTAACTCGTCATGGTGTGCCAGTGTCCATTGTGTCTGATCGTGACACCCGGTTTACGTCTAAATTCTGGAAGAAATTCCACGATGCTATGGGGACGAGGTTACATATTAGGACGGCTTATCATCCCCAAACTGATGGTCAGTCAGAAAGGACCATTCAGACATTGGAAGACATGCTTCGGGCATGTGTGATTGATTTTGGGGGAAGTTGGGATGACCACCTGCCACTAGCTGAATTCTCGTAAAACAATAGTTATCATGCCAGCATTGGCATGCCACCATATGAGATGCTATACGGTAGAAGATGTCGAACACCCATTTGTTGGTGTGATATTGGTCAAACGGAGCTAGGAAGCATCGAGGTAATCAAGGCTGCGACTGAGAAACTCGAAAAGATCAAAGCCTTCATGAAGGCAGCTAAAGATAAGCAGAAGTCGTATGCTGATAGAAGACGCAGACCGATCAAGTTTCGGGTGGGTGATCAGGTTATGTTGAAGGTCTCACCTTGGAAGGGTATTATCTGATTCAGGAAGCGGGCCAAGTGGAGCCCAAGATATATAGGCCCTTTCCGAGTCATCGCTCGTGTAGGAGAGGTGGCTTATCGATTGGAGTTACCAGATGAGTTGAGTGGAATCCACCCGACATTTCACGTATCTCATCTAAGAAAGTGATTAGATGATGAAAACATGATTGTTCCATAGGAGGACATTGAAGTAAATGAAAGGCTCATTATGTGGAGCAACCAGTGGAAATCATCGATTAGAAAGAGAAGAGGTCGAGAAATAAAGTGTTCCTCTTGTGCGTGTACAGTGGAAGCACAGGAAGGGATCCAAATCTACGTGGGAAACTGAGGAGGAGATGAGGTAGCAGTATCCTCATCTGTTTGATGAATAATAGGTTTCACGGACGAAACCTATAAAAGGGGGTGGACTTGTAACACCCGGTTATTTTAAAAAAATACATGAAATGAAGAATAAAAGAAAGAAATGTAATAAAGTCCAAGTGGAGGGACTAAAAGTGTCCAAAAGGACAAAACTTTGAAAAAGTTGGTGTAAAGGTGAGCATGGCCGCCCACCCTCACCTCACATCAACATTTCTTCGGTTTTAGAGAGAGAGCAGGGGAAAACTCTCGGCTTGTAGAAGAAAAAGAAGTGAACGAATTCAAGGTAAGAATTCGTGGTTTTTATGTGTTTATGACGGGTTTTATCCTGGTTATGTGTTTATGTGCTTATGTGTTTGTGTATGTGCTCGGGTGTGTGTATTTGGTGTTGTTTTTAGGTGTTTGAACTCATTGCAAGCGGGTTAGAAAGGAAGAAACATCCAGTTGCATCAGGTGAGTTCTAGACCCTGGTTTTTACTTGTTTTAAAGATCTTTGGGGCTGAAAATGTATTAATATGATTTTTACAAGGTTATGTATGCTTACCCGTATGT
The DNA here is from genome assembly GCA_025506515.1 of Flaveria trinervia. Taxonomy (NCBI): domain Eukaryota; kingdom Viridiplantae; phylum Streptophyta; class Magnoliopsida; order Asterales; family Asteraceae; genus Flaveria; species Flaveria trinervia. The sequence continues at coordinate 73,812,889 of CM046451.1, read as the reverse complement.
AATGTGCATGATTGGATGTTGATTCTTGAATGCTTACAGGTTGTTCATGTTTAGAATAGCCACATTAAGCTTAGAATTGATGGGTTCGATGATTGGGTTGAAAACATACTGGAAACATGTTGAACAGAGGGTCCATGCGCCTAGGTAAGGCTCATACGCCTGAAAATGCCTTAGAAAGATTGTGTAATCCATGCGCCTGAACAGTGGGCCATGCGCCTAGAAATATTAGTCGAATGACTAAGTGTAGGGCCATGCGCCCCAATAGTGCCCATGTTCCCAAGTGGCTCATGCGCCTAAGTGGCTCATGCGCCTGAATAGTACCCATGCGCCAAGAATTTGGGCTGGAATTGACTAAGTGTCTAGACGTCCAGGATTCCCAATGCGCCTAAGCACTCATGCGACTGCATAGTGCCCATGCGCCTAAAAGTTTCTCATTCGCCTAAGTGTTCCCCATGCGTCTGCATAGTGTCCATGCGCCTACATAGTGCCCATGCGCCTAAGGACTTAGAATATTTTTCTGATTTTTGGGGAAAAAGTGTAATGTAGGCTTTGACATGGGAGATTCCCGGGGGCTATGTTAGTTGACTTTTCGGCTCATAGATGGTATGATGGGCATGTTATGTTATGTGATTGATGATGATGTGGCATGGTTATACATGATGTATGTTATGTGTGTATGATGCCCTGCTTGATGATGTATGAATGATATGTTTATGTTCCTTATGATGATGTGTGTTTATCTTTCCCATGACTTTACATGGATGTTAATGAATAAATGAAGTATTATGTAACGTTAAGTGAAAGATAAAGGAAAGAGGAAGATGAAGTAAGAATGCATGCATTAATGAGTAATGAAAGTAGAGATAGTCTTGTAAGCATGGCATGTACATCGGGGTCTTTCTTTATGATTGACCATTTGCATAGAACTATTGCTGCATACCTTAGGTACTGTGACCACGAGGTGCAATGCACCGTTATAGAAGGTCTATGATAGGCCTAGGTCCAGAACCACGAACAGAAATGTATTGCATATGGCAATGGTAAACCTAAATCATACTTAGGTACTGTGACCACGAGGTGCGATGCACCGTTATAGAAGGTCTATGATAGACTTAGCTCCAGAACCACGAACAGAAAGATATTGTATAGTAAACCTAAATCTTACCCTAGGAACTGTTTGCACGAGGTGCGTTGCACCGTTATAGAAGGTCTATGATAGGCTAGGTCCTGTACCATGAACAGAAGGGAAGGTTATGGTTGTATGAAAGAAAAAGTAAAGCATGAAAGATTAAAGAAGATAATGATGACATTATCTGTATGTACGCATGACGTATGATCATGGATGAATGAAAAGTATAGTATGATTTTGAAAGAAAGTAAAGAACGATTTTCGTAAGAAAAGTATGTTTTATTTATAAAACTAGAACTCACTCAGCAACGCTGACTTTTATACATTTTCAGTTGGCAGGTAAACATTGCTAGGGATGGCACGAGGCGACTACTCAGCTCTTTTGGATGGCATTCTTTTGTTAGTGTTTTTGCTTTGTAATACGAACGAAGGATATTCTGAAATGAACGCTTGTATTAACTTGCAAAAACCTTTGTAATGATATGAAAAGTATATTTTATTTATGTTTCTCCTTGATAGGATCTCAGCATCTAGTTTGATCGATTCGAATGATTTCAGCAGCGGAATAGAGTACCAACTAGCACAATTCGAGCAAGAATACAAAGATATAGCAATGAATAGAATTAGTGATAGAGAGAGAAAGTTTCTGTAAAAGGATTATTTCATTCAATCACATGCTTGGCATGGCTTTCGCAAAATTACAATTTAGGTCATTCTTCCTTATATAAGGAAAGATGACGTAGGCTGATGTCACTTGATAGTGACATCTAACCGTTATTTAACAAACTACTGAACACTAAAACTACTGAAGATGTCAAGCAGCTGACATCTTCTTACAAGAAGCTAAGTGTTTACTTATTACAAAACTACTCATAAGAAACTACTGAAACTATAACGACTCAAGAACAAGCTCTTCAGTCGTTTTAGAAAACTACTGAAAGTAAAAACATAAAACTACTGATAAACACAACTACTGAAGAAGTACTCTTCAACTGTTGTGACAAACAACTGAAACATCAGCACTTGGTCTTCAGACTTGAACTTCAGACGTTTCATCAGCTGATGACTTCAGTAGATGTCATCAGCTGATGTCGTCAGTCTTTGACTTCAGACTTTGTACATCAGTTGTTGATCTTCAGCACTTGTGGACTCTTCAGCTGTTGAACTTCAGTACTTTGGTCTCAGCTTCAGCACTTGTATTCTTCAGCTGTTGACCTTCAGTACTTGGTCTTCAGCTTCAGGACTTGTGTTCTTCAGCTATTGGACTTCAGCACTTTAGTCTTCAGCTTCAGCACTTGTGTTCTTCAGCTGTTGAGCTTCAGCACTTTAGTCCTCAGCTGTTGAAGTCTTCAGTACTTGTTCTTCAGTTGTTGAAGTCTTCAGCACTTATCGAACTGCTGATGAAGCCTTCAGCAGTTGTTGTGATATCATGTGGGACTTAGAGGTTTTCTGATCTTGGCTCATTGGTTCTTTTGGTCCACAAGCTCCCCCTGAACCAATGCAGCCAAAACCTCTAATTGATTTATTTTCCCACTTATTTTTGGCAGAATGGTTGGTCTTTTTCCTTCTTGATCAGTTGAGAAGATGACCCATATAAGCACTGGCCTGGGAATGAGTCTTTGATGATTTGGTTGGCAATGTATGGATGGGAGCTCTGTATTGGGGAATTGGACACTGAGTGTTCCCCCATCCATGAGACTCACTTCCTAACTATGAGCTTGTAGGATTCCTGGTGTAGGCCTCCAAAAATACAATTTGTTCCTCCATGGTGAGGTCCTCTGCCTCACCATCAAAGAATCCTTCTGGCCCATAGTACTCAGACAGGAATTTGACCTGTTTTCCATTTTTGAGTACCACTGTTGTAATCTGTCTGTAAGCAAATTCATCAGGATGATGACCTTCTAACAGCAATGGTAACTCATCCTTTCTGATCTCATTCAGCCTCTTATACACCAGCCCCATTTTGATCATTCTGTTCTCCAACATCTTTTGTGGGGGCATGTTTGAGGTGTAGGCCTTTTTGAAATCTTCCAGGATTTCCCAGGGTGAGACTACAGGGCTAAGGAGATCACTTCATCTACAATCTTTTTCACTTGCCCATTGTATCTCTGAGGGATATTTTTCTTTTGTATTCTATGAGCCACCCTGGGATCAGGCCAAATTCTTACTCTTTCTTTCACATACTGAAAAGTATGTCTAAGAGTATAAATCCTGAGCTTGTTTTTCATATTAATGATGGAGGAAGTGGCTGCATATGCTTTATCTACTCTCCTCAATAACTCTTCATCATGCAATCTGTGTTGTTCTTCTTCTTCCAATTTCACTTTGATTGCATCTCTTTGTGGCTCAGAGTTATTGCAAGAGAGAGATCTTTGGCCTTAGGCAACTGCAGAACAGCTGAGATCGGCAGCCTGTCTTCATCATCATCATCTTCTTCTTCAGCCTCAACACCTTTCTCTTCTTCTGCTTAGGTGCATCATCGGCTGTTGGTTTTAAGGGTAAGGGAGTTGGTTTTGTGGGTTGTTGTTGTGGTTGAGGTTGTTTTGGAGAGGGAATGTTGACAGGCTGAGTTAGCAGTTTGGAGGTGAGTGTGGCTTTTGAGTGTTTGGCTAGCTCAGTCCTGCTCCATGCTCCTGCTTCATTCAAAGCTTCTATTACTAATCCCTTAGTATATGCCTCAGACGAATAGATCTTGGAGGTTATGGCCAAGATGCTGTCCCTGGTCCATGATTTTATTTGATCAATGATCTCCCACGGTATTTGCTGATAAATCTGATCATGATCTCAAGTCTTTCTCTATCCATTGTGCTGTAGCTGGCCCATCTTTGTTGAATCTCTTCGATCTCTAATCTTCTTATTTCAGAGTCCAGCTTTTTAGTATTGAAACCTTGCCTAAACAGCTGATCAATGATATTGTCCATTGATCTGTTGTGTTCAGCATCAGCCTCTTTAACCATTCATTCAAGTTTTTCTCTTTTTTAGCACCTTTCTTTTTCTTATATGTGACATGAAAGTCCTTTTGACTTTCATGTACTTTCTCCTTTTCAGCTCCTTCTCATTCTCATTCTCATTCTCCTTCTCTTTCTCGGTCTCATACACACAGTCCTTCTCTAATTCCACTTCTTTGTCCTTCTCTTTCTCTTTCTCCTTCTCCATCCTCTTTCTTTTAGCTTTCACTGCTGGAATCTCCCCCTTTTTGGGTGCATTGGTTTTAAGGGTTTGATCAGCAGAAAGCTTTTGGCTCAGTACATCCTCCACCATAGGTTGTAAGACAGAAGAAAGTCTCTCATCAACAGTTTAATGACAAGTTCAGTTATCTGCGGTGTGATGAGAGATAGGGGATTTTGAGGGATAGCATCCATTTGCTCCGGGGGTTTTGGTCCTGAGAAATGGTGCCAGAAACAGAGGCAGGTGGCTGAGATTCTTTGAGTGGCTGTGTGTTTAAGTGACCTTCAGAGGAAGGTGCCATCTGTTGGGTTGATGTGGTGGCAGATGGTCTTTCTCCCTAAGAGAGTTGGTCAAGTAGTTTTTGCAGCCTACTGACTTCCTCCTCTAGGATTATGTTCTGGGCAAGAACATCATAAAAGAAGCCCAGGTCATCATCAGCAGATGCTGAATCACCTGACCTCCTGCTTGTAGCAGGATGTACATGCACTGGGTAGACCAGATGTAGCATGTGCCCCTTTGTCTTTGAACTGGGGACTTCCAGCCTCAGGACTTTGTCCTTCATCAGCTATTGCCTCTGGTGAGGTCTTAGTTATGTTACCAATCTCAGTCTGATCATATGCTGATTCAGAAGAGGTGGCAGCCTCACCAGATGTTCTGATCTCCATATCCACACCAGGAGATAGAACATTTAAACCCCGGTGCTATGGGTTGTCAGAAGCATGTGTATCCTCTTCCTCAATTGTTGTTGTTCTCCCTTTTGTTGGTGGTTGTAGGGGAGGAGGAGAGGCATGCAGCTGAGTCAGCACCGTAGCAATTATAATGGTTGGACTTTGGGGGGCATTTGCATGGGGAGAGGGGATAGAAGCTGATTGCATCCGGAGAGGGATGCTCTTCAATGATAACCTCCTCAAGTGAGAGAGGTCTCAGTAATGTGGTTTCCCATGAAGTGGTTGCAACAGGATCCTTTTGAGAGGATACCTGTGCGGCTGTTGCTGGTTGAGTCTTTAACACTACTGGAGTTTGAACCAGTAGGTTTATCCTGTTTGGGTGGTACAGGAGCATCATCAGGGGACTCATCTCCTGATTAGCTTGTTTGGGTTTGGATTTTGGCTTGGTGGGGACTTTGGATCTGGCAGTTGAAGCTGTGGGTTCCCTTTGCTTGGGTTTGAGCAAACGGGCAGCTTCTTTGAGAGATTGGTCGGAGTTATGCCTAGAGTATACCTCAGCTAGAACAGCTGGTGCAGGGACTCCAAGGCCAACATGGCCATCAGTTTGTAATTCATTTAAAATTATGGCCATCAGAAACCTGGGATATAATAGCCATCTGTTTCCCATAGGTTTTTGTGCCAGATCTTTGATTTCTAGAAACATAATTTGTGAAAAATTTAAAGGTTGGTGTTCTAGAATTGAATATAATACCTGTTGCCACCGGGAAGACATTTGATCCCATGAGGATGTCTTCGAGGCTAAGCAAACATTCACCATATGAAATATCAGTCTTTCAGCATCAGGGAAGTTCTTCTTCAGTATGGTAGCAGCTCGAAGATTCCGTCCGTCACCCATTGTTGATGAAGGACATATCAGTTGTGCCCTTCGGGTACTCATTCACAGCAGTAGCATATTGTAATTTAGCACTCGACGAATGCTATCAGTGTAACCTCTACTTGTTTTGGTTAACCAATGACCGAACAGAAATTTGGCCGGAAGCATCAGTGTGAACGTAGGCATTGGACCAAAACTGACTTAGTGACTCTGGGTAGATGGTCGAGTTTAAGAGCAGAGCAGTACTATACCGAGAATCAGCCATTAGGTCTATGGCGTGATCAAACTTTGTCCAAAGGGCCGATTTCATGAGGTAGGCGACGCAATTATGTCTGGTTTTGACTCAGCCATTTGCCATGATGAAGTGAGAAGAACGGCTAATGGAACATTTAGAGAGAAGACAGTATTTATAGTGGTTGGGATAGGAAAAGGCTGAAGAAAACTACTGAAGGTTTTGGTGTGTGTCATCAGCTGTTTGAAACTACTGATGACTGTATTAACCTTCAGAGGTTTAAAACGCTGACAGTGGTGGTGTTGTCATCAGGTGTTATAAAACAACTGAAGACTTGGTTTTGACCATCAGACATTGAACAGCTGAAGTCTTGGTGTTACCATCAGTATTTATGAAACTACTGAAGGTCGTGGTTTTGACTTCATGATGTAAACAACTGAGGACTTGGTGTTTGTCATCAGTAGTTGTGAAACTACTGAAAACAGTGGTTTTGCCATTGACTTGGTATTAGTTATCAGTAGTTGTGAAACTACTAAGATTATGGTCTTGCTTCAGTTGTTTAGAAACAGCAGTTGTAGAAACAACTAAAGAGAAATTACTCATCAGTTGTTTTCGTCAATTCTTAGCTTTTCAGCTGTTTCATACTGTCCTCAACACTTATCAGACTTTTCATCTGCTTTTCAGGTGTTTCATAGGACGTCAGTACTTATCTGTTTTTACTGATTTCAATAGTTGTAACTACATCAGTAGTTGTAACTACATCAGTAGTTTAGAACAAATAAAGTACTTCAGTACTTGTGAGGCATTTAGCCTTTAGTAGTTATAAAAACTACTGAGGGTAAAAGAACTCGTCAGTACTTATATGTGATATGGTTACCAATGATCATCAGTACTTATTACTGAGATCATCAGTAGTTGTCACTTATTCTAGCTGCAGCATACCAAGCCTTAACACTAGGTTGTGGAAAGTTGAACTATCCAAAGGCTTAGTAAAATGTCTGCAAGCTCATCAGCACTAGGTACAAACATAGGATTAATTAGACCCTTTTCAAAACAATCTCTTATAAAATGATGTCTAATTTCTATATGTTTGGTCCTAGAGTGCTAGACTGTATTTTTGACATTGCAAAGAGCTGAAGCACTATCCATTAATAACGGAGTCTTAGTCTCTGTAATGCCATAATCCAAAAGTTGATTCTGAAGCCAGAGTACTTGGGATGTACAACTTGCAGCAGCAATGTACTCGGCTTCAGCATGGATGTAGCAACAGATGTTTGTTTCTTACTCTGCCAAGAATCAAACAGTTGCCTAGGAATTGACATCCACCAGAAGTTGATTTCCTGGTTAACTTACGCCCTGCATAGTCACTATCAGAGAAAGCAACTAATTGCAGAGTGCCCAGTGGAATACCATAAACCTAGAGATGTGTACCTTGCAAATATCTAAAGATCCTCTTGACTGCAATCAGATGAGACTCTTTAGGTGCAGCCTGAATCTAGCACACATGTAGCAAACATAATATCTGGTCTAGAAGCTGTTAAATACATCAAGGACCCAATCATCCATCTGTAAAGCGTTTCATCAACAACTTAACCTTTCTGATCAATATCCAATTGTGGTGTTGTACATGGGAGTAGAACAGGGCTTACAGTTTTGTAAATCAAACTTATTTAAAAGATCTTTTGTATATTAGACTGATGAATGAAAATTCCATCAGCTTTTTGTTTGATTTGCAAGCCTAGAAAGAACTGTAATTCTCCCATTGCACTCATTTCAAACTTCCTTTGCATTAATTTTGTAAAATCATCACACAACTGGGGATCAGAGGATGTAAATATAATATCATCAACATAAATTTGAACAAGTAGCATATGCTGATCCACCTTCTTAATAAATAAGGTTTTATCTATGGAGCCTCTAGTGAATTTATTTTGCAGAAGAAAGTTAGATAATTTCTCATACCAGGCTCTAGGAGCTTGTTTCAACCCATAAAGAGCCTTATCAAGCTTGTATACCCATTCTGGTGTTTATTATCCTCAAAACCTGGTGGTTGACACACATAAACTTCTTCTTTTATTTTACCATATAAAAATGCACTTTTAAGATCCATTTGAAAACATTAAGATTGTGGAGTGCAGCATAGGCTAAGAACAATCTAATTGCCTCCAGTCTGGCTACAGGGGAAATGTTTTCATCATAATCAATACCTTCTTCTTGTGCAAACCCCTGAACAACAGTCTGGACTTGTTCTTAACAATAAGCCCATTTTCATGTTTTTTATTTCCTAACACCCATTTAGTGCCTATTGCACACTTACCTGGGGGAAGAACAAGCTCCCACACTTGCTGCTTTTTGAACTGAAGAAGCTCAAGCTGCATTGCTTCAACCCAGCCATTGTCTCTAAGTGCAATATGATAATTCTTTGGCTCTAGCTGACTGATGAAGAGAGCATAGAAGCAGAAACTGGACAATTGACTTCTGGTTGAAACTCCACAATTGATATCACGAATGATTTGAGACATTGGTGATTCTTCAGCTCTTGATAAACATGAAATCAGTGCAAGTGATTGTAGAACCTTCAGCAGCAACAGATGTTGATGTAGACTCTTGAAACCATGTAGATGGTGGCAACTCAAATGAGGTTGAAGATGTAGAAACCTCATCAGCACTAGTTGTGGATGAAGCTACTGAAGCTACAGGAGCATCAGGTTTGAGGACACAGGCAGTTGGTCACTAAACCTAAAGATGAGTACTGCTATCATCATCATCATTAGCACCGGCAGTACCATCAGGTGGTGAGCTGTTGACAGCAGCAACAAAAGAAGTTTGATAAGGAACATATTGCAGTATGTCCAAATCAAATAGCTCCACAGGGCTTTATGGAATCTTGTCCTTTGGAGATTCATTAAACTTAACATGTAGAGTCTCTTCACCATCTTTGTTCTGCAGTTGAAGACTCTGTATGCTTTGCAAGTTGATGAATAACCAACAAAGTACCCTGCATCCACCTTAGGATCAAATTTTTGGAGTTGATCCCGTGTGTTGAGAATGAAACAAGGACATCCAAAGCTCTGAAGAATGAAATTAGAGGGGCAAATGATGAAGAACTTCATATGGAGTCTTGATCAACCTCTGATTTACTAGAACTCTATTCTGTACATAGCAAGCTGTATTGACAGCTTCAGCCCAAAAAGTCATTGGCAGTCCAGAATCAGCCAACATGGACCTTGCAGCTTCAATAAGGGTCATGTTCTTTCTCTCCACTACTCCATTTTGTTCAGGAGTTCTTGGAACACTAAACTGCCTCTTTATTCCCTTTTAGAGGTAGAACTCATCAAGTGTATTGTTTCTGAATTCTGTTCCATTATCACTTCTAAACACTTGACTAGAGGGAATACTGCTTCTCAACATACAACACAAAGTTGATAATCTTCTGAGCTGCCTCATCCTTTGAATGCAAGAAGAAAGTCCATACAAATCTGGAGTAATCATCCACAATTACCAGACAATATTTCTTCTTAGCCATACTCATCACTCTCACAGGACCAAAGAGATCCATGTGAAGAAGCTGTAAGCAGGCAGTGGACTTAGGTTCTTCTATGGAGGGAAATGAGGCTTTGTGTTGTTTTCCTTTTAACAAGCAGTGCAGTTATCTTCACATTTGAACTCCTTCATAGGCAGTCCCCTTACTAAACCATGTTTTATCAGCTGATTTATGTTTTTGAGATTAACATGACCCAGCCTTCTATGCCATAGAGTAGATTCTTGAGGGGAAGCCTTGGAAAATAGGCAAGGATGGCCTTTGAGAAATCTATTTTCTTGGAAAGATCTAAGGCATACACTCTTCATGTCCTGTTGGCCTTCAGGAGAGTGTATTCATCCAACACCTTATCAATCAAACTTAGAACTTTGGATGACAGAATCCACAGTTCTGACTGGTGAAAAGAGCAACATGGCCTTTGTCACACATTTGACTGACACTCAAGAGGTTGTACTTGAGATTTTCCACATGGTTAACATCATCAAACTTTATTTCCCCATTGGAAACAAAGCCTTTGCCGATGATGTAACCCTTTGCATCATTGCCAAATGACACAAACCCCTTCCTTCCTTGAGAGTAGTCATTAAGAAGTGATCTGTTTCCTGTCATATGCATGGATCCCCCACTGTCTACATACCAATGCCTCTGTGGCATGTTGAAGAACCCTGCAAAACACAACGAATTAGTTAGATTTTGAGACCCAAACCTTTTTGGTTTTGGGCTTGTTCTCATCAACAGATGGTAAACTAACAGGTTTGTTGGAAACAACAGCCTGAGAGGAGAAGATGGTGAAGAAGAGGAATCCTTTGGCTTGACCTCCTTTTCTGTGGTTTCAACATAGGAACATCTAATTGGTTAACTCTTCCCAATAGATGTTGAACCATCATAACCAGCTGTGTCTGATTTTGTGATAAAGCTTTCAGCTCTACAGACAATTGGCATTGGAGTTTGATAAGTTCCTATGTTGCACCTTCTTCTTTTGGGCAATCTCAGCTGTTACCTGTTTAACCCCTTCCTTTTTGATTTCTTTTTGGACTTAAGGGTTACAGGATTTGATGTTGCTGGTACAAATGTGGCTTCAAACTCAGTTTTCATTTTAACCATTTTCTCTTTAATTTCCTCTTTATGTTTGAGTTTGGATCCTCTTTTGTACGAGGACAAACCACATATTTCACATGGTTTCTTTTTCATCTTATGTTGATCATCAACTAAAGAGAATGAAACTACTAAAGACTTGTTCTTCAACACTTTGGAAGCACTATTTGCTTTCTTGACTTCCTCTTTAGTAGTCTTCAAACCCTTTCTACTAACAGTTTTCTTCTCTTCAGTGCTGACAGTAGTTGGAGTTTGAACTTCAGGTGTTAAATCTTGCTCTCCAGTCCTTTCAGGACTTCCAGAAATAACTCCTGAGTTGATCAACTCTTTGATCATGTGAGTGTCAGTATTTTAACCATCAAGTTCAGCTGATAGCTTCAACGAGGGAATAAGACTAACTTCAACTTCTGATGGTGCTCTATCAGAAAGTGAATCACATGATGAGGTGGATTGGTTATTGCTTTCTCCATCAGATTTCACTTCTGCTCTTGAAGAAAAATATGTAGGAGGAGCAGTGTGATTATAACCAATGCCAAACTTCACACTGGAAGCTGATTGCTTACTAAGAAGCATTTCAAAACCTTTGCATGATTGTACCCATCGATCACACTCTACTTGGGTGACTGCAAGGGTTTCTTTGAGGTCTTTGTACTTTTCTAAAAGTACCTCTTCCCTAGCCTTATCATCAGTGATTTGGCATTTAAGTTTATAAATCTCATCATTTTTCTCTTTAAGCATAGACTCAAACTCAGCTTTTCTTTTGGAAATGATCATTTCTAGATCTATGTTCTTATTATTAAAGCTACATTTGCTTCTCTAATAGAGGCAAATGCTGCTATGCATGTTTCAGAACATAATTTGGCCTTAGCCTCAGAGGATACCTGTGATGAAGAGGCATTTGAGGATGATCCTCTGCAGACTCCAGAGCCATAAGTGCCAGATTCCCAAAAGGACTGTCACCACCATGTTGACCAGCACCTGTGAACAGTTGTTCATGACTAGACATGTCATCTGGTAAACTGCTCCAGTCAACAACTCCAGGGGTGAAGAAGCTGTTTGTTGAGGTTGAGGAGGTTGATGAGATTGAGATGGTTGAGGCTCAGGAAGAGCATGTGGTTCTTGAGCAATGGGTGCTTGAACCTGACTGGTTTGTGGCATGTAATAACAAGGTAAGGATATGGCATTGGACCCTGAGGAACAAAATATGCAGGAGATTGTGGTTGAGAATGATGACCAGAATTGACAGGATGTTGCCCTCTGTGTTGTTGACTATTGCCAGGGAAAGTCACAAAGGGTGCAGAAGAATTAGATCCAGATGATCTACATTCTCTAGCAAAGTGTCCAAGCCTGTGGCATTTGTGACACCTCAACTTACTATTGTCAAAACCAACTTTGGTTTTGCCAGAGAGTCCTGGAACTTTCTTTTCTAGTCTTTTGTAGAACTTCTGAGATCTGATATTTATTAAGGCCATTTGGCTCAAAATATCCCTCTTCTAAGTCATCATCATCAGCAATCCCCTTGAGATCATCCATGATGAAGCATAGATTGTCATTATTACACCCAGTAAACTGACTATCCACACTCACAAATGCAGAATCAGAAGTGTTTGAAGAGAAATCAATATGCTCATCAAACTAGCATTCAGATGAAGCATATTCTGCTCATGACCACCCAAGGCAGTGTTGCCCTGGTACAAAGTCTTTCTGCTCTCTCTCTCTTTCGAATGTAAGCAGTTTCCCATGAAGTTGGGTGAGAGATAGACTATCCAGATTTGCACTGGAGCGTAGGACAATTGTATATGTGTCCCATCTCTCAGGCAGTGATCTGAGGAATCTGTGGTTCATTTGGCTTTTGGTATATTCATGTTTAACCATTTTAAACTCAGAGATTAAACATGAAAACCGCTCAAACTGCTGAGTCAGAGTCTCACACCCTTTCTATGAGCAAAAGTCTCATACCGTTGGGCGAGGATTTCCCTGTTGTTTGCTAAGACCTCATCAGTGCCACCAAATTGTTCTTTCAGTGCATTCCAAAGGTCATGAGCAGTTTCATGATGCATAAGCCTGGAATAGATTTCATTAGGCAGTGCCATGGCTAGATTCCATGGGCTTTAGCATCAATCTCAAACAACTTCTTGTCCTCATCGAGTATTGTTCCTTCTTCTTCGGAATCAACTGATTTGTTTCCGGATGATTCACCATTGGCTTATGTGGTCCATGTACCACGGATCTCCAAGAACCTGAACTATTGACAGACAGGTGATGGAGCATTCTTCGTTACCAAATGTTTACTCATTCCTAACCAGCATTGGAGGCTTGGTTGAGGACCAGTATTGTGTGATATCAAGGTAGAAGGTTAGCCATTTTCGAAAATTTAGACAAATTCAAGATAAGCAAAACAAATTTAGCTCAAAACCACTAAGAACCTCAATTAAAATAGCCAAAAGCGACAGAACTTCAATCTCTATAACAGATTCATGCGAATTTGCTAGTTCGATCAAACTTAGAGCAAATGAGCATTTTCAATGATCAATTGTTAGATGGATCAATGATTAACCAGCTCTGATACCATTTGATAGGATCTCAGCATCTAGTTTGATCGATTCGAATGATTTCAGCAGCAGAATAGAGTACCAACTAGCACAATTCGAGCAAGAATACCAAAGATATAGCAATGAACAGAATTAGTTATAGAGAGAGAAAGTTTCTGCAAAAGGAATATTTCATTCAATCACACGCTTTGGCATGGCTTTCGCAAAATTACAATTAGGTCATTCTTCCTTATATAAGAAAGATGACGTAGGCTGATGTCACTTGATAGTGACATCTAACCATTATTTAACAAACTACTGAAACACTAAAACTACTGAAGATGTCAAGCAGCTGACATCTTCTTACAAGAAGCTAAGTGTTTACTTATTACAAAACTACTATAAGAAACTACTAAAACTACAAAACTGAAGAACAAGCTTCTTCAGTCGTTTTACAAAACTACTGAAAGTAAAAACATAAAACTACTGATAAACACAACTACTGAAGAAGTACTCTTCAGCTATTGTGACAAACTACTGAAACTTCAGCACTTGGTCTTCAGACTTGAACTTCAGACGCTTCATCAGCTGATGACTTTAGTAGATGTCATCAGTTGATGTCTTCAGTCTTTGTCTTCTGACTTTGTACATAGTTGTGATCTTCAGCACTTGTGGACTCTTCAGCTGTTGAACTTCAGTACTTTGGTCTTCAGCTTCAACACTTGTATTCTTCAGCTGTTGACCTTCAGTACTTTGGTCTTCAGCTTCAGCACTTGTGTTCTTCAGCTGTTGGACTTCAGCACTTTAGTCTTCAGCTTCAGCACTTGTGTTCTTCAGCTGTTGAGCTTCAGCACTTTAGTCCTCAGCTGTTGAAGTCTTCAGTACTTGTTCTTCAGTGTTGAAGTCTTCAGCACTTGTCGAACTGCTGATGAAGCCTTCAGCAGTTGTTGTGATATCATGTGGGACATAGAGGTTTTCTGATCTTGGCTCATTGGTTTTTTGTCCAACACTGCTGCAATGTTTTCATGAGGCAAATGTATTTATAATATTTTATGTGCAAAGAATGACCAACTGTGAGGTCTCGGGAAGGGGGCCTTACATGTTGGTATCAGAGCCAAAGTTTAAGTGAAATAGGTAAATTTTCAAAATAAACCTTAACTTAACTGAGAATGGGATGGAATGGGAATGGGATTCCAATCTGAGTAGCTGCGTGCAATCAGGTGTTTTCGTAATGTTAACCAGTTTATGAGCGTATGGTATGTGGTTATGTGTTGTATGTAGATTTAGATACTGATTAAGTCAGGATAGGAGATGCTTGGGGTATGAAGAGTAAAGTAAGTGGCTAATCATAACTGGCCACTGTAATTAGGGACTTACTATACTTGACATAAACTAAGTGTTACCTTCAATGACTGCTTTTGTTTGATTCTTACAGTGTGTTAGAAGATGGCTGGTGGTAGATCTTCAAAAGCCTCTCGTGGTGGAGGTCATGGTGCTGCTCCATGACCCAAGAGAGGGAGACCCAGAGTCGAGAAAGTTGTTCAAGAAGAACAGAGACCCCTCATCCGGATGGAGGCAATGAGAGCTCCAATCGGAGAGCCTCAGTAAAGGAGGCTGTGGTGAAAGAGGTTCACCAGGTCATGCAGACGATTCTACCGTCTGTGGTGACTGAAGTGATTAAGGCAGTAAGGGATGGGGAAACGAAGGAGAGGAACAGGTCCCAGGGGCATGGGAACAACCAGAGCCAAAAACGGTTCTCTCTAATGATAAGGAGGAAGAAGAGGAGCCTGTGCTGGAGGTGACTAGAGGCTGTAACTATGGGGCGTTTATGAGATACAAGCCCCCTACTTTAATGGAAACGACACTGCTGCAGCTGCTCACCGGTGGGTGAGGGAAATGGAGGTTGTCCATGATATTAGCGAGTGCCAGGAAGACCAAAAAGTGAAGTTCGCTACCCATTCTTTTGTGGATTCGGCTTTGTGCTGGTGGGACAACATTTTCCAAACCGAGGGTAGCAGGGCCATCGGGAGGATGAGATGGTCTAAGCTCAATAAGTTAGTGATTGAAGAGTTTTTTCATCATCGGGAAATGGACAAGGTCGAAAGCAAGTTCCTGCAACTAGAGGCGGGAACAATGATGCACTAGCAGTACACCACGAAATTCAATGAGATGGCACGTCTGCTGTCGGATCAAGTGACACCTCTGTCTCAAAAAATAAAGAGGTACATTCAGTGTTTGCCAGCGGATATTCGAAGGCACATGATCGCTACCCGGCCGAGCACGTTTAGGTCGGCAGTGGATTTGGCAGGGAGACTGCGTGATTAGAGGACGGTGGTGGTGAATGAAAGTGGAAAGAAGAGTGGTGGTGATCATAACTGGCAGGGAAAAGGTTTGGTCGGGGTAATGCTTCGACGGGTAACAAGAAGGCCCGGGTGGACAACCGTCGTGTGGTCGCATCGGGTGTGGGTGCAAGGAGGTGTGATAGGTGTGGGAGAGAACACAGCAGGGAATGCAGGCTGGGTTGAATGTATGCTTCAAATATGGGAAGCCGGGGCATATAGCCAAGGACTGTCATACGGTCCGGTGTTTTAACTGTGGCATGGAGGGCCACGTGAACAAGGATTGTAAGAAGCCCAGGGCTGAGAGTTCAAGAGCGAAGAAGGCTGGAGGAGAAGGACAGAAGGCAAGCACCCGAGCTTTCACGATGACTCGCGAGGAGGCTAGGACAGACCCCGACGTGGTGTTAGGTATGTTTCTAGTAAACCAAACTCATGCATCTATGTTGTTTGATTCTAATGCTAGTAGGAGTTTCATTTCTATTGCCTTTCGTGCTAAGTTTCCCAGTAAGAGTAGATGTATTGATGAGCCCTTCGAGGTAGATACTGCCATAGGTAAGTCTATAAGGATTTCTGAGGTGATAGAAGATTGTGACATAGAACTAGACGGTCATAAGTTTCCTGTCAGACCATTCGTGATGACCTTAGGCGGTTTCGATGTAGTCCTAGGAATGGATTGGTTGGCGGACTACGAAGCGAATATTGTGTGTCACAAGAAGATGAGCTGATTGACAGCACCTGACGGGGATAAGGTGATGGTTTATGGTGATCGAGTCGCGACGATCCCGAAAGTGATTTCGATGGCAGTGGCGGGAAAGTGCTTGAGGCGTGGATGTAGTGCCTACTTGGCCTACGTAAAGGGTGTGACGCGCCAACACCACAACAATCTGATGTATCAGTTGAGTGTGACTTTCCGGACGTATTCCGGAAGACTTACCAGGTGTGCCACTGGATCGCGAGATTGAGTTCCAAATTGATCTGATACCCGGTGCACAACCCGTTGCCAAAGCACCATATCGGTTAGCTCCGACAGAAATGAAAGAACTTATGGGGCAGTTGCAGGAGCTGCTCGATAAGGGGTTCATTAGACTGAGTATCCCTCCCTGGGGTGCTCCGGTCCTGTTTGTGAAGAAGAAAGACGGTAGTATGAGGATGTGCATTGACTACCGCGAGCTGAACAAGTTGACGGTGAAGAACTGATATCCTTTAACAGGAATAGATGATTTGCTCGACTAGCTTCAGGGTGCCAATTGGTGTTCAAGGATAGACCTTTGATCTGGTTACCATCAGTTGAAGGTGAAGGAGTTGGATATCAAAAAACAGCTTTTCTTACGCGCTAGGGTCACTACAAGTTTCTTGTCATGTCTATTGTTTTGACCAACGCGCAGCTCCTTTTATGGACTTGATGAATCGAATGTGTGGGCCATGTTACATAAATCCATGATTGTGTTTATTGATGATATCCTGATTTATTCGAAGAGTGAGAGGAAGAGCATGCCGATCACATTCGAGAGGTGTTGAAGACGTTGAGATGGAAAATTGTATGCCAAATTCTCCATGTGCGCATTCTGGTTGCGTGAAGTTCAGTTCTTGGGTCATGTGGTGAATCCGACGGGATTATGGTGGACCCGACTAAGGTGGAGGCAGTGATGCAATGGAAGTCTCCAAAGACGCCATCCGAGATGCGTAGTTTCTTGGGTTTGGCAGGCTACTACAGAGATTCATCCAATACTTTTCCATGATCACTTCTCCACTGACCAAGTTGACGTGAAAGGATGTAAAGTTTACATAAGGTCAAGCTCAAGAACAGTCGTTCGAGGAGTTAAAGTTGAGGTTGATCAAACTCCTGTCTTGTCGTTACCCGATGGAAGTAAAGATTTGGTGGTGTATTCAGATGCTTCTTACTCGGGGTAGGTGTGTGTTAATGCAAAGAGGAAAAGTTATAGCCTACGCATCCCTACAACTGAAGGTTCATGAGGTCAACTACCCTACTCATGACTTGGAGCTAGTGGCCATGGTCTTTGCACTAAAGATTTGGAGGCACCATCCATATGGAGCGAACTGCACCATCTTCACCAACCACAAGAGCTTATAGTACTTCTTTGAGTAAATGAACCTGAATATGAGGAAGAGATGATGGTTGGAGCTCATAAAGGATTATGATTGTGAGATCTATTACCATCCGGGCAAAGCTAACGTGGTGGCGGACACCCTTAACCGAAAGGAGAGGCCCGAACAAATTCGGGTGAAAGCTTATCAACTAATCATGACCTCTGAGGTGATGAAGCAAGTCAAGGACTTTCAAGAGGAGGCGCTGACAGAAGATCATTTAAACTCTGAAAGAATTAGAGGTTGGTTGCAGAATGGGTGAAAACACACTTCGTGTTAAAACTCGATTTGGACGGGTGTGGATTCCTCGTTTCGGGGATCTACGTGTGACGATTTTGGATGAAGCTCACAAGACTCGATACTCCATTCATCATGGTGCCACAAAGATGTATCATGATATGAAGAAAGATTCTTGGTGGCGGGTATGAAGCGTGACATGGTGGAATATGTGAGTAAGTCTCTTACTTGTTTGCAAGTGAAGGCAGAACATCAGAAGCCGTATGGGAAGGCCAACCTTTGGGATACCAGAATGGAAGTTGGAGCACATCACCACGTATTTCATTACGAAGTTGCCAAGTACTCCGAAGGGGTACGATGCCATATGGGTGATTGTTGACCATTTGACGAAGAGTGCTCACTTCCTACCGATCTGTGAGACGTATTCATCCGAGAGGTTAGCTGACATGTTAATCAAGGAGATTGTAACTTATCATGGTATGTGAGTGTCCATTATATCTGATCGTCACACCCGGATTATGACTAAATTCTGGAAGAAATTCCAAGATGCTATGGGGACGAGGTTACATATTAGCATGGCTTATCATCCCCAAATTGATGGTAAGTCAGAAAGGACCATTCAGACATTGGAATACATGCTTCGAGCATGTGTGATTGATTTTCGGGGAAGTTGGGATGACCACCAACCGTTAGCTGAATTCTCGTACAACAATAGCTATCATGTCAGCATTGGCATGCCACCATATGGGATGCTATACGGTAGGAGATGCAGAACATGTTGAATCTTGTATGCCCAAGACACATACAAGATTGATGTGGTTAGTACGTTTTGATCCAAGTCAGGTCCTACCCAATAACAAGCTAAACAAACACCAATAAATGTTTATTCGTTGATGATATCATACATATAAATATTGACACCAATTTAGAAAATGGGTTTTCTAAAACATTGCTTTGTAATACAACAATACTATGTGGGTAGTTTGTTCATGAGATATTATTTGTTTTATTATTTAAGTTGGTTAAATAATAACAAATAAAAGTGTGTTATTATTATAAAATTAAAAGTGGTTTTAATTTTATGAAGTTGAGGGTTATGAGTGTAATTTTATCAAAAACCAAAATGGGGGAAAACCCATTTTGGAAACACTAAATTGGCCGCCCAAATGGTCATGTGTGACCAGCTTTTGTCTTGGTTTTGGGGGTTCTTTCTCCTCACTAACACTCCATATCATTACACACTTTTCTCTCTAACAACACAAAGCAAAAGAACCTTCAAAACAAGGCTGCATTTTCGGTTTTTTGAAGCTTGAAAGGGGCTGCCTATTTTGGTTTTTGGAGGAGCTAAAGAAGGGCTATCTTTGGTGTTGCATCCTAATAAGCAAGGTGTTTGAAGAGCATGTGGGTATCATGATTTGAGGTCCTCCACCTTGAAGGATTGCTGCTCAAAAACATCATCATCTTCAAAGGACTCGACCCCTTTTGAGCTGCTGAAAGGTAGTTATGGCAGCCTCTATATGGCTGTCCATAATGCTCATTTACATATGTCTCATAGCTTGCTTATTCACATAATATGATCCTTTGATTTTGGGTTTGTTTTAAACATATATATGTCACCATAAGAACATGAAATTTCAGTTTTATAATCATGTTTCTAAATATATTTCCGCTGCGTTTTTCTGAAAGTTTAGGAGGTTAAACTTTGTTATTATGGTTAAACAAACCCTTCAATGGCAGCAAGAGCCGGTTATGTGGATAGCTTGCTTGTTCTTGCCCTTTAAAAATCGGTTTTAAAGGATGTTTATTCACTCATTAGAGGCTGTTTTGGTTGATTTAATAAACCCGTGTCTTTCAAAGTTATATGTTCATGCTTATGATTAAAGTTTGAAAGATAGGAATGTCAATTGGTTGATATGTTTGGTTGTTGTTTGTTTGGACAAACAAACCATAATTTTTAGTTTATGTTGGCTGAAAATTTGGTGTTTGATGGGGTTTATTTTGTTTATTGTATGATGTTTGTTATTGTTCTTTTGATAGTGCATAACCTAGCTTGACCTTGTGTTGTTTGGTTTGAAAGAATGTATTTATTTGATTATATTCATTCAATTGGGTTGTAAAGATTTGTGCTTGTAATTTATCTATTTATTCATTGGGATGTAATAATATATTAGGAGTATTTTTCTTTTACTAGAAAATATGTATTAGGATATATATTTTGTAAAAGAAGATGCTCGGGAAGGAAGCACAAAAGGTAGACACAAAGTGGACTTGAAGCATACGATGCGACATCAAGTGGGAGATCCATTGTGATCTCTATTATGTGTTTTTGGTAACCCTTAAGAAAGACCAAATGACCACACTTGTGATGGCAAACAAGTGTGGTCACAATAGTAGCTATGGTTATGCACATGTGATTGTTTATATTATGCTTGTTTGATTGTGATTTTGTGAATGATTGTGTGATATTTGGATATGATATACAATCTTAATAAAATGATCTTAACAAGCTAATATAAAAATGGTTCTTAATCATTAAGTGTTAATAAATGTCATTAAAAGGATTAATCATTTCATAATAAAATGGATATTATTAAAAGAACCATAGAGTACCAAGTATTTGTAAGCATGCAATTACAAGGTATATAGAGTTTTCAAAGTCTAGTATTAATGAAAACTTTAAATTCTTTACCAACAAGTTTAACGCCGTCCTTTTGCACAACACTTGAGTCATTTGGAAACTCTTAATGGGATAAGGCTCACCTAACCATTTAGAGGGAATTTGTGACTTAAGGTGGGGATACCACATTGGTGGGATAAAGGTCACCTAACCACTTATGTTGGTAAACTCACATGTGTGTGCAAGTAGGGTAACTTGATTTGAAAACCATGTTAAATGGATCACCTACAATATGGTTTTCAAATGGTGTTGATGGGATTAACATGCCGAATTACATACGATGTTTAAAGTCTATCCCATACCTCTAGAAGTTGCAAATGCTTGCACCGTCAATCGTTCACCAACTTATTAATTTAAATCGTACGATAAAGGTCACCTAACCACAATTTAAATGTAATGTTGGGTTCTATATTTTAATATGAAAATGACCTTAAAAGGTATTAATATTAAAAAAAGCAATATCGAAAATACTAAAATAGATCTTTCTTAAATTTGGTAGATGGCCACCAATAATGATAATCATGAAAAATCATCCGCGTCCGCCCAATCATTACGAGCGATTCTCTAAAAGGTACGTCTAAATCATAACAATTTCATTGATTGGTATCGAAACTTGATTCTCAAGCAACAGAGACGATCATATATTTTAGACGACCCTATCCCCGATCAACCTACTGAGGATGATGAGGAGGCCTATAACGATTGGCTGAAGTACACTGAGGACTCCGTCCAAGTGTCTTGTCTCATGCTGGCGAGCATGACTCCGGATCTCCAAAAGGAGTATGAACATCACGGAGCTTATGACATGATAGCCCAGCCGAAGGAAACGTTCCAATAGCAAGCGAGGGTGAGCGCTTCAAAACGATTCGAGCACTCCATGCATGTCGTATGGATGACAACCAATCGGTTTCATCTTATGAACTTGAGATGAAAAGCCACATGGACCGCCTCGAAAGGCTTAATTGTCCTATCTCGAAGGAATTGGCCACGGATTTGATCCTCAATGGCCTTACCAAGAAGTTCGAGACATTCGTGTTGAACTATAACATGAATGCTTGGGACAAAAGCATTGGTGAGCTTCACTCAATGCTCAAAACGGCTGAGGCGGCCATGGGTAAAAGGGTTTTACCTATTCTCACCATCAATGAAGGTGGGAACAAGAAAAGGCCTCATCCCACACCCAAGTCAAAGGTTGCCAAGGGCAAGGGACCCGTATGGGGAAAAGGGAAAGGGGTGGTAAGGGTGCCACCCAAAGCACCGGAGAAGAAGCAAAAGGTTACTTCAAATGACCCATGCTTCAAGTGTGGGGAGATTTGGACATTGGGCAAGAAATTGTCGTGTCCATCTCCAAGAGTTGAAAGCAAAGAGGGATGCTGGGCAAACCTCAGGTACAATATACATGATCCATATTGATTAAACATGATATCCTCTAACACATGGGTATTAGATACCGGATGTGGAACTCATATTTGCAATTTGTTGTAGGGGTTCAAAAGAAGTAATAACTTCAACAAAGGGAATGTTAGCCTCTACATGGGCAATGGGGCTAAAGTTCAAGTTGAAGCCTGTGGTGACTACATCTGGAAACTTCCAAATGGTTTGGAAGTAATTTTGAAGAATGTTTTGTATGCTCCTATTTTGACTAGGAATATTATTTCTGTAGCCCTATTAAAACAATTTGGATATGTATTATCATTTGTTGAAAAAGATATTCATGTTTCTTTAAATGATATGTTCTACTTTAAAGCTATTCCCATTAGTGGTATTTATGAATTGGTTCATGAAAATACTTTAAATAGTTCATTGTACCAAACTAGCACCAAGAAACTTAAGTTGGATTTGAGTGATACCTATCTTTGGCATTGTCGTCTTGGTCATATAAACAAGAAACGTATACAAACACTTCAAAAGAATGGTCTTTTAAAAACAAATGAATGTGATTCATTTGAAGTATGTGAATCTTGTTTAAAAGGAAAAATGACTAAGGCACCCTTTAGTGGAACTAACGAAAGGGCAAAAGATTTATTTGGAATCATACATTCGGATGTATGTGGTCCTTTTAAGCCAATGACTAGGAATGGTGAAAGATACTTCATTACCTTTACCGACGATTATAGTCGCTATGGGTATGTGTACCTGTTAAGACACAAAGATGAAGGTTTTGAAATGCTCAAGATCTTTGAAAAAAAGTACAAAATCAACTCAACAAGTCGATTAAAGTTATCCACACCGATAGAGGAGGCGAATACCTAAGTGATGCTTTTCAAGATCATCTTAGGAGTTGTGGGATTGTCTCACAACTCACTCCACCTGGAACACCACAACATAATGGTGTGTCTGAGAGGAGGAATCAAACCTTATTGTATATGGTCTGATCTATGATGGCTAGAAGCACATTACCTCTATCATTTTGGGGTTTCGCTTTGCTCTCCACGGCCTGTATTCTAAATATGGCCCCAACCAAAAAGGTGGGAAGGACACCTTTTGAGATATGGCATGGAAGAGTTCCATCCCTATCATACTTAAGGGTCTGGGGTTGTGAGGCTTATGTTAAGACTCCCACCCCAAACAAATTAGAATTCTGATCCAACAAGTTTATCTTTGTTGGATATCCTAGAGATTCTATAGGAATTATTTCTATGATCCATCGGAACAAAAGGTGTTTGTTGCCAGAAAGGGAGAGTTCTTAGAAGCAAAGTTCCTTATGGAAGAAACTAGCAGTAGAACAGTGGATCTTAAGGAGGACCAAGAACCACAACCCGATGCATGTTTGGTTGAAACTAGCACTCAACATGAGGATGTTGAGGATGATCAAGTGGTTGATCAATATACACAAAACGTTCGCAGATCTGGTAGAATTAGTAATCCACTTGAAAGATATGGATTTTTCGTAGATGGATGCTACGTGGTAGATTCTGATGAACGAACCACCTATCGTGATGCAGTGTCCAATTCGGATTGTGACAATGGCTCCAGGCCATGAGCGTTGAGATGCAATCCACGCATGACAATCAAGTATGGGACTGGTTTTACCACCTCTTAACTCCAAAGTAGTTGGAAGTAAGTGGGTTTTCAAGAAGAAAACCGATATGCATGGAAACTTGGATACTTATAAAGCTAGACTTGTAGCAAAAGGTTTCACTCAAACTCAAGGAGTTGATTACGATGAAACCTTCTCACCTGTTGCGATGCTAAAGTCTATAAGGATATGTTTGCCATAGCTGCTCATTATGATTATGAGATTTGGCAAATGGATGTCAAAACGGCTTTCCTAATTGATATCTTGTGGCAGATGTCTATATGGTTCAGCCTGAAGGTTTTGTTGATCCAAAACATCCTAATAAAGTATGCAAGTTGTTAGGATCAGTGATCTACGTTTGATTGATTAGAGAGTATAGCAGCGGAATTCTAACAATGAATTAGCCAATTCACAAGAACAAAGAGATATTCAATGTAAGAACAAAAATGGTTATAGACAGAGAATTCTGCAAATAATATTTCATCCAATATTCGCTTTCGTAGTAAAGGAATGTCACGATTACAATTAGGTCAACACCTCTTATATAAGAGATGTGACGTCTGCTGATGTCACTTGATAGTGACATCTAACAGAATTTATTACAAACTGCTGATAGTTAACACAACTACTGAAGATGTCAAACAGCTGACATCTTCTTACAAAAATGCTAAGTGTTAACTATTATTACAACTATCGAAAAGAAACTACTGAAACTATAACACCTGAAGAACATACTCTTCAGTTGTTTTACAAATACTGAAACAAAGAAAACTACTAAAAGGTAACCATCACAACAACTGAAGAATGCTTCTCAGCTGTTGTAACAAACTCTGAAGGCTTTAGTACTTGTACTTGAGCTTCAGCTGTTCTCATCAGCTGATATCTTCAGTCTTTATACTTCAGCTGTTGTACTTCAGTACTTTAGTCTTCAGCTGTTGAAGTCTTCAGCACTTTAGAACTTCAACTGTTGTTCTTTAGTACTTTAGTCTTTAGCTGTTAAAGTCTTCAGCACTTTAGAACTTCAGCTGTTGTTCTTCAGTACTTTAGTCTTTAGTTGTTGAAGTCTTCAGCACTTTAGAACTTTAGCTGTTGTTCTTCAGTACTTTAGTCTTCAGCTGTAGAAGTCTTCAGCACTTTAACAAACAGCTGATCAAGTCTTCAGCAGTTGTTGTGATGTCTGTGGGACTTAGAGGTTTTTCTGATCAGGCTCATTGGTTCTTTTGGTCCAACAAACTCCCCCTGAACCAATGCAGCCAAAACCTCTAAACTTATTAGAGTTGTCCCACTTATTATGGTAGAAATGTTGGTCTTTTTGTCTTCTAGATCAGCTCAGAAGCTACCCTTTTTAAGCACCGGCCAGGGAAGAAGTCTCAAAGATTTGTTTGGCAAAGTATGAATGGGAACTCTGTTTTGGGGAATTGGACACAGAGTTATTACCCCATTCATAGATCTATTTCCCCATGATGAGTCTATACGACTCTCTTGTGTAGGCCTCAAGGAAGGTGATTTGTTCCTCGATGGTTAGCTCTTCAGCACCTCCTTCAAACAATGATTCAGGCCCATAATACTCAGACAGGTATTTGGCATGTTTCCCATTCGTTAGCTCCACAGTTGTTATTATTCTGTAAGCAAACTCATTCAGGTGATTACCCTCTAGGAACAACTGGAGCTCATTTTTCCTGACTTCCTCAAGTCTCTTGTAAACTAACCCCTTTTTCACTATTTTCTTTTCCAGCATCTTCTGAGGGGTTAGATTAGCTTTATCGGCTTTCTTGAAATCCTCTAGGATTTCCCAGGGTGAAACTACAAAGACCAGAGAGATCACTTCATCTACGATCTTTTTCACCTGGCCAATGTATCTCTGAGGTATGTTTTTCTTATGAATTCTGTGAGACACCCTGGATCAGGCCAAATCCTCACTCTTTCCTTTTGATATTGAAAGGTATGTTTGAGAGTATAAGTCCGAGGGCTTGTTTCTTCATATTGATGATAGAAATGTGGCTGCATAAGCTTTGATGATAGGGTATGTTTGAGATCACTTCATCATGCTGTTTATGAAGCTCTTCTTCTTCTAGCTTCACTTTAACCATTTGTCTTTGGAATTCAGGAGTAATTGTTGAGGAGTGACTTGTGGCCTTAGGCAACTGAATCACAGCTGAGAGTGGCAGCCTATCTTCATCATCTTCTAGCCTCAATACCCTTCTCTTCTTCTTCAAGGGTATATCATCGACTATGGGTTTTTAGGGTAAGGGAGTTGGTTTGGTGGGTTGTGTTTTGGGTGGTTTTGGTGTGGGAATGTTGACAGGCTGTTCTAGCATTTTTTAGGTGAGTGTGGCTTTTGGTTGCTAGGCTAGCTCAGTCCTGCTCCCAGCACCCGCTTCATTCAAAGCTTCAATAACAAGTCCCTTAGTATATGCTTCAGACGAACAGATCTTGGTGGTGATTGCCAAGATACTGTCCCTGGACCAAGCTTTGATTCGATCATTGATCTTCCAAGATATTTTGCAATAAATCTAATCATGATCTCAAGCCTTTCTCTTTCTAACACTTCATAACTTGCCCATATATTCTGGATTTCTTCAATCTCTAATCGTCGAATCTCAGAGTCAAGTTTATCGGTATCATGGCCTTGCCTAAACAGCTGATCAATGATGTTGTCCATTGATCTGCTGTGTTCGGCATCAGCCTCTTTTATCAGTAGCTCCAAGGCTTTCTCTTTTTCCTTCTCTTTATCGGTCTCCACGTTCAACTCCAACTCCTTTTCCACTACTATCCCTTCTGTTTCTTTCTCCTTTTCTTTCTCCTCTGTACTCCTCTTTCTTTTTGCTTTCACTGACTTAATCTCCCCTTTTTGGTTGCATTGGTTGCAAGGGGTTGATTGCCAGAAAGCTGTTTGCCCACAACCTCCTCTATCAATTGTTGTATTACTAAGGAAAGCCTCTCGTCAATGGCTTTGATCACTATGTCAGTGATTATGGGTGTGATGAGAGGGAGGGAATTTTGAAGGATAGCAACTATTTGCTTAGGAGGGTTTTGTTCCTGAGAAATAGTGCCAGAAGTAGAGGCAGGTGGCTGAGTTGTTGGGAGTGGCTTAGTGTTTGTGAGACCTTTAGATGAAGGTGCCATCTGTGAGGTGGCAGAGGCAGATGGTATTTGGTCCTTAGAAGTTTTGGCAAGCAGCTCTTTGAGTCTGCTCACCTCCTCTTCTAGGATGGTGTTTTGGGCGATTACATCGTAAAAGAAGCCCAGGTCATCATCAGTAGTTACTGAATCACCTGACCTCCTGATAGGATCAGGATGAGCATGCACTGAGTGTAGCTCAGTTGTAGCATGTGCCCCTTTGTCTTGGAACTGGGGACTTCCTGCCTCAGGACTTTGTCCTTATCAGCAGTTGCCTCTGGTAAGGTCTTAGTAATGGTACCAACTTCAACCTGATCATATGCTAAAGCAGGAGAGTGGCAGGCTCACCAGAAGTTCCAATCTCCATTGCTACACTAGGAGAAGGAACATTGTAACCCTATGTTGTGGGTTCTCAGCTGCACTTTGGTCCTCCCCCTCAGTGGTAGAAGTAATCCAGTTGTAATTGTATCTGGGGAGGGGTGAGGAGTGCAACTGAGTCAACACTTGTGCAACAAGTAATGTAGGACTTTGGGGGGCGGTTGCATGTGGTGATGGGGTGGAAGCAGATTGCACCCGGGGTGAATGGTGCGCTTCAATGGTAACCCTCTCAAGGGAGATAGGTTCCAGCCGTGTAGGTTCCCCAATGTGGTTGCAACAGGATCCTGTTGAGAGGATACCTGTGCGGCTGTGGCTGGTTGAGTTAGTGTCACAACTGGGGGGTTAAGACCAGTGTGTGGTTCCTATGTTTGTGGTACAGGGGATCCTTAGGGGACTCATCTCCATGAGTAGCCTTTTTTGGCTTTTTCGATTTGGGTGTAGTGGGACTTTGGTTCTGGAGATGGTGGCTGGGGGTTCCAACTGCGTGGGTTTTCGCAACCTGGCAGCCTATTTCAACGTTTGGTCAGAGTTGTGCCTGGAGTATACTTTAGGCAATACAACTGTTGCAGGGACTCCGAGACCAACAAGTCCCTCAGCTTTTAGCTGATTCTCTATTATGGCCATAATGAACCGAGGATATAATATCCAGCGATTAGAAATAGATTTTGAGGCCATGTGCTTAAGTTCCAGAAAAATGATTTCAGAGAAGTTAAGTTCTGTTGCTCAAGGATAGAGAATAGTACTGCTGCCACCTTGTAGACATTTGATCCCAAGAGGAAGTCTTAGGAGCCAAACAGACATTTACCATGTGAAATATGAGACGTTCAGCATCATGGAAATGTTTCTTTAGTATGGTGGAGGCACTAAGGTTTCCCTGATATCCATGGTGGGCAAAGGATAAATCAGTTGTGCCCTTTGGATATCCAGCAGGAGAAGTGGCATCATCCAGGTGTAGGGTTTGACGAAGTATATCGGGAGTGATGACCACTTGGTGGTTGTTGACAACCGACCGGAGAGACCTGTGTTGTTCTCCCCAGTGGTGAGGGTGACGTTAATCCAAAACTGGTTAAGGGATTCGGCATGAGGATTGGATTGAGAAGAAAGGCCGGTTTGTAGGGTGACTGGACCATAAGATCAATAGCGTTATCGAACTTAGCCCAGAATGGCGATTTGGTGAGGTAAGCTACACAGTTGTGTCGCGGTTTGAGCTGCATGGTCGCCATTAATGAGAGAGAAGTTTTGGAGATATGAACGTTACGTTTGAAGAATGAGGCTCTGAAGGATTGGTCGGGGATATTTATAGGGTACGGGTTAGAAAATGACTGAAGGGTTTGGTTTAGTCATCAGTAGTTTTAAAACGACTGTTGACATGGTATTACCCTTTCAGACGTTGAAACAGCTGAAGTCGTGGTTTTAGGCATCAGTAGTTATAAAATTATGAAGACCATGGTTTTGACTTCAGATGTTTGAAAACACTGATAACTTGGTATTAGTCATCAGTAGTTGTGAAACTACTCAAGACATGGTTTTGTCATCAGTTGTTGTAAACAGCTGATGACTTGGTATTAATCATCTATAGTTGTGAAACTACTAAAGACATGGTTTTGTCATTAGTTGTTGTAAACAGCTTATGACTTGGTATTAGTCATTAGTAGTTGTGAAAACCTGAAGACATGGTTTTGTAATCAGTTTATTAGGATGAAACAGCAGTTGTAGAAACAACTGAAGAGAAATTCTCATCAGTAGTTTTCGTCAATTCATAGCGTTTCAGCTGTTTCATACTGTCCTCAACACTTCTCATCAGCCTTTTTGCTGTTTTCAGTTGTTTCATAGGACATCAGTACTTATCTGTTTTGACAACATCAGTAGTTACCTACATCAGTAGTTGTTACTTTATCAGTTGTTGTAACAGAAGCAGTACAATATGTGATATGGTCACTAATGATCATTAGTACTTATTTACTGAGATCATCAGTAGTTATCACTTATTCTAGCTGCTCATACCAAGCCTTAACACAAGGTTTTGGAAAGTAGAACTATCCAAAGGCTTAGTAAAAATATCTGCAAGCTCATCAGCACTAGGCACAAACTTAGGATCATCAGACCTTTTTCAAAACAATCCCGAATAAAGTGAGGTCTGATCTCTATATGTTTGGTCCTAGAGTTTGGACTGGATTTTTGACAATACAGAGCTGAAGCACTATCCATTAATAATGGAGTCTTAGTCTCTGTAATGCCATAATCCAGAAGTTGGTTCTGAAGCCAGAGTACCTGAGAAGTACAACTTGCAGCAGCAATGTACTCGGCTTCAGCAGTTGATGTAGCAACACATGTTTGTTTCTTACTCTGCCAAGAAATCAAACAGTTGCCTAGGAATTGACAACCACCAGAAGTTGACTTTCTAGTTAACTTGCACCCTGCATAGTCACTATCTGAAAAAGCAACTAATTTGCAAAAGTGTCCAGTGGAATACCATAAACCTAGAGATTGTGTACCTTGCAATATCTAAAGATCCTCTTGACTGCAATAAAATGAGACTCTTTAGGAGCAGCCTGAAATCTGGCACAGACACAAGTAGCAAACATGATATCTTGTCTAGAGTTGTTAAATACATCAAGAACCCAATCATACATCTGTAAAGTGTTTCATCAACAGCTTTACCTTTCTGATCTGCATCCAGTTGTATGGTGTTGCACCTAGGAGTAGAACAGGGCTTACAGTTTTGTCTATCAAACTTATTCAAAAGATCTTTTGTATATTTTGACTGATGAATAAAGGTTCCATCACCTTTTGTTTAATTTGCAAGCCTAGAAAGAACTGTAATTCTCCCATTGCACTCATTTCAAACCACTTTTTCATTAATGTTGTAAAATCATCACACAACTGGGGATCAGAGGATGCCAATATGATATCGTCAACATAAATCTGAACAAGTAGCTTATGCTGATCCACCTCTTAATAAACAAAGTTTTATCAATGGAGCCTCTAGTGAAATTATTCTTAAGAAGAAAAGTGGAAAATGTCTCATACCAGGCTCTAGGAGCTTGTTTCAACCCATAAAGAGCCTTATCAAGTTATACACACCCATTCAGGATGTTTATTATCCTCAAGACCTGGTTGTTGACACACATAAACTTCTTCCTTATCTACCATATAAATATGCACTTTGGCATCCATTTAAAAACTTTAAGATTATGTAATGCAGCATACGCTAAAAACAATCTAATTGCCTCTAGTCTGGCTACAGGGGCAAAGGTTTCATCATAATCAATACCTTCTTTCTTTTGAAAACCCCTGTACAACCAGTCTAGCCTTGTTCTTACCATAAGCCCATTTCATCAGTTTTATTCCTAAACACACCATTTGTGCCTATTGCCACTTACCTGGGGGAAGAGGAACCAGTTCCCACACTTGCCGTTTCTTGAACTGAAGTAGCTCAAGCTGCATGGCTTCACCCATCCATTGTCTCTCAAAGCAATATGATAGTTCTTTGGCTCTAGCTGACTGATGAAGAGAGCATAGAAGCAGAAGTTAGACATATGACTTCTGTTGAACTCCAGCTTGATATCACCAATAATTTTTGGACATTGGGGGATTCTTCAGTTCTTGATAAAACAATGAGATCTGTGCAATTGTTTGTAGAACCTTCAGCAGGCAGCAGATGTTGTGCAAACTCTTGAAACCAAGAATTGGATGTAACTCAAAAGATGTATAGGAATCAGAGATCTCATCAGCATTTGTTGTGGATGGAACTGCTGAAGCTACAGGAACATCAAATTTAGCAGACACAGGCAGTTGGTCACTAAACTTGAATAGGTGAGTATTGATATTATCATCATCATCATCAATACCACCAGGTGGAAGACATGCTGCAGAAGATGATTTATCCACATGATCTGCAAGAGCTGGAGGTTGATAAGGAACATATTGCAGTATGTCCAAATCAAATAACTCCACAGGGTTTTGTGGAATCTTGTCCGTAGGAGATTCATTAAACTTCACATGCAAAGTCTCTTCAACTATCTTTGTTCTGCAGTTGAAGACTCTGTATGCCTTGCAAGTAGATGAATAACCAACAAAATACCCTGCATCCACCTTAGGATCAAATTTTTGGAGTTGATCCTTTGTGTTGAGAATAAAACAGGGACACCCAAATGCTTTGAAAAATGAAACTAGAGGAGCCAAGTGATGGAGAACTTCATATGGAGTCTTCATCAACCTCTAATTTACTAAGGCTCTATTCTGCACATAGCAAGCTGTGTTAACAGCTTCAGCCCAAAAGGTCAGTGGCAAACAGAGTCAGCCAACATGGACCTTGCAGCTTCAATTAGGGTCATGTTCTTCCTCTCCACTACTCCATTTTGTTCTGGAGTCCGTGGGATGCTAAACTGCCTTTTGATTCCCTTTGAAAGATAGAAGTCATCAAGTGTACGGTTTCTGAATTCAGTTCCATTGTCACTCCTTATACACTTGACTGAAAGGGAATACTGCTTCTCAACATACAACACAAAGTGAATAATCTTCTGAGCAACCTCATCCTTTGAATGTAGAAAGAAAGTCCATACAAATCTAGAGTAATCATCCACAATTACCAGACAGTATTTCTTCTTTGCCATGCTTATTACTCTCACAGGACCAAATAGATCCATATGCAGTAATTGCAAGCAGACAGTGGACTTAGGCTCTTCAATAGGAGGGAATGAGACTTTGTGTTGTTTTCCTTTTAAACAGGTAGTGCAGGTTTCATCACAGTGGAACTCCTTTATTGGTAAGCCTCTGACTAAACTATTGTGGATCAGCTGATTCATGTTTTTGAAATTAACATGACCCAGCCTTCTGTGCCACAGTTTAGATTCTTGAGGAGAGGCTTTGGAAAATAGGCAAGGATGGCCTCAGAGATCTATTTTCATGGAAAGATCCAAGGCATACACTCTTCCTGTCCTGTTGGCTCTCAGGAGAGTGTGATCATCCAACACCTTATCAATCAAATGCAGAATTGGATGAAGAATGCTACAGTTCTGACTGGTGAAAAGAGCAACATGGCCTTTATCACACATTTGACTGACACTCAAGAGATTGTACTTGAGATTTTCCACATGATTAACATCATCAAATTTTATTTCTCCATTGGAGACAAAACCTTTTCCAATGATGTAACCCCTAGCATCATTGCCAAAAGAAACAAACCCCTTCTTTCCTTGAGAGTAGTCATGAAGAAGAGAACTGTTCCCAATCATGTGCATAGATCCCCCACTATCTACATACCAGATGCTACTTTGGCATGTTGAAGAACCCTGCAATTATAAACAATCAGTTAGTTTTGGAGACCCAAACCTTTTTGGTTTTGGGCCTGTTCTCATCAACGGATGGTAAACTAACAGTTTGATGGAAACAACAGCCTGAGAGAAAGAAGATGGTGAAGAAGAGGAATCCTTTGGCTTGGACCTCCTTTTCTGTGGTTTAAACATAGGAACATCTAATTGGTTAACTCTTCCCAATAGATGTTGAACCAACATAACCAGCTGTGTCTGATTTTGTGATAAAGCTTTCAGCTCTTCAGACACATTGGCATTGGAGTTTGATAAGTTCCTATGTTGCACCTTCTTTTTTGAGCAATCTCAGCTGTTACCTGTTTAAACCCTTCCTTTTTGGATTTCTTTATGGACTTAAGGGTTACAGGATTTGATGTTGCTGATACAAATGTGGCTTCAAACTCAGTTTTCATTTTAACCATTTTCTCTTTAATTTCCTCTTTATGTTTGAGTTTGGATCCTCTTTTGTACCAACAATCATCTGTAAGATGATTGAACAAGCCACATACTTCACATGGTTTCTTCTTCATCTTATGTTGATCATCAACTAAAGAGGATGAAACTACTGAAGACTTGTTGTTCAGTACTTTGGAAGCATTGTTTGCTTTCTTGACTTCCTCTTTAGTAGTCTTCAAACTCTTTCTACTGACAGTTTTCTTCTCTTCAGTACTGATAGTAGTTGGAGTTTGAACTTCAGGTGTTAAATCTTGCTTCTCAGTCCTTTCAGGACTTTCAGAATTAACTCTAGAGTTGATCAACTCTTTGATCATGTGAGTGTCAGCAGTGGAACCATCAACATCAGCTGATAGGTTCTGAGAGGGCTTAGTGCTGACTTCTACTTCTGATGGTGCTGTATCAGAATGTAGATCACATGATGAAATGGATTGGTTATTGCTTTCACCATCAGATTCTACCTCTGCTCTGGGAGTAAAATCTGTAGGTGGAGCAGTGTGATTATAACCAATGCTAAACTTCACATTGGAAGCAGATTGCTTACTAAGAAGCATTTCAAAACCCTTGCAAGAATTTACCCATCGATCACACTCTACCTGGGTAGTTGCAAGTGTTTCCTTGAGATCTCTATACTTCTCTAGAAGTATCTCTTCCCTAGCCTATCATCAGTGATTT
This sequence comes from Flaveria trinervia, assembly GCA_025506515.1. Lineage (NCBI taxonomy): Eukaryota > Viridiplantae > Streptophyta > Magnoliopsida > Asterales > Asteraceae > Flaveria > Flaveria trinervia. The sequence continues at coordinate 73,779,335 of CM046451.1, read as the reverse complement.
GGCATTTAAGTTTTGAAATCTCATCATTCTTAATTAAGCACAGACTCAAATTCAGCTTTGCTTTTGGAAATGTTTGTTCTAGCTCAATGTTCTTGTTAATTAAAGCTACATTTGCTTCTCTAATAGATGCAAATGCGGCTATGCCTGATTCAGAACATAGTTTGGCTTTTGCCTTAGAGGATACCTGTGATACTTTGGTATAGAGGCATTAGAGGATGAAGTATGAGCAGAATCCAAAGCCATAAGAGCTAGATTTCCAAGGGACTGTCACCACCATGTTGACCAGCACCAGTGAACAGTTGTTCATGACCAGACAAATCATCTGGTAAACTGCTCCAGTCAACAACTCCTAGGGTGAAGAAGTTGTGTTGTTGAGGTTGAGTTTGTTGATGAGATTGGGAAGGTTGAGGTTCAGGCAATGCATGTGATTGTTGTGAAATGGGAGCTTGAACCGGATTAGACTGAGGCAAGTAATAGCAGGGAAAAGGATATGACACTGGACCCTGGGGACAAAGTATGCTGGAGATCTAGGGTGTGAATGATGACCAAAACAAGTAAGATGTTGCCCTCTGTTTTGTGGACTAGTACTAGGAAAAGTCACAAAGGGTGCAGAAGAGTTAGATCCAGTTGATCTACACTCTCTTGCAAAGTGTCCTAGCCTTTGGCATTTGTGACACCTCAACTTACCTTGTCAAAACCAACTTTGGTTTTGCGAGAGAGTCCAGGAAATTTCTGCTAGTTCTCTTGTAGAACTTCTGAGATCTGATATTAATCAATGCCATTTGGCTCAGAATATCCATCTCTTCTAGATCATCATCAGCTATTCCTTTCAAAATAGATTGTCACTATTACTGCCAGAATGACTATCAATACCAACAAATGCATGATCAGAACTATTTGAAGAGAAATCAATATGCTCATCATAATTGCTTTCAGATGCAGCATATTCTGACTCATGACCAACCAAGGCAGTATTCCCTGGTACAAAGTCATGAGTGAGCTTTCCTGATCTGGACAGTTTCCTTTTCTGCTCTATCTCTCTTTCGAATGTAAGCAGTTTCCCATGAAGTTGGGTGAGAGATAAGCTATCTAGATTTGCACTGGAGCGTAGGAAAATAGTGTATGTGTCCCATCTCTCAGGCAGTGATCTGAGGAACCTGTTATTCATCTGGCTGTTGGTGTATTCCTGTTTCACCATTTTCAGCTCAGAGATCAAGCAGGAAAAAATCTCAAACTGTTGAGTCAGTGTCTCACCCTTTTTTGATGAGAGAATGTCTCATATTGTTGGGCAAGGATTTCTTTGTTGTTTTCTAAGACCTCATCTGTGCTACCGAATTGTTCCTTCAGGGCATTCCAAAGATCATGAGCAGTTTCATGATGCATAAGCCCTGAATAGATTTCATTAGGTAGTGCCATGGCCAGAATTCCATGGGCTTTAGCATCAATCTCAAACAGTTTCCGATCTTCATCAGAGTATTGTTCCTTATTCTTCGGAACCATTTGACTGGTTTCCGGATGTTTCACCATAGGCTTATGTGGTCCATGTACCACAGATGTCCAACAACCTGAACTGTTAACAGACAGGTGATGAAGCATTCTTCGCTGCCATATGTTATACTCGGTCCTAACCAGCATCGGGGCTTGGTTGAGGAACCGGTATATGAGAGGATCATTAGAAGGAGTAGTCATCTCAGATTCAATCAAATTCAATTAAGCTATAACAGATTTAGAACAAAAACACAACAACCAATTGAACCAAGAGAGATCTCAAAATAAATGAATGAAAGCGTGAGAAATTCAATAATCTATAACCAGTTCTTGCAAATATGCTAATTCAATCAACATAAATATCAATTAGCAGTTTCAATGATCAGTTGTTAGATCGATCAATGATTAACCTGCTCTCATACCACTTGTTAGGATGAGTGATCTACGTTTGATTGATTAGAGAGTATAGCAGCGGAATTCTAACAATGAATTAGCCAATTCACAAGAACAAAGAGATATTCAATGTAAGAACAAAAACGGTTATAGACAGAGAATTCTGCAAATAATATTTCATCCAATATTCACTTTCGTGGTAACGGAATGTCATGATTACAATTAGGTCAACACCTCTTATATAAGAGATGTGACGTCTGCTGATGTCACTTGATAGTGACATCTAATAGAATTATTACAAACTGTGATAGTTAACACAACTACTGAAGATGTCAAACAACTGACATCTTCTTACAAAAATGCTAAGTGTTAACTATTATTACAACTACTAAAAAGAAACTACTGAAACTATAACAACTGAAGAACATACTCTTCAGTTGTTTTACAAATACTGAAACAAAGAAAACTACTCAAGGTAAATCATCAAAAACTGAAGAATGCTTCTTTAGCTGTTGTAACAAACTCTGAAGGCTTCAGTACTTGTACTTGAGCTTCAGCTGATGTCTTCAGTCTTAATACTTCAGTGTTGTACTTCAGTACTTTAGTCTTCAGCTGTTGAAGTCTTCAGCACTTTAGAACTTCAGTTGTTGGTCTTCAGTACTTTAGTCTTTAGCTGTTGAAGTCTTTAGCACTTTAGAACTTCAGCTGTGTTCTTCAGACTTAGTCTTTAGCTCTTGAAATCTTCAGCACTTTAGAACTTCAGCTGTTGTTCTTCAGTACTTTAGTCTTCAGCTGTTGTTCTTCAGTACTTTAGTCTTCAGTTGTTGAAGTCTTCAGCACTTTACCAAACAGCTGATCAAGTCTTCAGCAGTTGTTGTGATGTCTGTGGGACTTAAGGAAAAATCTATGGATTGAAACAAGCATCGAGAAGTTGGAATCACCGTTTTGATGACGAAGTAATTAAATTTGGATTCATCAAGAACACTGATTAAGCTTGTGTATATAAGAAAGCTAGTTGGAGCATCATCACTTTCCTAGTATTGTATGTTGATGACATACTACTATTTGGAAATGACATTCAACCTTGGAAGGTGTAAAAACCTGGCTTGGAAGTTGTTTTTCCATCAAGGATCTTGGTGAGGGCCTATATCTTGGAATAAAGATCTATAGGGATAGATCAAGGCGGTTGATTGGTTTAATTCAAAGTGCATACATTGATAAAATCATGAAAGGTTCAAGATGGAGAACTCTAAGAAAGGTATGGTACCTATTCAAAGAGAAACGATATTGAGTACGACTCAATGTCCTAGCTCAAAGGATGAGCAAGATAAAATGAAGGCAATCCCATACGCATCTGCTATTAGATCCATCATGTATGCAATGATATGCACTCGAAGACGTGTGATGCGCCTTAAGCATGACAAGACGATACCAGCAAAATCCTTGAAACAGTCATTGGATGGCTGTTAAGAACATACTTAAGTACCTAAGGAGGATAAAAGATATGTTCCTAATCTATGGATCTGGTAATGAGGAACTCGTTGTGAAAGGTTACACAGATGCGAGTTTCTAAACCGATCTTGATGATTCACGATCACAATCGGGATATATTTTCATTTTGAATGGAGGAGCGGTCTCTTGGAAGAGCTCCAAACAGGATGTGGTGGCTCTATCAACTACAGAATCAGAATACGTCACCGCCTCATTGGCAGCTCAAGAAGCTGCCTGGTTGAAGAAATTCATTGCCGATCTAGGGGTTGTCCCTTCCATTCAGGACCCCCTAGAGAACTTTTGTGATAATGAGGGTACGATTGCCCAAATCAAGGAACCTCGTGCTCATCAAAAGACTAGGCACATTGAGCGGAGATTCCACTACATACGAGATGAAGTTGAAAAGGGAAAGATATGTATTCGCAAAGTTCACACGGATCAAAACATTGCGGATCCTCTCACGAAGCTCCTTGAAAAGGCAAAGCATGAGGGTAATACTTGTGCCATGGGACTTCAATATTCTAGTGATTGGATTTGATCTGTAATTTTGTATTTGGATATGTGGAACCTTTTATTATTTGAATAAATTATTTGGTTATAATGTTTCAATTAATATTCCAATTTAGCATGTTTAATCCATGAGTAAATTGTTTACTCTAAATGTCCGTAGTCATTCAGACTTGTGGGAACAAGTATGAGGGTAAGATTATTATGAATTTGGATTGGTAGATATTCATATGGATGAATATAGAGCAAAAGGTTACTGCCAAGGCTCATAGATATTTGTGGGATGCAAATATTGGACTGACCTGCATCTCAAATATTACTACATGGAATCTTCCTGATTGATCATAACTAATTTTGAGTAAAGGCAAACATCATTTGGTATCCTCTGACCTGAGATACATATTGGGTCTTGATATTTACCAAATATTATACTTTGACTCAGTTCTTCGCTATTCTGAAATATGGAAGTACATAACTCTGAGTTCAGGTATGATATAAGGTAATTGTGAGAGACGTATATAGTTAAGATGGAATTTGTCCCTCTTATTCGTTGAGAGTAAGATGTCTAAGGCCTGATAAAGTTAAATCAATGGAGAATGATCACTCTGTGTCTCTAGGATTTAACATGACATCTGTGACAAAAGGGTAGATGATTTGTTCCCCTAAAATATTTCAAGTATGGTACTTGAAGGAGATGATGTTATTGAATGGCACTTAGTCATACGTATTAAGGGTAGTGAACCGTTGTTAGGCGGTATTTACTACTTGCATCAATCTTTTATGAATCTTGTGCAAGTGGGAGATTGTTGAATCTTGTATGCCCAAGACACATACAAGATTGATGTGGTTAGTACGTTATGATCCAAGTCAGGTCATACCCAATAACAAGCTAAACAAACACCAAAAATGTTTATTTGTTGATGAGATCATACATATAAACATTGACACCAATTTAGAAAATGGGTTTTCTAAAACATTGCTTTGTAATACAACAATACTATGTGGATAGTTTGTTCATGAGATATTATTTGTTTTATTATTAAGTTGGTTAAATAATAAAAAACAAAAGTGTGTTATTATTATAAAATTAAAAGTGGTTTTAATTTTATAAAGTTGAGGGTTAGGAGAGTAATTATATTAAAAACCAAAATAGGGGGAAAACCCATTTTGGAAACACTAAATCGGTCGCTCAAATGGTCATGTGTTACCAGCTTTTGTCTTGGTTTTTGGGGGTTCTTTCTCCTCACTAACACTCCATATCATTACACACTTTTCTCTCTAACAACACAAAGCAAAAGAACCTTCAAAACAAGGCTGCATTTTCGGGTTTTTGAAGCTTGAAAGGGGCTGCCTATTTTGGTTTTTGGAGGAGCTAAAGAAGGGCTATCTTTGGTGTTGCATCCTAACAAGCAAGGTGTTTGAAGAGCTTGTGGGTATGACGATTTGAGGTCCTCCACCTTGAAGGATTGCTGCTCAAAAACATTATCATCTTCAAAGGACTCGACCCCTTTTGAGCTGCTGAAAGGTAGTTATGGCAGCCTCTATATGGCTGTCCATAATGCTCATTTACATATGTTTCATAGCTTGCTTATTCACATAATATGATCCTTTGATTTTGGGTTTGTTTTAAACATATATATGTCACCATAAGAGCATGAAATTTCAGTTTTATAATCATGTTTCTAAATCTATTTCCGCTGCGTTTTTCTGAAAGTTTAAGATGTTAAACTTTGGTTTTATGGTGAAACAAACCTTCAGAACACCCGTTTGTTGGGGTGATATTGGTCAGAAGGAGATGGGAAACGTCGAGGTAATCGAGGCTATGACTGAGAAACTTGAAAAGATCAAAGTCTTCATGAAGGCAGCTAAAGATAGGCAGAAGTCGTATGCCGATAGACGACGCAGACCGATCGGGTTCCAGGTGGGTGACTGTTTATGTTGAAGGTCTCACCTTGAAAGGGTATTATCCGATTCAAGAAGCGGGGCAAGTTGAGCCCAAGATATATAGGCCCTTTCGGAATCATCGCTCATGTAGGAGAGGTGGCTTATCCATTGGAGATACGAGATGAGTTGAGTGGAATCCACCCGACATTTCATGTATCTCATCTGAGAAAGTGCTTAGCTGATGAAAACATGATTGTTCCATTGGAGGACATTGAAGTAGATGAAAGGCTCAATTATGTGGAGCAACTAGTGGCAATCATCGATTATAAAGAGAAGAGGATGAGAAATAAAGTGGTTCCTCTTGTGCGTGTACAGTGGAAGTACAGGAAGGGATCCGAATCTACGTGGGAAACTAAGGAGGAGATGAGGCAGCAGTATCCTCGTCTGTTTAAGGAATAACAGGTTTCGGGGATGAAACCTATATAAGGGGGGTGGACTTGTAACACCCGTTATTTTAAAAAAAAAAAGACAAGAAATGAAGAATAAAAGAAAGAAATGTAATAAAATCCAAGTGGAGGGACTAAAAGTGTCCAAAAGGACAAAACTTTGAAAAAGATGGTGTAAAGGTGGGCATGGCCGCCCACCCTCACCTCACATCAACATTTCTTCAGTTTTAGAGAGAGAGCAGGGGAAAACTCTTGGCTTGCAGAAGAAGAAGAAGAAGTGAACGAATTCAAGGTCAGAATTCGTGGTTTTTATGTGTTTATGACGGGTTTTATCTCGGTTATATGTTTATGTGCTTATGTGTTTGTGTATGTGTTCGGGTGTGTGTGTTTGGTGTTGTTTTTAGGTGTTTGAACTCATTGCAAGCGGCTTAGAAAGGAAGAAACATCCAAGTTGGACCAGGTGAATTCTAGACCCTGGTTTTTACTTGTTTTAAACATCTTTGGGGCTGAAAATGTATTAAAATGATTTTTACAAGGTTATGTATGTTTACCCATATGTAATGTGCATGATTGGATGTTAATTCTTGAATGCTTACAGTTTGTTCATGTTTAGAATAGCCATATTGAGCTTAGAACAGATGGCTTCGATGATTGGGTTGAAAACATATTGGAAACATGTTGAACAGAGGGTCCATGTGCCTAGGTAAGGTTCATACGCTTGAAAATGCCTTAGAAAGATTGTGTAATCCATGCACCTGAACAGTGGGCCATGCACCTAGAAATATTAATCGGCTGACTAAGTGTAGGGCCATGCGCCCTAATAGTGCCCATGTGCCCAAGTGGCTCATGCGCCTAAGTGGCTCATGCGCCAGAATAGTACCCATGCGCCTAGAATTTGTGCTGGAATTGACTAAGTGTCCAGACGTCCGGGATTCCCAATGCGCCTAAGCACTCATGCGACTGCATAGTGCCCATGCCCCTGAAAGTTTCCCATGCGCCTAAGTGTTCCCCATGCGCCTGCATAGTGTCCATGCGCCTGCATAGTGCCCATGCGCCTAAGGACTTTGAATATTTTTCTGATTTTTGGGGAAAAAGTTTAATGTAGGCTTTGACTTGGGAGATTCTCGGAGGCTATGTAAGTTGACTTTTGGGGTCATATATGGTATGATGGGCATGTCATGTTATGTGATTGATGATGATGTTGCATGGTTATGCATGATGTATGTTATGTGTGTATGATGCCCTGCTTGATGATGTATGAATGATATGTTTATGTTCCTTATGATGATGTATGTTTATCTTTCCCATGACTTTACGTGTGATGTTAATGAATAAATGAAGTATTATGTAATGTTAAGTGAAAGATAAAGGAAAGAGGAACATGAAGTAAGAATGCATGCATTAATGAGTAATAAAAATGGAGATAGTCTTGTAAGCATGGCATGTACATCAAGGTCTTTCTCTATGATTGACCATTTGCATAGAACTATTGTTGCATACCTTAGGTACTATGACCACAAGGTGTGATGCACCGTTATAGAAGGTCTATGACAGGCCTAGGTCCAGAACCACGAATAGAAGGTATTGCATATGGCAATGGTAAACCTAAATCATACCTTAGGTACTGTGACCACGAGGTGCGATGCACCGTTATAGAAGGTCTATGATAGGCCTAGGTCTAGAACGACGAATAGAAATGTATTGCATAGTAAACCTAAATCTTACCGTAGGTACTATGACCACGAGGTGCGGTGCACCGTTATAGAAGGTCTATGATAGGCCTAGGTCCGGTACCATGAACAGAAGGGAAGGGCTTATGGTTGTATGAAAGAAAAAGTAAAGCATGAAAGATTTATGAAAATAATGATGATATTATCTGTATGTATGCATGACATATGATCACGGATGAATGAAAAGTATAGTATATTTGAAAGAAAGCAAATAACAGTTATCGTAAGAAAAGTATGTTTTATTTATAAAGCTAGAACTCACTCAGCAACACTGACTTTTATACATTTTCAGTTGGCAGGTAACATTGCTGGGGATGGCACGAGGTGGCTAGTCAGCTCTTTTGGATGGCATTCTTTTGTTACTCTTTTTGCATTGTAATGCGAACGAAGGATATTTTGAAATGAATGCTTGTATTAACTTGAAAAAACATTGTAATGATATGAAAAGTTATATTTTATTCATGTTTCCGCTGCAATGTTTTCGTAAGGCAAATGTATTTATAATGTTTTATGTGCAATGAATGACCAACTATGAGGTCTCCGGGAATGGGGCCTTACACTCCGTAACCTCTTTTCGAAAAAGAAGTGGGATGTGCTAAAGACGCTTTGGAAGCTCAATAGTTGGTAAGATAGATTGGTTAGGTATTACTGAACTATCCATACAGAACCAAGTGCATTATTTATTCTACTATAAGAGCCTTCAACATATTTTTTTGAGAAGGAACTAAATAATCATTATAGCTAATCAGTGTAACTTGCCGGTGATTACGATTGTGCGATCCGATATCATCCCGAAAAGGCAAATATGTAGCCGATGCTTGAGTGGAAGGAGCGTGCTAAACCCTTATGTGCATGAGCTTTAGAGATGACTAGTCAAACCTAAAGGCTCATATTATGATAGCACAGAGTGAAGAACTAAAGGACGAGAATGTTGCATGTGGGGAGTTTCGTGGGACAGATAAACAGATTGAACGCAAGGAGTGTAACATCTGCTAATTTTGAAAATATAAACCCCAAGCCGAATCCATTTTGAAATTTCATGCAATGAAACACTATTATTATTAAATTATTATAATTATTTTAATGAACCAAATGCATTAAATGTGCAATTTAACAAATATTATGAATTTTTTTCAATTATTATTTATCAAATTATTTAAACAAGTTATTATAATTTTATGATTTATAAAATATTTTGTAATTTAAAAAATAAAGTTTTATAAATTTATGAAGATTTGTTTTTCATTCATGAGTTTAAATTTTAAAACTAAAATAAATAATTAATATACCAAGTTTAATATTGTTACAATATATAAAGTCTATAAATGTTTTATGTAGATACATGATGTTCCTAGTTTATAAGCTTAAATCTAAAAGTCTTTCATGTCTTACATATGTGTAATGTGATGATGTAATGAATTATGATACATGCTTTGATGTTTATTTATCTTTAATTCGTATGTATGACCTCTTAGATAGGTTTGACGTTGTTGTACATAGTTCTTAATCAATCATGATTGAGAAATTGTTCAACCTAGTCGGGTGATTATTCATGCTAATGGACCATAGTTATGGACCATACTCAGAAATATATCATGCTTATGGACGAGTTGCACGACTGAACTAGAAGACTTGATGAGTCGTATGATTGAGACATAAGATTGACTTAGTCACACGACTGAATCTTCAATCGTACGTATGGATCAATCGCATGAGTCAGTCGCACGACTGAACCACGCTAATGGTTCAGTCGTACGAATGAAAACCACTAACCTATAAATACCACCTAATTCGTGGAAAAACAAAACACTTTGGGAGATACTTCAATCTCAAGGAGAAGTTCTCATTTGTAATGCATATTGATCTAATGGACCAATGTGTATGCATGTAGGAGAGACTCTACAGTAGTTGATGGTGAGACAAGGCTCTCAGGTTCTACCATCGGGCCTTCAGTCAAGGTTTCCTCTATGAAGCTAATCTTAGGGTCTGCCTTAACATCCAGTTGACCAATGATATTCCTTGATTGCCTTAGTATCCTTCTGAAGCTGAACTCTGTAGTGATTCTGTCTTCAATTCGTTGAACCATCTTGTTAGCTTGTCTGGATTAGCTTTGGTTGACAAGTGGCATTCTTACAATATCAAGACTTTCATAGAAGTTCAAAGTCTGAAAATCTGAAAATTAAGGACATCTTGCTGCCCTTTAACTCTTTGAATGATAAGGGCTCTTTTGTTTTCATCATACATCCACCTAATAATTGATAGGAAGTTGGTGGAGATGACATTGCGCTTCGTATTCCTTCCTCAAAAGACTCTGAATGTATGAGTCGATTGAGTCCACATCAATGTGAACTTGTGGAAGTTGCTAAGTATGCACAATTGCGAGTGAGGATGGTGAGTCTTCAATATCCATAGCCTCCATAAAGAACTCCTAGGTTCTGTAACTATAATGACTTTCACCCCCTTTTTGCTAGCATCACCCTCTTTCATAGGTGAGCTAGGAGTTAGGTCAATCACTCTCACAGGTTCTTGTGTTCCTATTTGAGCTTTTCTTAAAGGTCTCCCAACTAGTTTTTCCCCGAGATAAGAAATCTCAAGGTGCTGATCATTGACCTTGTTTTGCAAAGTAGTCACTTGAGATTCAAGATAACTAACCTTGGAGACTAGATAAGTGCATGTTTGTGATATGTTTTGCACATTTCGCCTCAGAACCCCCCATCTTCATTAGAAGAATCATTGGGGGATGATATGATTGGACCAAATTCTCCTCTCTTACCACCAGCTTCAGGTTCTTGGCTACTAGATTTCCTCTGCTCACTGACAGCCTCAGTTGAGATGTCAATGGGCTGAGTTGCCATGGTTGAGGTCTGAATGATGTAATCACTTGTAGAAGTGAGAGCCTCTTCCATATGGATATCCTAAACATGTTCAGAAGTATCCACCTCAGTAATGGACGACTAATGTGGGCTAGACATAAGAGACTCAGGAGCACTCATCTCTCTTTAAGAAGTGGAAAAGAAGAGAGAGTCATGGTACTCACTGAAACCTAAGTCTTCATTAGTATAGAAGTCAAGGTTAGGAATGGGTTGGTTTAAGTCTAAAGGCTGGGGATGGTAGTTGTCCCCTAAAGGTTGTTCAATTGAGTGTTGAGACTCGGGGTGGTAACGAATGTCACAGTCATAATCACAAATGTATCACCTTGTGGACCTTCAATTGTATCGATGCATATGCTATGACCTTTCCTCGATGCATGAGAACACAACCAAGGCCTTGTTTAGATGCACTTCCAGAACTTTGCGTACAATTTTTCCTACTTTAACAATTCAAGTACTAGTCGCAAATGAAGTTCATGATAGGTATTGGACTTGGAATAGATAAGTATGTTGTCAATGAAGATGATCACAAACTTGTCTAGATAAGGCTTGCATACTTGATTGATGAGATCCATGAAGACAGAAGAAGGATTTGTTAAACCAAATGGAATAACCATGAACTCATAGTGCCCATATCGAGTACGCAATGCAGTCTTTGGGATATCATCGTCATGGACACATAATTGACGATAACCAGAACGTAAGCCAATCTTCAAGAAAATGACAGCTCCTTGAAGTTGGTACAAAAGGTTATCAAGATGTGGAAGAGGGTAGCGGTCTTGATAGTAAGCTTTTTAAGCTCTCTGTAATCAATGCACATACAAAATGACCTATCTTTCTTCTTCACGAATAGAACAGGTGCACCCCAAGGAGATGAGCTAAGACGAATAAAACCCTTATCGGCTAGTTCTTGTAGTTGACTAGATAACTCTTGCATTTCGATGGTGCAAGTCAATATGGTGACTTAGCCACGGGGTTCGCTCCCAGAATTAAATCGATTTTAAACTCAAGTTCACGCACGGGAGGTAAACCACTAAGGTCATTGGGAATACTTCACGAAAGTCACATACAATCTGGACATCCCAAAGGTCTTTCCCTTTGACTTTCGTGTTTACCACATAGGCCTAGAAAACCATATAGTTCTTTCTTCAGCATTTTCAGGATTGAGTGCAAGACACGGTTTGAGTCCTTTGGAGGATTTTTCACCGAAAACTTTCAATGTATCCCACCAAGGGAAAGGAATACGGATGCACTTCTCGAAACAAATAATCTTGGCATGATGTTTGGCTAACCAGTCCATGCTAATGATAACGTCAAAACATCCAAGTTTCATAAGGATAAGGTCGATAATGAAACCATGCGCGTCGAGGCTCAAAATACAATCACGAATAACAATATCAACGATGATAGGTTCTCCATCTGTGGCTTCAACGGTAAGAGGTCTTTCTAGTTTCGTATGTGGCTTAGAAAGAATAGATTCAAACTCCAATGAGACAAAATGTTTATCAGCTCTAGAGTCAAATAGATGTATGCTGAAGAATTATTAATAAGGAACATACCTATTCAGTTTTAAAGATATTAACGATACAGGCAAAGCATCAAAAAGACTTAGATCATAAAAGTTGAGGTTGGCTTTAACATACTATTAACCACATCGTTGTTTGCTAGTGCTTGGTTTCCATTGATGTTGAAAGTACGTCCTCGGGTTTGTGGAATGTTTCCCGCAAGACAAGGGCAATGTGGGCGGAAGTGACTAGGTCCCCATAATTGTTAGCAAACATGAGTTGCAACCAACACGACATTGTTTGGTGCACGATGATAAGTCGCCACCAAGTATCTATATTTACTACACAAGGTAAAGATGCGGCACCGAGCGTTCCCTGGATTTTGGTACCTATAGACGTTGCATATAGGTTGATGACTAGCATAGGCCCTTGAAACAAGTACTTGTGTCATGGGTGCAGCCACAGGTACAAGTTGTCTTTGAGGTGGTATGGGTGCAACCACGACATAGTTACGAGCCGGTGTGAACTTGCTTTTCTTCTTGTCGTTGTTGTAAGACGGTTCGGTTTTAGTCTCCTTGATAGATTCAATGACCGTCTTCTCAACCTTTTTAGCACCTTGAAAGACATGGTTCCTGCTCGTATGTGATTCTCAGTAAGTTGAGCAGTGATAGTGATTGCTTCCTCCAAAGTTGTGGGTCGACTACCCACTACAACATCTTGAATTGGGGTGGTACCCCCTTGATGAACTTCTCGATCTTCGCTTTTATAGTTCACTTCTTGGGCAAAACTTCGTGATAGCAATATTCTTGAACTCGTCCCAAGGTAGTGCTAACACAACATCAGCACCACGGTTCCTTTTCTCACTATTCCACCATGTAAGTGCCCTTTACTGGACCATACTAGTAGTATAGCAAACTTTTAGCGCCTCGGGACACTAATAGTTGATAAATGTGTTTTCTATGCTTTCGAACCACTCGAGAAGTCCAATGGCACCTTCATTTCCACTATAGCTAATGGGCTTGCATGAACTAAAATGTTTGAATGTGCAGGTTTGGTTATTGCGCCATTGATTCGCATTATTTTCCCCTTGACCATTTCCATTATTGCTAGAGTTGGTCATCAAAGTGCTATTTCAACCATGGTCTGTATGATGGTACCCATTTGACGAGCAATCATGGCGTCTAACTTTCGGTCAGAACTTCCACGCTTTCCGTGGTGACGAGACATGCTCGATATGAAATAAGTTAGTCATAGGAATTTGGAGATAGAAGGACAATAAATCAAACAAAGATTATTCAAGATTTGTAAAACACACATGGAATGATTCCATTTGGTAACACATTACCATTTGTAAATGTTGACATCTCAAGGTAAATTGACCCATTTGCCTTAGAAACTTGTGTATGTTGATGTGACATCCGTCAGTCTAATGTCTTGTAACTAAACAACAGCTCATTAACTTTTATTATGCATTTACTGCTTTCGTGTAAGTATATGTTCATAATTATAATAATATATTACAATGTTCGGTGTGTGTGTGTATATATATACTATGTGTCATTGTAAGGTTAAGTGTATATGTAAGTTTGTATGTGGATGTATATATTTGTATATCATGAATGTACACACATTTAGGTGTCATGTCATATGTGTGTGTGTGAGTATGTCAAATGAAACATAAATTAGTATCGGTTGTTTCCCAGGTCAAACATGGATGTCGAGGGAACGCTCAGGGGAACCCTATATATAAGCATCACTAGTATACTAAGAATATGCCTGAACTTGGCTATGTGATGATCTTGATTAGTTGAAGTAGGAAATGGTAGAAATGATAAGGTGATATGATTGGTTGTACATATAATAGATCCTTGACATGATAGTCAAAAAAGTATGACTACAAAAGGGAAACAGTAGGTTTAACTCATTGGAGTGAGAAAAAATGAAAACTATGCTGAAAACTAGAAGATGAACTATGTTCTTACCCACTAATAGGTAAATCACTGACATGGTAAATTACCCAAGCTCAAGTCTAAGGTAGTGAGGCTGCGATAACCATGACTGAGATGAATTTAATGCTTTGGTGATTGAGTACTACAACCTGAGGAGTGAAATGCAATAGCTAGAATTGTAATTATGGAATCGTGCAATGGTAGGGTTAGGTCATGCTCTTTATACTAACAAACTCCATTAGTTTACAAAGCTGATGTTGTATCATGTGACATTTAAACCAAATATAATTAAGAGGGACACTGGAAAATCTAGTGAGTAGTAGAAGGAAGTTCGAAAGTCAAACAAGAAAGCTAGTGGTTAGGTAGACAAGAATACTCAAATGTTATTACATGCACGTAACTTAACATCAATTAATTCATCTCTACTAGATCCAGGGGTAGAGGATAGCTTCATTTCTTTTGAATTCACTCCATCACTTTACATGAACCCTAGTTGCTTAGAAATTAGTTAGTCGGTGAGATGTCAATAGCAATAACTATAGGTTGCAGACAAGTATGAGAAGATCATGTCCTTGACATAGACTTGGTTCCATTTAGATTGGTTATCGAAACATGAAACCGAGATAGTCCATTGGGAGAAGGTGGTACGTAACTCTCTATCAAATGACAAAGTGCTTAAGATTCAAGGAAAATGACTTGAAAAGGATTTAAGACTTGTTTCTTGCATGAAGACTTATCGATGCTTAAAGAGGTAGTGACACACATTTCTAGTGTATGTGGTGGAAAAAAAGGGGCAAAAGAAAGAAAGCTTGAGGATATTCCTATTGTACGAGATTTCTTTTCAAGGTGTTTCTTGATGATTTAACAGGATTACCCCCTCCTCATTAAGCGGATTTCAAGATTGATTTGATTTAAGAAGAAACTTTTGATGCAAGGAGTTACCAAGTCAAACCACAATAACTCTTGCATAAGAGTTTTATTCAATCTAGTCACTCGCCATGGGGAGCATCTAATCTAATTTTCAAGAAGAAGGATGATTCATTTTGAAGGTGTATAGATTATCGAGAGTTGAACAAGTTGACTATAGAAAACCGATATCCCCTCTCTAGGATTTATGATCTGATTGATCAGTTGCAAGAAGTAATGTGTTTCTCAAAATTTAAAATTTAATTAGGTTATCACCTAGTCAAGTGTCTAAGAAGATGACATATCAAAGATGACCATTAGGACTCGATATGGACATTATATGTTATAGTTATGTCTTTTGGTTTGACAAATGCACCTGATTATTTATGTATTTGATGAAAATAGGGTACATAAGCCATGCGTAGATAAGTTTATGCATGTGTTTATAGATGATATCCTTATCTACTTTCATTTAAAGAAATATCACGAGAGTCATCAAATTCTTTGTACCAAATTATTGAAGTGTGAATTCAAGTTACAAGAAGTGTGATTCCTTGATCATGTAATCTACAAGAAAGAAATCCACATTGATCTGATTAAGATTGAGATGGAAAAGAAGTCGGATGTGTTAAAGACGCTTTGGATGCTCAATAGTTGTTAAGATTGGTAGGAATTACTGACACTATCCATACAGAACCAAGTGCATTATTTACACTACTATAAGAGCCTTCAACATATTTTTTTAAAAAGGAACTAATAATCGTTATGGTAATGAGTGTAACTTGCCAGTGATTACGATTGTGCGATCCGATATCATCCCGGAAAGGCGAATATGTAGCCGATGCTGGAGCGGAAAGGAGCGTGCCAAAACCTTACGCACATGAGCTTTAGAGATGACTAGTCAAAGCTAAAGGCCCATATTATGATAGCACAGAGTGAAGAACTAAAGGAGGAGAATGTAGCATGTGAGGAGTTTCGTGGGACAGATAAACAGATGGAACACAAGGAGTGTAACATCTGCTATTTTTGAAAATAAAAACCCAAAGCCGAATTCATTTTGAACTTTCATGCAATGAAACAATATTATTATTAAATTATTGTAATATTTTAATGAACCAATCCATTAAATGTTCAATATAACAAATATTATGAATTTTTTTATTCAATTATTATTTATTAAATCATTTAAACAAGTTATTATAACTTTATGCTTTATAAAATACTTTATAATTTATAAAATATTTTATAATTTATAAAATATTTTATAATTTATAAAATAAAGTTTTTTAAATTTATGACAATTATTTTTCATTTATGAGTTCAAATTTAAAAACTAAAATAGTTAATTAATATACAAAGTTTAATATTGTTACAAATATATAAAGTCTATAAATGTTTTATGTAGATACATGATGTCCTAGTTTATGAGCTTAAATATAAAAGTCTTTCATGTCTTACATATGTGTATGTGATGATGTATGAATTATAATATATGCTTTGATGTTTATTTATCTTTAATTCATATGTATGACCTCTTATAAAGGTTTGACGTTGTTGTACATTGTTCTTAGTCAATAATGATTTAGAAATGTGTTCAACCTAGTGGGGTGATTATTCATGCTAATGGACCATACTTATGGACCATACTTATGAATATATCATGCTTATGGACGAGTCGCAGGACTGAACCAAGAGACTGGATCAGTCATATGATTGAGACATAAGATTGACTAAGTTGCATGACTGAATCTTCAGTCGTGCGTATGGATCAACCGCATGAGTTAGTCGAACGACTGAACCATGCTAATGGTTCAGTCGTACGAATGGAAACTACTAACCTATAAATACCACCTAATTCGTGGAAAAATAGAACACTTTGAGAGATACTTCAAATACTTATAAACCCTTGTCGTCCAAAGCTTCCCAAACAGCCTATCCAACTTCATAGTTCGATCTTGATCGATCCCTACACGTTCTTACGTTTAGTTCATTCTTATATCGATTGGGTTATCATTCTCACTGATTGGATCGCCAATCAAATAGGATTTTGCACTATTTGATATGGTAAAATGTAGAATCCATTAGTACTCCGTACGTACACAGTCCCAAAGAAGTGGTAGACTGGTATGTGGGAACCACTTGGTTCAGAATGATTTAGTAAATGGTTTAACTGTCATGAACTTTCAGCTTTCGGATTTCTGCATAGCATGTAAGAAAGGGAAATGGACCAAGAACGCTCATAAGCAAAGAAAGTGAATTATATTGATATTCCTCTCGATCTTCTACACATGGATCTATTTGGCCCTGTCAGCACAAAAAGCATTGCTGGAGATCTATATTGTTTTGTAGTAAAGGACGATTTCTTGAGATTCTCTTGGTCATGTCTCTGATATTCAAATAAGAGACTTTGAATCATTCAAACATCTAGTAACTACTTTGGCATCACTCTACAAGCTTAATGTAAGGCAGATTCTGTCAGACAACGGCACAGAGTTCAAGAATCAATGGATGGAGGCATATTGTAGAGAGAAAGGAATTGTACATCAATTTACTTCTGCCTACACTCTACAGATGAATGGGGTTGCTGAAAGGAAAAATAGGATCTTGATACAGACAGCCAGGACAATGCTAGCCAACTCGAAACTGCCTATTTAATTCTAGAATGTGGCAGTGGCTAATGCATGTTACACACTCAATCAAGTCTTAGTGGTCAAACGACATGGGAAAACATTTTATGAACTGCTCCAGTGACATAAACCTAACTTGGAGTATCTAGAACTGTTTGGCACACCGTGCATGTTGTTAAAGAAAACTCAGACTGTGAAGTTCAGTGAGAAGGCAGAAGAAGGTATCTTTCTCGGATACAGTATACCAAACAAGAGAGTTTACAACAACTCAACGGGTCAGGTAGATGTCTGGCGCAATGTTGATGTTTAAAGATACACCACCCCCTACTAGAAAACGACCCTCATTCTTCTTTAAACATCTGGATTCTTTAATCCTTCAATCAACCGCCTTCTCATCCTCATGACGAGTTGTCTGCTAGGATGATGTACGATGTTCTAAACACTCCTCCACCAAGGTTGATGTCGAGTCTTGGGGAGACCTTGAAGTAAGTGATTCGTCCTCTGATGATGAAGCAGTTGAGATTGAAAATTTGAACTAGGTGGATTGGTTTCCACCAATGAAAGTACACAACCATCAAATCCTAATGCCTCTGAAACTTCAAAACCTCAAACTCCAACACCTACAGATACCGAACCTGGAATTCACAATTCGAATACTAAGGTAGTTGTTACCACCACTCCCAGATCTCGAACTAATGTTTATTATCCATTGGACAACATCATTGGGGATGTTCGATCGGGAGTATAGACACAGAATCAACTATACTCAATTGATTATGCCTTAGTCATGGAAAAGGGTTATCTTCATGATGGTGCTATCGATGTTTTGTGTCTCAATTTGAGCCAACATATGTAAGTGAAGCCTTAAACGATGAGGCATGGGTTAGTGCAATGCAAGAAGAACTCTTACGGTTCAAGAAGTTAGGAGTATGGATCCTTGTGGACAGACCAAAAGGTGCTTAGGTGATTGGCACTAAATGGGTGCTGAAGTGTAAGAAAGATAACCAAGGGTCATAATAAAAAATAAGGCTCGACTTGTAGTTCAAGGGTTTTGACTAGTCGAAGGCATAAACTATAATGAAGTGTTTGCACCGGTGGCAAGGATGGAAACATTTCGCATTTTCTTAGCCTACTCATCATACAAGAATATTAAAGTTTATCAACTAGATGTGAAGAGTGCATTCTTTCATGGTGAAATTCATGAAACATTCTACATCAGTCAACCAGAAGGATTTGAGGATTCGTATCATTGAGATAGAGTTTACAAACTAGACAAGGCCATTTACACACTCCATCAAGCCCCTAAACCAGGTAGGAGAAACTCTCAACTCATCTAGTGAAACATGATTTTCGCAGAGGATTATTGACTGCACATTATTCATCAAAGAAAAAGATGGTTATTTACTACCGGTACAGATCTATATAGATGACAAAATCTTCGGTTCAAAACATGAAGAATTATGTAAAGAATTCAAATATGTAATGAAAGTGGAGTTTGAGATGAGTGCCATGGGGGAGATCAAGTTCTTTCTTGGATTACAGTGGATCAGACACCATAGGAATATTCCTGCATCAGACCAAATATGTAGGAGATATCCTGATCGCTTCGACCTGGAGAATGCAACAGCTATTGGAACTCCACTTCCCACGAACCATGACATGGCACCTCACGAAAATGGTGATCTGGTTGATGCCACCATGTATAGGGGAATGATCAGATCTCTCATGTACCTCACAGCCTCTCGTCCTTATATTATGTACGCCACGTGTCTGTATTCCAGATATCATGCAAAACCAAAAGAAAATCATCTCATTGTAGTTAAACTGATCTTTTGTTATCTCAAGGGTAGTCCAACATTTGGGTTGTGGTATCCTCATGATGATGACTTGGCAGTTAACTGATCTTTTGTTTACAACGTACAGTGACTCGGACTATGGTGGTTGCAAGATGAATTACAAGTCAACATCAGCGGCATGTCAGTTCTTTGGTAGACGGTTAGTCACCTGGCAGTGTAAGAAGCAGACCTCAGTTGCTCTGTCAACATGTGAAGTTGAATATGTTTTTACTTGCAAATCATTTGAATTTAACAACAAATGCGCGACTATAGTTTGCAATTTTCTAACACACCTATATTTGTTGATAATTCAGCTGCAATTGTTGTAACCAAAAATACGGTCCAACATCCTAAAACAAAACACATTGGTATTAAATCACTTTATACATGACTATTTTGAAAAGCAATTAATCGATGTTGTTAAAATTAATATTGATTTTCAACATGCCAACCTCTACATAAAAGCAATTGACGAACCGTGGTTTTTATATCTTTTAGAGGTTAATGGCGTGAAAAAGATAAGTGACATGATTCAAGAAGACGACGGTTCTTAGTCCGACAATTAGTTTCTTAGTTTATTAGTTATTTTCTATTATTTCATTTTTATTTTCCTGTCTATTAAACTCCAAAAACACAAAACGATTTTCGATTTTAGAATTTTAGGGGGAGAATAGTTTAAGTTAAGTATTTAATTTGTTGTTGTATTTATTTACATAAAAAACGGGGGGGGGGGGGAGGTAGATTAGTTGAAAGAAATGAAATCAAATATGTGATTATTATTCAAAGTTTATGGAAATTGATAGTAGACAACGAAAAAATTGTTTGGGACTTCAAAACAATTTTGATCAACATGCTAAATTCAAGTACAATTCTGAGAAGTCTAGGCATAATAAAAGAAAAATGATTGTAAAACTAGTTTGCTACTGAGGTACATAGAGAAAGTACCCCAGAGGTTGCTAGTTCATTATACGATGTGTCGGTAGATTCAACATAATAGATGTGTAGACTTCATTGGTGAATTAAAATTCAACTAAATGGTTAACTTGCTGTGGGTTCTCATCTTATCCTGGTTAACACAATCAACGCATTTCTAATAAGGGGTGACGAGCACAATAAATGCCATAAATGTGTTCGGATGACTATAATATGAGCAAAGCACATGGAAAAACTGCTAAAAGCAATCGAGCTAATGACTAATGTTATTGATGTGTAATGTGCAAAAGAAAAAAAATAAATTCTCTAACAAGAAGATAGGTTTGTGCCTTTCTGAGATGCGGTGGAACTGACCTGAGGATAAGCATAATCTAAATATTCTAGAATTCACTGTTGTTTGCCCCTCTCTGTGTGCGATGGCACTGACCTAAGGATTGGCATCTTTATGAAAGCTCTTATAATAGTTTTCTTCTTGTCAAATACCCATAGACCGCTCAAAAATCTCCTGAGGAATGTTAATTACCATATAAGTATGGGATCCACAAATGTTTGTTGAAATAATGTAACCTAAGTCATCACCAATGCGAGTCAAAATCTATGTATGGACTTAAGTGGACAAATATACCGACAATCATCGTCGTTGCAACTCTTGAAATTCAAAATCATTGTGTGCATCTTATAGCTCTAGTATGATTTCTTGAAAGTGCTATTAACTCTCAGCCAAAACAAGAATCTAGCATCAAAGTGCATATTAAAAGGGGTTCCATAATGAATCCTTCCAGAAATGATCAAATTAACTTGAAGTTGTTTTGCTCAAACCCAAAACCACAAAAATACGTCTTGTTTTCTTTGAAATTTCAATTTATTTTCTATTTTCTAGTTCTTATGTTGTGTAGATGTCGGACTATACAACTAGATGAAATCTGTGAATCACTCACTAAAAATGGTCATGTTTAAGGTGACCAATCTATTTTAAATTAAAGGATCACGTCTAAGGTGATCAATCGGTTCCAAAGTAAAATGATCACGTCTGAGGTGATTAATGATGTTTAATTAAAAGGCCATGTTTGAGATGATCAAAGGTCTAATGTTATATATCAAAAGTTAAACATTCTAAGTGTTTGCAAGTGTATGAGTTTAAGCTCATAAGTATGAGCCAATCGCATGATTGAATCATTAGTATAAGCCAATCGCACGATTGAACAGTAAGTATGAGCTACTCACACGATTGGACCATGAGTATGGAAACCATGCGATTGGATCACAAGACTGAACCAATCGTACGAATGGGTGAAGGTATTAGCCAGTCGCACGACTGAACCCCAGTCGCACGTATGAAGCATGCGTATGGGTCTAGTCGCACGACTGAAATTTAAAATAGTATAAATAAGGGGATTAGTCGGTCGTAATCCTTACCACCCTTCAAAGCTCTCTGAAATCGCCCATACACACACATATTCTGCCCAAATTTCGTTTGACTGATATTACCAACTGATTGTGATCTTAACGTGTGTTTTACCCATCTACAAGTACCGGGCGACTGAAATTGATCCAAATGAACGTCTTAATCGCATCTTAAAGGACCGATTATGCTAAAACCTAGAACCGAGACTAAACCCTGAAATGGACCACTTAAATGGACATAAAAGTTGATTTAAAGGACATTAAGTGCTAATTAGAGTCTTTGCGGTCCAATGAGTCTAAACACGAAGTCTAATATAATTTTTTGACAAAGATTTAAATCTAGGGTTTCAACAGTGAAGGATGCGAATGGACAAGCTAATGAACTTCACTCGCATGATTGAGCCAGGCGCACGACTCAATCACATGAATGAATCATGCGTTTGCCTTTGATCGCATGACTGATTCAACCGCATATAGCATACAACTAAGTTCAATCTTCGGCTCAATAGCATGACTGAACTCAGCTGCAGGCTCAATCGTACAACTGAACTCAATCGTATGACTAAAATTCAGTCGTAAGGTTCAGTCGCACGACTGAGCCATTTAATCAAAACAGTTTAAGTTCAAACTGTCTTCTGTTATGCACAAATCTAATGTATATTTTTCTTGTGTTGCAGCAACATGGCTGATAGATGGACGATGAGCACCAAGCACAATATCTATGCTCAGTTAGATGCTACCTCTCGGAATGCTTCCGAGTTTGCTGGGATTATAGCCTTTGTACGTAGATCGAGGATCAACAAGGCTATCTCTGTTCCCTGCACACCCTACCCATCTATACAGCAGGCCTTCTAGGAAGGTGCTTCGGTTGACACATCCTCAAAGCCCCACAGTATTCAGAGCTTGATCTTCGGATACTTAGATTTTGAGCCTTTTGTGGTACTGATTGATGTTATGGGGGATTACTTGGGTTGGCCGGGCTATTTGTTTGCGAAGGCCCAAGGACTTAAAAAGATGTTTTTTGTGTTATTAGACAGAATTGGTGTCGTTTTCCCACGCCTCATTTTCCATAATAATTACGAGCTGCAAAACGCTTGAAGCGGGAATTTTAGCACTGAATTTAGAACACGGGCCAAACTATGCTCCTAGGCTCCCCCAGATCAAATGACATGGAGCGAAAAGGGAAGGTGGCAGCAGAGGAATCTGATGGCTAAGCGAATGGGGGGGTTGAATACTCCGAGTCAACAGGGTTGGTTGGAAAGTCTAAGAGGAGCAGTGATAAAGTATAGCCTCGGAGGAGCCCGAACGGAAATATAGCGGATATTGATCAAATCTTCCCCCCCCCCCCAAAAAAACCAAAATCAACATAGATGGATCAACTGCTATGGGAGAGAGTGCAGGTGGTGGTATCCTAAGAAAGAGTTAAGGTCAAATTTGATTTTTTCCTTCTCTTCATTCTATCACAATGGTACTAACATGATGGCCGAGACTAGAGCTCTCAGAGATGGGTTCAAACTATGTTATGATAAGGCATCCAAGTGAATGGCATCGAATTTTATTCCTTATGGTGGACTCCATCCTTGGTCTTACATCCACCCCTGACATGTTTTCTTGATCAGAGAATGCATCGGCTTATTGTCTTCTAGCATGATGGTTTCTCACATCTATAGACAAGGAAACTCAATTGCATCGTTGAAGCTGCTTCTTCTCTCTTGCAAACAAGCCTATACATGACAAGGAAGGCCTTTTTATTCATGTTCCCGGAATGCTTTCTTTCATCAAAGTCACGTAAGAAATAGAAAACGTACAACTCATAAAATAAAGGCTTGTCATTTCTTGGTGTAATACTCACTCGGAAATGATGTGTGTGGACCAAAAGAACCAATGAGCCAAATCAGAAAAACCTTTAAGTCCCACAAGACATCACAACAACCGCTAAAGACTTCATCAGCTATTTGACAAAGTCTGAAGATCAACAGCTGAAGACTAAAGTACTGAAGACTTCAATAGCTGAAGACCAAAGTCTGAAGATCAACAGCTGAAGACAAAAGTGAAGACTTCAACAGCTGAAGATCTAAGATTGAAGATCAACAGCTGAAGACTAAAGTACTGAAGACTTCAATAGCTGAAGACTAAAGTACTGAAGATCAACAGCTGAAGTACAAAGACTGAGACATCAGCTGAAGACATCAGCTGATGACAACAACTAAAGTTCAACAAGTCCAAGTAGTGAAGCCTTCAGAGTTTGTCACAATAGCTGAAGAAGCATTCTTCAGTTGTTGTGATGGTTTCCTTTCAGTAGTTTTCTTTTCTATTTCAGTACTTGTAAAACGACTGAAGATGCCAGCTGTTTGACATCTTCAGTCGTTGTCTCAGTAGTTTTCTTTTCAGTAGTTGTAGTGATAATTACACTTGGTATTTTGTAAGAAGATGCCAGCTGTTTGACATCTTCAGTAGTTGTGTTAACTTTCAGTAGGTAAATAACAGTTAGATGTCACTGTCAAGTGACATGAGCTAATGTTAGCTTCCCTTACAAAAGGAAAGATGACCTAATTGTAACGGTGCGCATGAAGCCAGCCGAAGCGTGTATTGAATGAATATATTCCTTTTTGGCAGAATTTCTCTCTGTATAACAAACACTGTTTCATTGATAAAGTTAGTGTGTTCTTGTTTAAATTTGTTAATTCGTGAGCTCATTCCGCTGCAATCCATCATTTATCGATTTAACAATTGATCTTTGAAACTGTTCTTTTGCTATCTATGTTTGATCGAATTAGCAAATTTGCAAGAATCAGTTATAGAGATTGTGTTTCTGTTGCTTCTGGCCATTTTGTTTGAGGTTCTAAGTGGTTTTGAGCTAGATTTAATTTGTTTACCTTGAATTTGTTTGAATTTCGAATATGACTACTCCTTCTAATGACCCTCACAATACTGGTTGCTCAACCAAGCCTTCGATGCTGGTTAGGACTGAGTATAACATATGGCAACGAAGAATGCTCCATCATGTGTCTGTACAGTTCAGGTTGTTGGACATCTGTGGTACATGGTCCACATAAGCCTATGGTGAACAATGCAGAAACCAACCAAATGGTTCTGAAGAAGAAGGAACAATACTCTGATGAGGATCGAAAACTGTTTGAGATTGATGCTAAAGCTCATGGAATTCTAGCCATGTCACTGCCTAATGAAATCTATTCTGCGCGTATGCATCATGAAGCTGCTCATGACCTCTAGAAGGCACTGAAAGAACAATTTGGTGGTACTGATGAGGTCTTAGCAAACAATAGGGAAATACTTGCCCAACAATATGAGACATTTGCTCATAGGAGGGTGAGACTCTGACTCAACAGTTTGAGCGTTTTTCATGTTTGATCTCTGAGCTGAAAATGGTCAAACATGAATACACTAATAGCCAGATGAACAACAGGTTCCTCAGATCACTGCCTGAGAGATGGGACACATATACAATTGTCCTATGCTCTAATGCAAATCTGGATAGCCTATCTCTCACCCAACTTCATGGGAAACTGCTTACATTTGAAAGAGAGATAGAGCAAAAAGGAAACTGGCATCATCAGGAAAGCTCACTGAAGACTTTGTACCAGGGAACACTGCCTTGGTCGGTCATGAGTCAAAATATGCTGCATCAGAAAGTAATTATGATGAGCATATAAATTTCTCTTCAAACAGTTCTGATCATGCATTTGTGAGTGTTGATAGTCAATCAGGCTGTAATAGTGACAATTTGTGCTTCATTATGGATGATTTGAAAGGTATAGCTGATGATGACTTAGAAGAGAGGGATATTTTGAGACAAATGGCCTTGATTAATATCATATCTCAGAAGTTCTATAAGAGAACTGGTAGGAAATTCCCTGGACACTCTGGCAAAACCAAAGTTGGTTTTGACAAGAGTAAGTTGAGGTGTCACAAATGCCACAGGCTTGGGCACTTTGCAAGAGAGTGTAGATCATCTGAATCTAACTCCTCTGCACCCTTTGTGACTTTTCCAAGTAATATTCAACAAATAGAGGGCAACATCCTGCTAGTTCTGGTCATCAATCACAACCTCTATCTCCTGTATATTTTGTCCCTTAGGGTCCAATTCCATATCCATATCCCTGCTACTACATGCCACAAATCAGTCAAGTTCAAGTACCCATTGCTCAACAACCACCCTGTTCCTGAGCCTCAACCTTCCCAATCTCATCAAAAACCTCAACCTCAACAACATAGCTTTTTACCCCAGGAGTTGTTGACTGGAGCAGTTTACCAGATGATATGTCTGGTCATGAACAACTATTTTCTGGTGCTGGTCAACATGGTGGTGACAATCCTTTTGGAAACCTTGCTCTTATGGCCCTGGAGTCTGCTGATACCTCATCCTCTAATGCCTCCACACCACAGGTATCACAGGTATCCTCTGAGGCCAAAGCCAAGCTATGTTCTAAAACATGCATAGCCGCATTTGCATCTATTAGAGAAGCAAATGTAGCTTTAATTAACAAGAACATTGAGCTAGAACAAATAATATCCAAAAGAAAAGCTGAATTGAGTCTGTGCTTAATGATAAGAATGATGAGATTCACAAACTTAAATGCGAAATCACTGATGATAAGGCTAGGGAAGAGGTACTTCTAGAGAAGTACAGAGACCTCAAAGAAACACTTGCAGCTACGCAGGTAGAGTGTGATCGATGGGTACATTCCTGCAAGGGTTTTGAAATGCTTCTCAGTAAGCAGTCTGCTTCCAATGTGAAGTTTGGCATTGGTTATAATCAACTGCTCCACCTACAGATTTTACTCCAAGAACAGAGGTAGAATCTGATGGAGAAAGCAATAACCAATCCTTTTCATCATGTGATCTAGTATCTGATACAACACCATCAGAGGTGGAGTCAGCATTAATGCCTCCCAAAACCTATCAGCTGATGTTGATGGTTCAAATGCTGACACTCACATGATCAAAAGGTTGATCACTCCAGGTGGTATTTCACAAAGTACTGAAAGTACTAAAGAGCAAGTCATACACCTGCAGAACAAACCCAAACTACTGCATGTACTAAAGGGAAGAAAATTGCCAGTAAAGGGTGGGAAAACTACTGAAGAAGATATCAAGAAGCATGTACTGCAAGGAAGAAAACTGCTAGTACTGGTCGCAAACTGCTAAAGAATAAGTTTTCAGTAGTTTTATCTTCTTCAGCAGATGATCAACTTAAGATGAAGAAAAGCCATGTGAAATATGTGGCTTATTCAATCATCTTACTGATGATTGCTGGTATAAAAAAGGCTCCAAACTCAAACACAATGAGAACCTTAAAAAGAAAATGGATAAAATGAAAACTGAGTTTGAAACCAAGTTTGTACCAGCAACATAAAAACCAGTAACCCCAAAATCCAAGAAGAAATCCAAAAAGGAAGGGGTTAATCAGGCAACAGCTGAGGTTGCTCAAAGGGAGATTGTACAACACGGGAATCCATCAATTTCACGCACTAATGTGTCTGATGAGCTGAAGGCTTTATCACAGAATCAAACACAACTTGTTATGATGGTTCAACATCTATTGGGGAGAGTCAACCAATTAGATGCTCCTGTGCTGAACCACAGAGAAGAAAATCCATGCCAAGGATTCTTCTTCTTCACCATCTCCATCCCCTCAGGCTGTTCTTCATAGCAAATCTGTTAGTTTACCATCTGTTGATGTGAACAGACCCAAAACCAAAAAGGTTTGGGTCTCAAAAACTAACTAATTTATTATGATTGCAGGGTTCTTCAGAATGCCACAGTAGCATCTGGTATGTAGACAGTGGAGGATCTATGCATATGACAGGGAACAGCTTTCTTATTCATGATTACTCTTAAAGAAAGAAGGGGTTTGTTTCTTTTGGCAATGATGGTAAGTTATATCATTGGCAAAGGCTTTGTCTCTAATGGGGAAATAAGGTTTGATGATTTTAACCATGTGGAAAATCTCAAGTACAATCTCTTGAGTGTTAGTCAAATGGGTGATAAAGGCCATGTTGCTCTTTTCACCAGTCAGAACTATAGGATTTTGCCATCCAAAGTTCTGAGTGTGATTGATAAGGTGTTGGATGATCATACTCTCCTAAGGGCCAACAGACAGGAAGAGTGTATGCCTTAGATCCTTCCAAAAAATAGATCTCAAAGGCCATCCTTGCCTATTTTCCAAGGCTTCTCCTCAACAATCTATTCTATGGCATAGAAGGTTGGGTCATGTGAATCTTAAAAACATGAATAAGCTGATACATCATGGTTTAGTAAGGGATTGCCTATGAAGGAGTTCAGATGTGAAGACAACTGCACTGCTTGTTAAAGGAAAACAACACAAAGTCTCATTCCCTCCTATTGAAGAACCTAAGTCAATTGCCTGCTTGCAATTACTACACATGGATATCTTTGGTCCTGTGAGAGTAATGAGTATGGCAAAGAAGAAATATTGTCTGGTAATTGTGGATGATTACTCCAGATTTGTATGGACTTTCTTCTTGCATTCAAAGGATGAGGCTGCTCAGACGATTATAAACTTTGTGTTGTATGTTGAGAAGCAGTATTCCCTACCTGTCAAGTTTATCAGAAGTGATAATGGAACAGAATTCAGAAACCATACACTTGATGATTTTTATCTCTTAAAGGGAATCAAGAGGCAGCTTAACATCCCAAGGACTCCAGAACAAAATGGAATAGTAAAGAGAAAGAACATGTCCCTAATTGAAGCTGCAAGGTACATATTGGCTGACTCTGGTTTGCCACTGACCTTTTGGTTTGCTTTTGATATGTTCAATTCTGTCCTAGCTATCCGGTCTGCTTATCAGAAAAGGATTCAATTCATAAAAAGTTGTCTAATCGTGGTAGGTACTTCGAATTGAAAAAAGGTGTGAGTGAGTGAGCTTATGTGCTACCATTGACATATGGTCTGGCCATTTCCTTAACAGAATTTAAATCATTGGTCCCCTCGTCCGGCTATCCCCTGTGTCTAAGTCGAGTATTCGATTCCCTCTAGGCTATTCCGTATGTAAAAAATTACCTCTCGTGGTCTGCCGGCTGTGCTTTTCATTCTGTTTTATCTTCGAGCGAGGGCCTCTGCTTTCATGGAGAATGCCCAACTGCTTTTCCGCATGCAGGCATTTATTTTATTTTATTTTTCCTTGAGGTAGTTAATGTGTATCCGGATGTGGAACCATTGGTGTATCGGCTGAGGCCTCTTGCTTGGTGATTTGCCTTATCTTTTCAGTAAGCCAGTAAGCAATCCTCAAGAAAGGAAGATCTAGACTTTCTACTAACTCTATGGCATAACTCCGGTCTATGGTCTAAGACATCACCCAAAGAGTGAATCAAATCAATAGTCTTCTCCTCGGCTTTCTTGCTAATGGAAATACTGCTCTAAGTCAGGTCCTATGGCTTTCTATCTCCTTCATCTTGTTGGATTGGTCCTCTGTATCTATCTTTCTTGTCTGAGTGCTTTTCCTTGCTTTCTTTCTTTCAGAACCTCCTTCGCTATTCTTTTTTTCTATGGTAAATGTAGTCAGAGGAGGGATAGGTAGTATGCGTTCCCCATTCTGCTAGGGTGGCTTTTCTTAACTGGGCTAGTGTCCCCCTCTGTTTAAGGTGCTTTTTCTTTTGGACTTGTCCTATAAGTAGTTGTGTGAGGGGGTGCGCGCCTCTTTTTCTTTTTCCGGATTGAGTTCTTAATGCCTGAAGGGAAATACTCTTCGACAACATTAGCAGCTTGAACAAGAGCATTGGTGCTTAAATGATGAAAGTAATTTGGCCAAGCTAGAGGATTTTCCATCGATCGTGACTCAAGAACGTAAGGAACTGAAATTGCTCAAATAGATAAATCATTATTGGCAGGAGGTACCACAGTCTCACAGACTTAATTTCCTCCTTTTCATATGGAAAAAACTATCAAACCTACTACATATACGGGCTAAGATAGAGTTGGAATGCTTGAGATGAAACCCTTAGGACTCAGGGAAAAGAACATAACCTTACTACTGCAAGACTCAAAACATAGAACAGAAAAAGTACTCGCTCACTGAAGGTGCGAAACGAAAAAGAGGTTCTTTCATCAAGTGAACACTTACCACAGTCTCAAGCCATAAAGAAAAAGCAGGCAGCTTTCCTAAGCGATAGCCCAATTGTGAAAGACAAAAAGCCACATTCCTCCGCTTTCACGTTATCTTCCTGGGAGTCCTCTAGTC
Source organism: Flaveria trinervia (assembly GCA_025506515.1). Lineage (NCBI taxonomy): Eukaryota > Viridiplantae > Streptophyta > Magnoliopsida > Asterales > Asteraceae > Flaveria > Flaveria trinervia. The sequence continues at coordinate 73,749,145 of CM046451.1, read as the reverse complement.
TTGCATTCGTTCTATTATGACAATTGAATACTTCGATTCATTTTCAATTAGGCCTTGCTCAAGCCTCTTTAGGGGTTATTTATTTCTTGGTCGCTCAACACATGTACTCTTTACCCGCTTATGCGTTCATAGCACAAGACTTTACTACTCAAGCTGCTTTGTATACTCTAGAAGGCAACTAGCCGAGAACCCGAATGAATCCCCTGCGCCTCTATCATTTGGCTATGAGGCTTGTGGAATAATATGAGAGGATAGAAGGGCGCTCCAGCTATGTACCATTGCTAAAATGTAAGTCTATCACCCTGGTAGAAGATACCTATGTTTTTTGCTACTTACCTAACCCTTAATTCGCTACTTTTATTTCGCTCGTTCCCTATGGTCGAGCGCTTCGTTCATGAATTGCTATCGCTTTAGCTATGATAACTATAACTTAAGCTATCTTCTCGAGCAAAAACTACTTTTCTTAGGATGAGCTTTTAGGGAGAAGTAGAAAGAGCTTATTTATTCGTCGATACCAAGCCTATACTTCAAAGAAAAACAATAGAATTGGAAGCTAGCTTTGATGGTAGTAAAGTCAGTGCATCTACACAAACACATTCTCTCTATTCTTCTTATCACCACTTTATTATATAAGCTCCAGTGAAGCAAAGCACTGTAAGACTGATAGGTAGAGGGATACTCATACTATAAGATAAGCTACTCCTTTTATTATCTTTCCCATCAAGCTATGCATGCATACCTGAAAGTCCTTCTTCAAAGGCAGAATTTCATTCTGGTATGATTGTACCCCTACATAGGCTAAGCAGTCAGGTCATGGGTCTTGCACTTCACTTGAATAGTTCTTTTTAAATAGCAAAGTCAAGAACCAAGCTGACTGAATCGAATCTCCTGTGCCCTCTTCCTTCTCCTTCATTGATCTAAAAAAACTCTTCCTTGAAAGGAAAAAGGAATATGGAATGAATAAGCTCTTCTTATTCTTAGAGTCCTAAGAAAACTCTAGTAGGCCACTTCTTCCCTGTATCCTGGAGTTACCTTACTTTAAGGACCTTTTCTAACTCCAATCAATTCCACGATTCCTTACTTCTTTTGAGACTTTCATATTAACTTCTCTCCTCATTCGCGCAACATGAAATGATGTTCCTCGGCCATTATATAAGGGCTGGAACTATACGCATGGACAAGGAGAACGTCCGTGTTGATACATGTATGTCCCTAGATCATGATATGAATGTAATAGATCTTGTTTGTCTGACTCTGAGGTAATGGTTAGAATGATTAATGAAATGATATTGTTTGTTTGTTAATTATATGTTTAATATTTCATTAATGAGTCGACGTTGAATTGGTTAATTAGGTTTGTGGTTGTTTGAATTGTTACACATAATGTTATATTAATTAATGCATTCAAACTTAACAAAATGAAGTTCTCATGCGAATGGACCATACGCATGAATAACTTCATACGAATGACTGAGTCGCACGACTGAACCTGGAGACTGGATCAGTCGTATGATTGTAACATAAGATTGGTTTAGTCGCACGACCGAACACTCAGTCGTGCGGATGACTCAACCGCATGGTTCAATCGCACGACTGAACCATACTAATGGTTCAGTCGCACGAATGAACAATACTAACCTATAAATACAACCCAATTCGTGGAAAAACTAGAGCATTCGTTAATTATGATTCCAGACGTACCCTAGCCGTCCAGAAGCCTCCCAATTCGTTTCTCCAAGTTCACAGAACACATAGATCGATTCCCAATCGACTTCTAATGTTAGATTCAATTCTTGATTGATTCTTCGTGTGTTCTCACTGATTGGATTGCCAATCAAATAGGATTCCGCACTATTTGATCTGGTTTACACGCTAATCACTAGGTATTTCGTTTAAATACCAGGTCCTAACAAGTGGTATCAGAGCTTTGGCTCTTGATTACGTGTGATTCAATCAAGATTGATAAAAAATTTGTGTTTTTGCATTAAAACACAATTTTTGGTTTCAAAAGTGATCTTGGACGTTCCCTGCTCATCAAAGTTTGGTTTCTACGGACATAGGCGATTAGACATTGCGAAAATTCGAATTTTTACGGCTTAAACACGTTTAACCTAGAAAATTTCGCAAACCAGCAGCTTCAGTCGCACGAGAGTCCATTCGCACAACTGGACTTCATTCGCATAGTCCAGACGCACGATTGGACCTAGTCGCATGTCCATTCGTACAATTGAACCGTTCGTTCGCATTGCTCATACGCATCAATTCATTCGCACGACTGAGCCAATCGCTTAGTTCAGCCGCACGATTGAACCAGTCGTAGCGTTCATACGCACGACTAGACCGTTCGCATCCTTCAGTCGCACCAGTGACAGTTTGTTTTATTAGACTTAAAGTTATTCGCCATGGAAGGTCACATGTCAGCCTTTACTGCTGGGAAGGACTCTAGGATACAGAACCTGCTGTTGCTTGAGAGAGAGGTGGGTAATCATAATAAACCACCAAAGCTCTTGACGTTAGATGAGTTTCCCCACTGAAAACAACGTTTTGAGATCTACCTCAATGGAGTAGATCCGAATCTGTGGGAAGCCATCGAATTGGATATAGTACACCGGTGGGAGCTGATGGAGTTAAGCTAAAGTTAGGAGGGATGACGGACGTGCAAAAAGTTAAATACAATGCAAAGAAAAGAGTATATGCATTGATTACACAGTCTATTCCTAAAGACATATTCCACCAGTTCTCAGAGAATAAGCAGTCCAAGAAACTTTGGGATGAGCTAGAAAAGAGGTATGACGGGAATGCTTCATTGAAGGCAATCAAGGCTAAGGAGTTAGAGAAGGAATTCGATAACTTCTCATCGATGGAAAACGAGAGTTTAGACGACGTTATAGATAGATTCTACCATCTGATGAGTGAACTGCATACACGTGGGGTGGCTACTACCATGGAAGAGAACGTTACTAACTTTGCAGATGGATTGCCTGAAAAGTGGGCTTCATTCGTGTCTAACCTGAGATAGAATGGAATGCTGGCAAAACTGGATATTAATGACTTCATTCTTAAGTTGCGAGAAGAGGCACTTAGGATGAAGTAAAGAGCTCAGAAGTCTTCGTACAATCAAAATCCAGCTTTGTACAATGCCACGCCTCAAGCTAATACATCTGGAGCACCTCTCCAGACTGCATTTGTGTCTAGCTCATCGGGTCCTTCACATGCGTCTCTTTCAGGATCAGACACGTCGGGACTTTCTTGTACTCACTATATTGGATCCGAAGCAAGTGCTACTAAACTGAAGACCGAGAATCTCGGTAATTTGACTGTGGAAGTAGCTCGAGAACACATGGATCTTTTGGCTGCAGTGGTTCATTCTTATGATGGACTTGTTGCTGGGAAGATTGGAAACTGCCATCTGGCAGACGAGGACTACGAGCAGGTGGACGAAATGGAGCTTGAGAGGATGGACATAATATGGGCCTTAGCTAGTGCTGTCCGGAGGGCGAAGAAGTTTGTAAAACAAACCGGACAGAACTTGGTAGCTACTAAGGATACCACATTTGGCTTTGACAAGAGCAAAGTGACCTGCTTCAACTGTGGAGAGAAGGGGCACTTCAAAAGAGAATGTGTCAAGCCTAAGAAGACGGGTACGGGAACCCGTTCTCGTCCTTCACTCGTCAAGACAAGCAAGCTACCAGTTCTACTTCATCAAGCAAGGATCCAAAAGCCTTGACTGCTCATGATGATGAAGGACAGGATTGGAGCTTTAGGTTTGTTCACCAGGGGAATCAAACATTGCAAGTATAGAAGATATTGACAATGATTCCGCTAGTGAAGGAGATCTAGCATTTAGATAGAGATGTCACATAGTGAAGAAGCAACTACAATCGAGGTCAGTTACAAGCCTAAAGAGGAGACTACCACGTCAGAGACTGAAAAGACAGAATCACCAGAACCAGACATCTGATGTTGCGTTGATGGCTAACTCTTCTGAATCAACTCAGGTAAGTACTACTGACCAAATGTTTGATAATCATGCTACGTTTACGAATAGCATTGATGAAAAATTTGCTAGGTTATTAGATCATAATGATAACTTAGTAAAAGATTTGCAACTGTGCACTGAGGCTAATAGGGTATTAAAAAAAATGAGCATAGTTATAAAGAAAAGATAGACCTTTTGACTAAACATCTTAGGGAAACCGAAGTAGTTTCTTTTAACCAAGCTAATGACATTAGGTATTATCTAAACTCCCTAGAAGACACTAAGAAGCAAAAGGCAGTTCTAGAAGTAGAAGTAAATTCATTAAAACAGAAACTGCACAGTTGGACTAGTTCTTCACACATAGTCCAACACTTAGTGAGAGAAGGAACAATGGGGAGGGATTGGGTTATAAAGTGGTTCCACCACCACCTGAGACTTTGATGACCACTAAGACTAGACCATAAATAATAATCCCATCAAGGATCATGTGGTGTCTACTCTTCTTGTTAGTGATCCAGATTCCTTATGTTCATCTATTGACTCTGGAAACAAACAAAAGGAGGCCACTTCAAGGCAAAGGGTAAATTGCCTTGTGTTAATCTGGAAAAGGAATTTGAAAAAGGTCAAACAGAGTCAAATCAGAACCTAAAAAGACTTCTAAGGTTAATCTTTCACATATTTCAAGTCAAAACCAGTTAACCAAAAAGAAAAAGATGTTAAACAAGTTAAAACAGTTAACTTTGTTAGACAGAGAAAACATCAAAAGAACCAGAGTCAAAACCTAGAGTGAGTGATGTTACTAGAGTGTCACACACTTCTCCACAAAGAAAGTTTAATCATAAAGTTGATAGCAGGTTGTGCTACAACTATGGTGAATATGGACACATTGCCTCCTATTGTCATTTCTATCAGACACCTAGGAAGAAGATTGAACCTCAGGTTTCAAAGCCTAGGTCTTCTAAGAGGAATTCTCTGACTCCACCTAGAAGAACTAGTGAACCTAAAATTCAACTTGTAAGTTAGTCGACTGTTTATCACAGACAGGCCTTGCACAAATCTGGATTATGGAGGAGAAGACATCCTTTGTGTCTGATAATGATGACAAGAAGGAACCTGAGCTACCCTCATCCTCTAAGGGTCAATGGGTGGAATTTATGATGTGTGATGCCTTTGGGAAACCCAAGCCAGTAAAGGCTTGGGTTCCTAACCTAAACTAATCCTTTACTTTGTATGTGCAGGGTGTTCGATACAGTGCTGAAACTAACACGTGGATTGTAGACAGCGGAGCATCCAGGCACATGACAGGAAACAGGGCCCTTTTATCAAACGTCAAGCAAATAAAAGGAGGGCATGTTTCGTTTGCTGGAAACAAGGGAGGCTATATCACAGCCCAGGGAGAAGTGGGGAATCAGAAAGTTAAGTTTGATAAGGTGAACTACGTTCAACAACTACAAAATAACTTACTTTCTGTTTCCCAAATATGTGATAAAGGATTTAAAGTCATCTTCGACAACAAGAAGTGTTACGTGCTAAAGAAAGACTACGTGATCCCAGAGGACCAAGTTCTGATGATTGCTTCAAGATATAAAGACCTTTATGTTTTGGATCTGTCAATAGCTTCAACAACGGATCATGAGGTTTAGTGTTTTCTATCTAAAGCTACTGAGAAGGATTCCATCTCCTGGCATAGGAGAATGGGACACATTAGTCAAAGGAAGATGAATCACTTGATTCAGAAGGATCTGGTCAGAGGAGTTAATGTCAAGAACTTCCAGCATCCTGACTTTTGTGTAGCTTGCAAGAAAGGCAAACAGACGAAGAAGTCTCATACGGAAAAGAAAGTTCATTCAGTAGAACTTCCTCTTGAACTTCTTCACATGGATCTATTTGGTCTAGTCAGTACAAAGAGCATTGCAGGCGACTTGTACTATTTTGTGGTCACTGATGACTACTCAAGGTTCACTTGGGTAATGTTTCTGAAATCCAAATCAGAAACATTTGAGTCATTCAAGGAGTTGGTAATCACACTGGAATCTCTCTACAAGCTGAAGGTTAGACAAGTACGCTCAGACAACGGAACAAAATTCAAGAACCAGTGGATGGAGGCATACTGCAAGGAAAAGGGAATTGTGCATCAATTCACTTTTGCCTACACGCCTCAGATGAATGGCGTTGCTGAAAGAAAGAATAGAAGCTTGATAGAGACAGCACGGACTATGCTGGCAGACTCAAAACTGCGTATCCAATTCTTGAATGAGGCAGTGGCGAATGCATGTTATACACTGAATCGAGTCCTGATAGTCAAGCGCCACGAAAAGACATGTTACGAGCTACTACAAAGACGCAAACCGAATTTGGAGTATCTCGAACCATTTGGCGCGTCGTGCACACTTTTAAAGGAGACACAAGAAGGTAAATTCAGCGAGAAGGCAGATGAACGAATCTTTCTAGGATACAACATACCGAACAAGCGAGTTTACAACAACTCAACGGGTATAGTAGAAGTGTGGTGTAATGTTGACGTTCAAAGATATACCACACCACCTACTGGCAAAGGACCCACCTACTTTTTCGACTATGATGGATTCTTTAAGTCCTTCAACATCCCTCTCTCTCCCTCGGATGACAAGTTAGCTACTAGAATGATATATGATATCTTAAATACACCATCTAGCTCACATGGAGAATCATCTATTCATCAGGGAAGTAGTCGATGACAGTGACTCCTCCTCTGGACATGAAGCTAAAGAAGATGACCAGAACAATCAGGAGAAACAGGTTCCAGATCCTGAAAGTCCACAAGCATCTACAAGTGATGCACCTTCGACTACGGAACCTCAAACTCCAACTACCTCAGATGCAGAACCAAATGTTCATAATCTTGGCTTTGAGGTAGCTGTTCCCACTACTCCAGGATCACGCTTAAACGTCTATCATCCCCTAGAAAATGTCATTGGGGATGTCAGATCAGGAGTACAAATCCGAAATCAGCTTTATTCAGCTGACTACGCCTCGGTTATGGAGAAGAGTTACATTCATGATGGTGCTTATCGGTGTTTTGTCTCGCAGTTTGAGCCAAAATATGTAAGTGATGCACTAAATGATGAGTCGTGGGTGAGTGCCATGCAAGAAGAACTTCTTCAGTTCAAGAAGTTAGGTGTATGGACTCTGGTTGATAGACCTAAATATGCTAAAGTCATTGGCACCAAATGGGTCTTGAAATGCAAGAAGGATGACCAAGGGGTCGTTATGAGGAACAAGCTCGATTGGTGGTTCAGGTTTTTGCCAAGTCGAGGGAATTGACTACAATGAGGTGTTTGCACCCGTGGCAAGGATGGAAGCCATTCGTATCTTCCTTGCCTATGCATCGTACATGAAGATTAAAGTCTATCAATTAGAGTGAAGAATGCATTCCTTCATGGGGAAATCAGAGAAACAGTCTATGTCAGTTAACCCAAGGGATTTGAAGATCCTTATCATCGGGATAGAGTCTACAAGCTCGACAAAGCTTTATACGGGCTTCATCAAGCTCCAAGAGCTTGGTATGAGAAACTCTCGACTCATCTTGTGAAACACAGCTTTCGCAGGGGAGTCATTGACTGCACGCTGTTCATTAAAGAAAAAGATGGCGACCTACTGCTCGTACAGATCTATGTTGATGACATAATCTTTGTTCAAAGAACGAAGAGTTATGCAAAGAGTTTGAAGCAGTTATGAAGAAAGAGTTTGAGATGAGTGCTATGGGGGAGATGAGTTCTTTCTCGGGTTAAAGTGGATGAGACACCAAATGGGATCTTTCTACATCAGACCAAGTATGTAGGAGACATTCTCAGTCGTTTTGACATGGAGAATGCATCTGCTGCTGAGACTCCACTTGCTACGAATCACGACATAGCACCTGATGAAAATGGAGATCTTGTAGATGCCACGATGTATTGGATCTTATATGCCCAAGACACATATAAGATTGATGTGGTTAGCGCGTAATGATCCAAGTCAGGTCATACCCAATAACAAGTTAGACAAACACCATCAAATATTTGTTTAATGATAGGATCATGCAACAAATATAGACACCTAATTTAGAAAATTGGTTTTCTAAATATTGCTTTTGTGTTACAACAAAATTATATGGATGATTTTTTTCAAGAGAGATTTATTTGTTTCATTATTTAAAATGGTTAGATAATGACTTATAAAAGAGTGTTGTGTTATAAAATTACAACTAGGTTTTAATTTTACAACATGAATTAATAAAAGGTGCAACTAATACAAAATAAAAAGTGTGGGAAAACTTTTTTTTTTGTTTGAAAAGCGGCCGCCCAAGGGCATTGGGAGAGCCCCCTTTTGTCTTGGTTCTTGCATGACTTTACTTATGCAACACACCACAATCAACTATCCTAAGACTCTCTCTCTCTCACACACACTAGAAACTCTCTCAACTTGGCTGCTTGATTTCGAGCTTGGAGCAGAAATATTGGGGCTGAAGTTCCGAGTTCTAGTGAAGCAAAGAAGAGGTTCTTTTGGGTGTAGCAACCTAACAAGCAAGGTGTTTTGAAGGGCTTGGGGTATCACGGATTTGAGGCCTTCTCTTTTGAAGATTAGTCACTGAAAAGCATCATCATCTTCATCTATTTCGATCTTGTTTTGCTGCTGCAAGGTAGTTTATGGCAGCTTCTTTATGGCTGTCCATAATGCTTGTTTTATGTCTTCCTTGCTTGTCTATTCACATAAATGATCCTTGTAAATGGGTTTGTTTTATACACTAATATGGTCACCTAAAGAACATATATTTCAGCTTTGAAAATCATTCAAAACTAATATTATCCGCTGCGTTATCAGTGTGGACTTTGCGAATACATATCTTTCCCTTTTCAACTTCATCTCTTATGTAGTTGAATCTCCGTTCAATGTGCCGAGTCTTTTGATGAGCACGAGGTTCCTTGATTGAGAAATCGCACCCTCGTTGTCACAAAAGATCTCTAGGGGATCCTGAATGGAAGGGACTACCCCTAGTTCGGATATGAATTTCTTCAGCCATGCAGCTCCTGTGCTGCCATTGAAGCGGCGATGTATTCTGACTCTGTACTGGACAACGCTACGACTTCTTGTTTTGAGCTTTTCCAAGAAACAGCTCCCCCATTCAGAATAAAAATGTACCCCGATTGAGATCGTGAATCATCTCGATCGGTTTGGAAACTCGCATCTGTGTAACCTTTTACAACGAGTTCCTCTTCACCAGACCCGTAGATCAAAACATATCCTTAGTCCTCCTTAGGTACTTCAGAATGTTCTTGACAGCCATCCAATGACCATCACCTGGATTTTGTTGGTATCTACTTGTCATGCTTAAAGCGCATGACACGTCCGGTCTAGTGCATATCATTGCATACATGATGGATCCTATAGCAGATGCATATGGGATCGTCTTCATTCTATTTTGCTCCTCTTTTGAGCTAGGACATTGAGTCGTACTCAATATTGTCCCTCTTTGAATAGGTACAGTACCTTTCTTAGAGTTTTCCATCTTGAACCTTTTCAAGATTTTGTCAATGTATGCACTTTGATTCAAACCAATTAGCCGCCTTGATCTATCCCTATAGATCTTTATTCCGAGAATATAAGCGGCTTCACCAAGATCCTTGATGGAAAAACAACTTCCAAGCCAGGTTTTTACACCTTCCATGGTTGGAATGTCATTTCCAAATAGTAGTATGTCATCAACATACAATACTAGGAAGGTTATTGTGCTCCCACTAGCCTTCTTATACACGCAAGCCTCATCAGCGTTTTTGATGAAGCCAAATTTCTTTACCTCCTCATTAAAACGGTGATTCCAGCTTCTCGATGCTTGTTTCAATCCATAGATTGATTTCTTTAACTTGCATACTTTGTTAGGATATTTTGGATCGACAAAACCTTCACGCTGAACCATATAGACATCTTCCTCAAGATATCCATTTAGGAAAGCGGTTTTGACATCCATTTGCCAAATCTCATAATCATAATGAGCAGCTATGGCAAACAATATCCTTATAGACTTTAGCATTGCAACAGGTGAGAATGTTTCATCATAATCACCCCTTGAGTTTGAGTGAAACCCTTTGCTACAAGTCTAGCTTTGTAAGTATCCAAGTTTCCATGCATATTGGTTTTCTTCTTGAAAACCCACTTACTTCCAACTACTTTGGAATTTAGAGGTGGTACGACAAGTTCCCAAACTTGATTGTCATACATGGATTGCATCTCAACGTTCATGGCCTCTAGCCATTTGTCACAATCCAGATTGGACACTGCATCATGATATGTGGTTGGTTCATCTGAATCTACCACATAGCATCCATCCATGAAAAATCCATATCTTTCAAGTGGATTACAAGTTCATGTTGATCAAACGCTTGATCATCCTCAACATTTTCATGTTGAGTGCTAGTTTCAACCAAACGTGCATCGGGTTGTGTTACTTGATCCTCCTCAAGATCCACTGTTCTACTACTAGTTCCTTCCACAAGGAACTTTGTTTCTAAGAACTCACCCTTTCTGGCAACAAACACCTTTTGTTCCAGTGGATCATAGAAATAATATCCCATAGAATCTCTAGGATATCCAATAAAAATACACTTGGTGGATCGGACTTCCAATTTGTTTCGGGTGGGAGTCTTAACATAAGCCTCACAACCCCAGACCGTTAAGTATGATAGGGATGGAACTCTTTCATGCCATATCTCAAAAGGTGTCTTTTCCACCTTTTTGGTTGGGGCCATATTCAGAATACGGGCCGCGGAGAGTAAAGCAAAACCCCAAAATGATAGAGGCAATGTGCTTCTAGCCATCATAGATCGAACCATATCCAATAAGGTTCGATTTCTCCTCTCAGACACACCATTATGTTGTGGTGTCCCAGGTGGAGTGAGTTGTGAGATGATCCCACAACTCCTAAGATGATCTTGAAAAACATCACTTAAGTATTCACCAACTCTATCGGTGCGGAGAACTTTAATTGACTTGTTGAGTTGATTTTCAACTTCATTTTGAAGATTTTGAACATTCAAAAGCTTCATCTTTATGCCTTAATAAGTACACATACCCATAGCGACCATAATCGTCAGTAAAGGTAATGAAGTATCTTTCACCATTCCTAGTCATCGGCTTAAAGGGACCACATACATCCGAATGTATGATTCTTAATAAATCTTTTGCCCTTTCATTAGTCCCACTAAAGGGTGCCTTAGTCATTTTTCCTAGTAAACAAGATTCACATACATCAAATGAATCACATTCATTTGTTTTTAAAAGACCATTCTTTTGAAGTGTTTGTATACGTTTCTTGTTTATATGACCAAGACGACAATGCCAAAGGTAGGTATCATTCAAATCTAATTTGAGCCTTTCGTGGTTGCTTGGTATATTGAGCTATCATATGTTGTGTTCTCATGAACCAATTCATAAATACCATTATTAGGTATGGCCTTCAAATAAAACATATGATTTAAAGAAACATGAATATCATTGTCAACAAACTTGAAATTATAATCACATTGTCTTAAACGGGAAACGGAAATTATGTTCCTAGTCAAACTAGGAGCATATAATACATTATTTAAAATAACTTCCAAACCACTTGGAAGCTTCAAAATGTAGTCTCCTGGGCTTCTACGTGAACCTTTGCACCATTTCCCATGAAGAGACTAATTTCCCCTTTTGCATAATGTTCATTTCTTTTGAACCCCTGCAACAAATTGCAAATGTGAGTTCCACATCCGGTATCTAATACCCATGTGTTAGAGGAAATAACATTTAGCTCAACATGTATCATATAAATTATACCTGAGGTTTGCCCCGCATCCCTCTTTTCTCTCAACTCTTTGAGATAGACTGGACAATTTCTCATCCAATGCCCTATCTCACCACATTTGAAGCATGGGTCGTTAACAGCAACCTTCTGCTTCTTCTCCTTGGGCCTCGAAGGTTCCGCCATAACAACCATCTTCCCTTTCCTTTAACGTGCCCCGTTCCTTTGGCAACAGTTGCCTTAGGGGGGGGGGAGTAGAGACCTTCTCCTTCTTCCACCTTCATTAATGTTAAGAACAGGTAAAACCCTTTTACCCATTCCCGCCTCAGCTGTTTTGAGCATTGAATGAAGTTCATTTATGCTCTTGTCCCATCCGTTCATGTTGTAATTCAAGACAAACGCCTCAAACTTCCTAGTTAGGCCGTTAAGGATCAAATCCGTGGCCAACTCCTTTGAGACAGGACAGTTAAGCCTCTGAAGGCGGTCGATATGGCTTTTCATCTTAAGAACATAAGATGAAACTGATTGGGATTCCTCCATCCGACATGCATGAAGCGCTCGAACCGTTTCGAAGCGCTCCACCCTAGCTTGTTGCTGGAACGTTTCCCGCAACTGAGTGATCATGTCATAAGCTCCATGGAGCTCATACTCCTTTTGGAGTTAGGAGTCATACTTGCTAGCATTAAGCAAGAGACTTGGATAGAGTCTTCACATATTTGACCCAATTATTATAGGCCTCCACATCCTCTTCGTTAGGTTCATCGGGGATGGGATCATCAAGGATGTAGGCCCGTTTTTCCTGCTTGAGAACGATTCTCAAGTTGCGGTACCAATCCATGAAGTTGTTAGGTGTTAGACGATCCCTTTGAAGGATCGCCCTAAGAGATTGGTTGTTTTGGTTGGTACATCGTTATTAGCGTTTTTGTTGTCGGCCATCTACAAGATTTTACAAAGATCCATTTTAGTGATTGTGATAAAATTATTTCATTTTATTAACACCCTTTTATGTCTCATAGACTTAATAAATAAAATTCTAGAATCCAACGTTATATTTAAATATTGGTTAGGTGACCTTTATCCCATTATTTAAATAAACAAGGTAGTCATGAATGACAATTGCAACCTATTGCAACTTCTAGTGATATGGGATCGTATGAACATCTTATGTTTACAACGGCATGTTATCCCATCAACACCTTTTATAAAACACATTTAGGTGATCCATTCAATATATTTTATAAATCAAGTCGTCCTACTTACACACACGTGTGAGTTTACTACATAAGTGGTTAGGTGACCTTTATCCACAAACATGGTATTCTCATCTCAAGTTACAAGTTCCCTCAAAGTGGTTAGGTGACCTTTATCCCACTAAGAGTTTGCAAATAACCTAAGTGTTGTATAAAAGGATGGTGTTTAACTTGTTTCAAAAGGGATTTATAATATCATAATCCTTGTTAAGAAAGGTCTATGTACCATATGATTGTATGCATTCAACCATATGGTACTCATAGATTCTTTTAAATAAAACCCATTTTATTTTGCAAACCATTAACTCCTTTTAAAGAACCATTCTATTTATGCTTAATGATTTGAGAACCAATTTCTAGTTATAGCTTGTATAATAGACGGTTTGTAAATCACATCCAAATATTCAAAACAAACAACATCATAAGCATTCAACCAAGCATAAACATAACATTCACATATGCATAACAAAGCATACTAAGTTGAGCACACTTGTTTAGCCAAAACAAGTGTGTCAAAAGGTCTTGTCCTAATGGGTTAAGAACATGATACAAGGTTGACAAAAGGACTCCCACTTGAAACCACATCTTCAAGCATCCTCTTTGTCCATCTTCTCTTCAAATCTTGATCTTGAGCATCTTTACAAAATATGTATCCTAATACATTTTTTTCTAGTAAAGAGAAAAAAAACTCCTAATCTATTATTACAAACCATATGAATAAATGAATTACAAAACAAGACTTGAAACATGAAATTGAATTATTACATAGCCAAATGAATATAACATGACAACCAATCAATCAATCCACATGGTCTAGGCTTTGTTATGCATAACCAAAACAACATATCCAAATATTCCTATGTCACGAAATGGGGCAGCCCCTTTTAACCCATGTTCTTGGCCAACATAAACCAAGAACAAATGGGTTAAGTCCATACAAACAAACATCTTATGACTAGATTTTTTAAAGATCCTAACATGCATAAAGTAATATCTTTAAGAAATCAAAAGGGGGGTTACATTCCAGCCCACAAACATACGGGTATGTGGTGTCAAACACCATAAAAACCGAGAACAAGCAAGAAAATACATGTATGCTTTCGTATATGTGGCTCTTGATGCCATTGTTGGGATTCAACATGTTTATCAATGTTCATATTATCTTCTTTTGTATGAAAAACGCAGCGGAATATAGTTTTAAAACATGTTAATATGTTGATTATTAACCCATTTTAATAATCAAACCCCAAAGCCATGGATCAATATACGAAATACATACAAAGGAATAAACATAGGATGTAAAGAACACAACCTTTGGAGCTGTTCAAAGACGAGTTTCAAGAAGAGAAAGAAGATGAAATCGTGGCTGAAACTTCAAAATAGAAGTCCTCAAGAGGTGATACCCCAAGCTTGTACAAACACCTTTGATTGCTAGGCTTCTTGACACAAATTTTCAGCAACAAAACTCTCTTTTGTGAGCTGAAATTTCTGCTCTAACTTTTCTTCAAACCGTGAGAGAAAGAGAGAGAGATTGGGAGGAGTAGAAGTCCTTTGCATGTAGGAGAGATGTGTGTGTTTTTGGATTGTATCAAAAAACAATTAATCTAGTGTGTTATCAAGACAAATATGAGACCCCCAAGGCAAGTGGGCGGCCGAAAATCCATTTGAAATGGATTCCCACACTTTGTTTTGTAACACAATTAAAATACACACTAAATCCTTATTTTTATAAATTTAAAACATGTTTAAACTTTATAAACTTAGTACTTTTATTTTGTTATTATTTAGTAAGACTAAATAATGAAAAACAAAAGGTACCAAATGAACAATTATCCATATAATGATGTTCATCTACAAAGGCCATGATTTAGAAAACCCATTTTCAAAATTGGTGTCATAATTTATTGGTGTTTGTTTAGCTTGTTATTGGGTATGACCCGACTTGGATCATATCACACTAGCCACATCAACTTAATAAGCATCTTGGGCAGATCAAGTCATTTCAAGATGAAGTTGAAAAGGGAAAGATATGTATTCGCAAAGTTCATACAGATCAAAACGTTGCGGATCCTCTCACGAAGCTCCTTGAAAAGGCAAAGCATGAAGGTCATACTTGTGCCATGGGGCTTCGATATTCTAGTGATTGGATTTGATATGTAAATTTTGTATTTGGATATGTGGAACTCTTTATTTGAATAAAATTACTTGGTTATAATGTTCCAATTAATGTTCCAATTTAGCATGTTTAATCCATGAGTAAAATATTTACTCTAAATGTTCGTAGTCGTTCAAACTTGTGGGAACAAGTATGAGGGTAAGACTATTATGAACTTGGATTGGTGATATACATAAGGATGAATATAGAGCAATGGGTTGCTACCAAGGTTCATGGATATTTGTGGGATGCCAATATTGGACAGACCTGCATCTCAAATATTACTACATGGAATCTTTTGATTGATCATAAGTAAATTGGAGTAAAGGGGAATATCATTTGGTATCCTCAGACCTGAGATAGATATTGGGTTTTGATATTCACCAAGTGTTATACCTTGAGCTTATTCTTCACTGTCCTGAAATAGTGGATAGTGCATAAGGGTATGTTCAGGCATGACACGAGGTGTTTGTGAGAAACGTATGTAATCAAGATGGAATTTGTTCCTCTTATTCGTTGAGAGTTAGATGTCTAAGGCCTGATTGAGTTAAATCAACAAGGAATGATCATTCTGTGTCCTTGGATTTAACATGACATCTGTGACAAAAGGATAGATGATTAATTCACCTAAAAACATTTCAAGTATGGTACTTGAAGAGGATGATGTTATTGAATGGCACTTAGTCATACGTATTAAGGGTAGTAAACCGTTGTTAGGCGGTATTTACTACTTACATCAATCTTCTATCAATCTTGTGCAAGTGGGAGATTATTGGATCTTATATGCCCAAGACACATATAAGATTGATGTGGTTAGTGCGTAATGATCCAAGTCAGGTCATACCCAATAACAAGTTAGACAAACACCATCAATATTTGTTTAATGATAGGATCATGCAACAAATATAGACACCTAATTTAGAAAATTGGTTTTCTAAATATTGCTTTTGTGTTAGAACAAAATTATATGGATGATTTTGTTCAAGAGAGATTTATTTGTTTCATTATTAAAATGGTTAGATAATGACTTATAAAAGAGTGTTGTGTTATAAAATTACAACTAGGTTTTAATTTTACAACATGAATTAATAAAAGGGTGCAACTAATACAAAATAAAAAGTGTGGGAAAACTTTTTTATTTTGGTTTGAAAAGCGGCCGCCCAAGGGCATTGGGAGAGCCCCCTTTTGTCTTGGTTCTTGCATGACTTTACTTATGCAACACACCACAATCAACTCTCCTAAGACTCTCTCTCTCACACACACTAGAAACTCTCTCAACTTGGCTGCTTGATTTCGAGCTTGGGGCAGAAATATTGGGGCTGAAGTTCCGAGTTCTAGTGAAGCAAAAGAAGAGGTTCTTTTGGGTGTAGCAACCTAACAAGCAAGGTGTTTTGAAGGGCTTGGGGTATCACGGATTTGAGGCCTTCTCTTTTGAAGATTAGTCACTCAAAAACATCATCATCTTCATCTATTCGATCTTGTTTTGCTGCTGCAAGGTAGTTTGTGGCAGCTTCTTTATGGCTGTCCATAATGCTGGTTTTATGTCTTCCTTGCTTGTCTATTCACATAAATGATCCTTGTAAAATGGGTTGTTTTATACACTAATATGGTCACCTAAAGAACATATATTTCAGCTTTGAAAACCATTCAAAACTAATATTATCCGCTGCGTTTTCTGAAAGTTGAAATGGTTAAACTTCGTTTTATGTTCTTGCAAACCATCACGATGTACCGAGGAATGATTGGATCCCTCATGTATCTCACTGCCTCAAGACCTGATATCATGTATGCTACATGCTTATGTTCTAGATATCAGGCTAAGCCTAAGGTCAACCATCTGATCGGGGTCAAAAGGATTTTTCGTTATCTGAAGGGTACACCCATACTCGGGTTGTTGTATCCTCATGATGATGACTTTGAGCTCACGGCGTATAGTGACTCGGATTACGGAGCGATAAGCAGAGTAAGTTTACTCACCCACCCGACCGACCAGACACGAAAGACATGAAGCAGAACTCCTGGAACAAAACAAGTAGTTCCCGTCGGACCAAACAAAAGGAAAAGCAGCTAGCTAAACCAGAACAACTTCAACTAAGACACCGGATCCTCACTCAGCTGCTAGAAGAAAGGGAATCATCGGATGAGAACCTTTGAGGAGAAGATGGGGGCACCTGATACCAATCGACGAGAATAGACTGCGTCTATCGGTGAATAATGGTCTGCTCCTTGAGATCTCTGTCTCTCTCGTCTGTAGCAAGAATACCCAAGCCTGTTGTATAAGATAATAAGGCCCTCGGCTCCGTTACCTTCTTGCATCGAACAAGAATAGCCTTATATAGTATTCTATTCTCGTCACCTACGTAATCTAATATAGCTTCACCTCCCCTAATAGGATGAACATAACTAGAACAGCTGTCTGGTCTACCATATGTTTGTTAGCGCTCAGCCGCCAATTGGAATAGAAAGTACAGCAAAAACAACTAGAAGAGCCAACCTCGATGCCATCCAAGCCCGGCCCAGAATAACCTCAACCTTTTAAACTGAAATAAAAACTGCCAAAAGAAAGGTCTTATTTGATACAGAAAGACTTTTACGCAGAACTTGGGCTACACTTTGGTTGGGCAATGGTAAGCTGATTCATTTCTAGGATGGTGTTTGGCCATGCCACTCTACTCACAGATGCATGCCATTATTTATATCAATTCACAAGGTTCTCATGATCTCAATGTGATAGACTACATTCAATATGCAAGAGAAAAAAGGATTTCTCCCTTTATTCAACTACCATCCTAGAGCATATGGCTTTAGAATACTTTTTATAGGGAGGATATCTTTTGGTAGCTCAATCCTCGCGGTAATAATTATGCCAATTCCACCTAAAAATCTCTTCACGTCATCAAGAGGGCCCCTTTCAGTAGATGAGATTAGGATGAAAGGTATTATCTCAGCGATGCTTTTCTCGGCTTGCTTTTCAAAATTTCATTTTGGCCTACAGTAATGTAATCAGTATTTTCAAAAAAAAAATTCTATGAAAGCAAGAGATGGATAGTTTTGTTCTAAATTCCGCCTTATTCCATGAGATCTAGAAGCACTTCTACAACTTTATCTCTCTCCATTTCCCTAACTTTTTTTTACTTCTTTCAAAGGGGAATGAAGAGCTTCCTTAGAAGTTGTCGCTAAATCGATAAGATATAATAAATAGAAAACCTTCACTTCGCGGACATTTCGAGGTATAACCTTCGCCACGACATTAGTAGCTTAGCTCTTTGCGCTTCCCACAAGTTTTTTTTATAGGGAGAGAGTCAGGGGGCCAGTACGGAAGATTGCTCCGCTCCGCAAAGCTTAGCTTTTTGGTTTCCTCCACCTATGTGGTCGGCCTTATTACTAGTCTGCCTCCTTTCTCTTAATGGAATATCTCAATACCCGTGCTCCTGCTTTCTTTGGTGAGAATTGCTCGGGAATTCATTTATAATGATAATTACATTTCCAGGTTCTAGGGGGCTACTACTTTTTTGGTTGATCGAGCCGCTCTCCCTCATTCCACTCGTCCAGCCCTATTCACGAACCTGTACAATCGATGTCCAGCCCTCATTCACAGAGATAGCCAACTCGATTATCGACAAAATAAGGAAAGGGGCGACGATTTGGCACCAGATATCCGGAGGTGTGGAAAGAGCAGCTGTGAGAAGCGGAAAAACCATCAAAAAACGATGATTGTTCGTGGAGGTTTCCACAGAAAGACCCCTTGGTTCTGGCAACTGGATCACAATTACAAGTACCTGGGAGCATACCGATGGAATGAACGAAATACGAACAGTTAACATAATATGGTCATAGATTATAGGTTGTAACTTGATCATGAGCGAATATGTTGATTTTGCACCCATCAAGTATGGAAAGTGCCAAACATTGGAAACTACCCAGGGAGGAGTTAGGAACAGGAAGAAAGAGAAGCGAGAACCACTTAAATGGAGGAATCGATTGAATTTCGTCCTTTGTTCCCCATTGCAACTGGGGATCAAAAAACACCAATTTGATGACTTATTAAGGAAAAGAAGAAGTAAGGTGATCTAAGGCGAGTCCTGAATCTGGGTGAGGATGGTGCCCACCCAACCAAGCTACATCCTTTGACTATTCGAGGATGCTTTCTAAGGATGAAGTACACTGGGGACATCAATGCAGGTGTGCTCAAGAAGAGCAACTTGTGCCCCCAATTCAAGTACTTGGCTTATGTCATCCTTAAGTGCAGAGCGTCAAGGAGAGGAGGATTCGATGAGATGTCAGATCAAATCCAGAACGCATATGTTGATCTGGTACTAAACCACCCGTTCAGTTTCTCCCATATGATATTCTCCTACATGATCGAGAATCTTGAGGCCAAGGGCAAGGAAGGCTTCTGCATGTACCCAAGGTTTTTACAGATGATTATTGACGAGAAGCTTCCTCTACTGCCGAAAGGGAAGGATGATGTTGTAGTTCTGGAGGTTATGGATGACACTACATTGGGTTGGATGAAGGTCTACCGGGAAAAACATGTGAAGCCCCTGGTCAGGAGACTGTTTGGTCATTTGACCAACGATGATTATATGTCACCCTCATGTAAGAAGTGGCGTCACGACGATTGTGATTCCGATGTTAAGCCTATAGTGGTTCCTATTGACGAAGATGACGATGATGATGATGACCTTGATGATGGTCAAAGTGGTGGAGACGCAGGTCCCTGTCATTCAAGGGCCACTAACACGTCTAATATATCTCCACCACCTCCTGACAGTACTTCATCTTCTCCAGGTGGATCTAAGCAGGCTGCTTTCCATCGGGATTTCTTGATAGTTGAAGAGGAAGAGTCTGAAGATGAGTCTCTGGTTCAGACAGTCGGGAGCTGAGTTGTGGCCACTGAGAAGGGGATAGAAGCGGTCTGTGGATGCCCAGCTGGTACTATAAGTGATGATACTGATGTCATTGATCCCACCTACATACCTGACTAGTCTACTAGCTCAGGGGAGCCTCTATAGCAAAGGCTCCACGAAGAAGAGGACGGCCCATCTGTATGGGAAAAAGAGTAAGAGGCGAGAAGATTTTCATTGATCGCATCTTCTACTGCCACTACCACAGCTACTACCACTGCTACAACCACTACCACCACTACCACACCCACTACCACCCCTACCAGAACCACTACTCCAACCACCACTCATACACCTAACTCCAGCTCACCCATAATACCCAACACAATCCTATCACAATCCACTCTCATCCTCCTCCCATCTTCACCACATCCACCACTACGACAGCAACTCATCAAGCTAGTCCCTCCACCCAATCCCCAGTTACACAAATACCTACTCTACCCATGGTCGGGTTAGAGGAGCAGCTGGCAAGCCTCAACCACATCATACTAAAGCTGATTACTACTAATGATCTGAGGGATACTCAGATCAACCAGCTGATGGCGGTAAATGCGGCTCAAGCAAAGCAGATAGTTCATCTATGTGAGAAGAACTCACAATATGAGAGAGCCTTAGGCTAAGACCACCAAGCATTAAAGAGTCAAAATGAGTTGGTGTAGGCATCGGTGAAAAGGATTGAAGGACTTGAGAAGAAGAACAAAAGGATCTTGCTAAAGCTCAAGGGATCAAAGAGTTAGCTATTAAAGATTATGGATGGTGATGATGAGGATGATGATGATGATGAGAATGAAGATGAATACGAGGAAGATGATGGTGATGATGAGGTAGCGGGAGGAAGTGGAAAGGGAAAAGGAGGAGGTGATGATAATGAGGATGATCAAGAACATGATCAAGAACATGATACAAAGAACACAAGTAAAGCAAGAGACAGAACAGGAGAATATGCTTTTCAAGGATGCAGTATATTGCTTTCTCAAGTTCTTTTACAAGTGTTACAAAGTATATTAAAGATACAAGAAACTTGAAATACTTATACTACAACCTAGAGCCGGCTATACTACGAAAGCCAGCTGGATACAATTGACTAGACACTAACAAAATCAATTGTAGAATCAAAAGGCATGTCTGCCTTTTGACCTTGTGACTATGACATGCCATAGCTCACATCCTTATACATTACAAACAGGATAAAGTACATAAGTGGAAAGTTTCAGACTCAAGACCTCAATGTACAGTTACCAAAAGCATGGACCTTTTCACTAACTCTTGTAAGTGGTGACTTATCAGAGATGCAGAGGAAAAGGTGCTTTATGGAACAGTACATCAGATAAAGCATGTGTACTAAAAGTCTTCGGAAGAAATCTGTCTTCATAGGGTGAAGCTTCGGAAGACTTTGTCTCTTGAAGCTTCGGAAGACTTCATGTTTGGCTTCGGAAGATATTGGTCTTGGATTCGGAAGATTTTACACTTAGAATGTTTTCTAATGTATTGTGTAAAACTTCCGAAGCATTCTTCACTTCAGTAATTAGTGCATGTTGCTGAGAGACTTTGGATGTTTCGGGTTGCATCAGACTTAAGGAATCCTTACAAACTCCCCCTAGGCTGATGCTACCAAAAACTTAGAAGAGATGTTGGTAGTCTTTAGTACAATCAAGACCATTCCTTTCTTCATTTGGTGGTCAGGATCATCAAGACTCTCATAGTATCTTCTCATTTCAAAGAGACCATGCAGAGGTAAGTTGATTATGTCTTGCCAGGAGTAGACATTCTCAACACCTTGATCTCTGACAACATGCCATCTTTCTAGATTGGTAGAATAAGTCCAGGACAAGATAGGTGTCTTAGTTGCTAGAGGAGCCACTTGCATAGGAGTTGATTGGGTTGCCTCATCATGCACTTCCTCAGGTTGATCTAATTCAGCCTGGGGTGTAGAGTAGATGACTTGGCTTTTTCTTTTTAGTCTTGGTTTAGAAGCCATTTTCTTCTTCCTCTTTAATGTCTTTAACTGAGAAGACTCGTCTGCAGCACCATGTTGATCATCAGTGTCTTCTCAGTTGGGTGTTCCTCCCTCACAGGTTCAGAAGGAGAGGGAGTTTGACCCTGTCTTGGATCAGAAGAAGAAGTTTGCTGAGGCTCAGCTGGAGGTTCTGGTTCAGGTGTCTCTGGTTGTTCAAACTTGACCTCCACTTCAGGTGGAACTTGACTTGGAAGAGAGTGCAAGTCAATCAATTCACCACTTTTAATCCTTTGCTTGATCACCCTTATATGCTCATCCATTGTAGATAGAGACATGGGACCAAGTCTACTTTCGGAGAATCCATATGACTTGAAGAAGCTCATTATTCTTTGTCTGTCAGCAGACTTCTTTGCATTCTTTTGAATGATGGCTCTTGACTTTGCAGCTTCTTCCTTTAGCTTCCTTTTGGTTGTTTTTCTTTCTTTGACTAGCTCAAGCTCAAGTTGCTTTAAGTACTCGAACTCAATGAAGTCATAGGACAGGGGAAGAAGTCCATTTGCCTGATAGAAGTCTGTGGCACTCAGGTAGTTTATCATTTTGATTCTATCCTCTTCTTATCTACCTGAGGTTCTTGTGGAGCCACATCTTCCTGTGCAGGACTTTCTTGAACTGGAGAGAGAGTGGGAGTATGCTTGTAAAGTCTTTTCTGTCTCTTCTCCTCTTTGAATTGGAGTAGTAACCTTGCATCTTCTTTCTCCTTTATCTCTCTTGACACTTCCATGTCAGCCAGCTCATTCAACTCTTCTAAGGGGAGGGAGATGATTTCATCAACATCATAGTTCCTGGTCTGTAAATAGGTAATCCTGACTGCCCTTAACTCATCATCTTTAGTATTTGGTCTGGGGGCAGCCCTGATTGCAGCTTGCATGAATTTAGATGACCAGAAGAACTTTCTCCCTTTAGCCTCCTTTTCCTCTCTCTCTCTTCCTCCTCATTTCCTCAGGAGTCATTATCCTTTTCCCTTTGTCACCAACAGACCTTTGTGACTCAGGGTGGATTAGGCTTGGCCTTCATTGCTTGGTGTAGCTTCCATGCTCTGGCCAGAGAAAGGCTGAGAAACACCTTCACCAGCAGGTGTCTCATATGGAGTTTGGACCTCTGCAGCAGTTCTGATGGTGAGACAAGGGTCTCTGCTTCTGCCACTGGGCCTTCAACCAAGGTTTCCTTATGAAACTATTCTTAGGGTCCACCTCAACATCCAGTTGACCGATGACATTGCCTGATTGCCTAAGTCTCCTTCTTAGAGAGAACTCTGCAAGGATCCTGTCTTGGATTCTTTGAGCCAGCCTGTCAGCTTGTCTAGATTTGCTTGGATTGACAAGTGGCATGTTGACTAAATCCAGTCTTTCATAGAAGCTCAGGCTTTGGAACTGAAAGACTTCTTGTTGGCTTGAACTCTGTGAAGTATAAGGGCTCTTCTGTCCTCATCATACCTCCACCTATGATGTAGTTGCCAGTTTCTTGTGGTGGAGATGAGACAGCCCTTGGTATACCTTCCTCAAAGAGACTCCTGATGATTGAGTCTATAGAGTCCACATTAATGTGAACTTGAGGAAGTTGCTGAGAGTGCACAACAGCAAGTGAGGATGGTCAGTCCTCTATGTCCATTCTCTTTGAAGAACTCCCAGGTTCTGTGATTGTAATAACTTTCTCCCCCTTTTGGTATCATCACCTACTTGCCTAGGTGAGCTGGAGGATAAGTCAATCACTTCCACAGGTTCTTGTGTTCCTGGTTGAGCTCTCCTTAAAGGTCTCCCAGCTAGTTTTTCCTTTAGATATGAAATCTAAGTTGCTGATCATTGACCCTGTTTTGTAAGGTAGCCACGTGAGATTCCAAGTGACTAACCTTAGAGACTAAATAGGTGCATGTTTTTGACAATTTCTGCACCTTTAGTCTCAAGTTCCCCTCATCTTCATCAGAAGAATCACTGGGGGATGAGAAGATTGGACCAAAGTCCTCTCGCTCACCACCAGCTTGAGTTTCTTGGCTGCTGGTTTTCCTCTGCTCACTGGCAGCCTCAGTTGAGATGCCAGAGGGCAAAGTTGCCATGGTTGAGGTCTGAATGATGTAATCACTTTCAAAAGTGAGAGCCACTTCCATATGGACATCCTGAACAGGTTCAGAAGTATCCACCTCAGTAATAGGTGACTGATGTGGGATAGACCGAGGAGAGTCAGAGGTACTCGTCTCTCTTTGAGTAGGGGATGAGAAGAGAGACTCATGGTACCACCGAATCCTAAGTCTTTATCAGTATAGAAGGATAGGTTGGGAATTGGTTGGTTGAGATCCAAAGGCTAGGGATGCTCATTGAAAGTCACATTGGCTGACTCCTCAATAATTCTAGTTCTGAGATTGTATACTCTATAAGCTTTAGCTTGGGAAGAGTATCCAATGAAGTGTCCATCGTCTGATTTCTCAGCAAAGTTGGCAACTTGATCTTTGGTATTCAAGATGGTGCAGGGACATCCAAATGACCTGAGAAAACCAATGAAAGGTTTCCTCTTGTGCCAAAGTTCATAAGGAGTCTTACCATGTGTCTTAACTACTAAAACTCTGTTTTGCACATAGCAAGCAGTATTAACTGCCTCTGCCCAAAAGGTGATAGGCAGTTTAGAGTCAGACAACATAGTTCTTGCAGCTTCAATAAGTGTCCTGTTTCTCCTCTCAGCAACTCGTTTTGCTGAGGAGTCCTGGGAGCATTGTATTGTCTTGTAATACCCTTTTCATCACAAAATGTATCAAGGATTTGGTTCTTGAATTCAGTTCCTTGATCATATCTTATGGTTTTGACCTTGCGATCACATTGATTCTCAATTTTTAAGATGAAATTCTTTAGAATCTCAGGAGTCTCATCTTAGTTCTAAGGAAGAAGACCCAAGTGAATCTTGTAAAATCATCTGTGGTCACTAGACAGTATAAGGTCCTTCCTACACTCATTACACTGGTGGGGCCAAAGAGATCCATATGTAACAAGTGTAGGGGTGTAGTGATGGAGTTCATTTCCTTAGGCTTATGGGATGCCTTATGTTGATTCCCTTTCAGGCATGCAACACAATGATCATCACTTGTAAACTCTTTCTTTGGCATTCCAGTTACCAGATCATGCTTAATCAATTTATTCATGTTTTTAAAGTTTACATGGCACATTCTTTTATGCCATAGGAAAGACTCATCACTATTGGCTTTAGATAGAAAGCATGAAACTTCTCCAGAGGGAGATGTTTCTTGCAAATCCATCTTGTACATGTTCCCTTTCCTAGGGGCTCTGAGCAGGATGTGCTCATGAGGAAAGACCACACCAGGCTTGAGAACAATGCACTCATGCTCAGTAAAGAGCATGTTATGTCTTTGATCACAAAATTGGGATACAGTCAGAAGATTGTACCCAAGCTCCTTAACAAAGTTTACCTTTTCAATGCTGAGCTTACCATTTGTGACCATGCCCCTTCCAGAAATGTAACCACCTTCATCTCCTCCAAAAGCAACTGGTCCTCCATCAATTCTCTCAAAATTATGGAGTAGAGACCTATTGCCTGTCATGTGCCTGGAAGAGCCACTGTCAAATGTCCAAACGTTTCCGTTGTCTTGAGCTGTTCCTGCACAAAGAAAATGATTAGTTACATTTGGAAACCCAAGCCGTACTTGTCTTGGGCTCAGTAAGTGTAATATAAGGTAATGCAACAGTAATAGATCCTATGGTTGTACTGTGATGATCTTCAGCTATTGTTGATGGAGAAATTTCAGTCATTTGGTCTTTCTTAGACTTCCACACCACCTTTGGACTCTTGGACTTGACCTTCAAAACCTTTGAAGCTTTTGGAACTTCACAGGTTTTGATGACTGAACCTTCGGAAGATTCTGCAGTCATTGCAACAGACTTCAGTGCTTCAGAAGAACTCCTTTCTTCCGAGACCAATTTTACTACCGAAGGTAATTTTCCATTTATCTTCTTCTTTGATTTGGAGCTTCCGAAGGAAACAGCCTTCCTTCCAAAGCTTGAGACTTCTTGAGATTCTTTGAAGTCTTTGTATTGGTCATGTGGATGGTACTTCTAGGATTGTATGGGCAATCCTTAGCAATGTGAGAAGTATTTTCACACACGAACATAACTTTTCTTCAAAAGAGTCTCCTTTTGAGAGCAAGACTGGCTTTGGTCACATCCCTTCTCCACCTTCATCTTGGTAGATGCTGAGACAGTTCTTTTGGGCTGTGAACTGTTCTTGGAGTTTGATGGTCCAGGCTATGCAACAGTGGTACACAGCAGCTCAGTCTTCTTCTTTGCTCTGAGATGATTTGAACATGAACCAGGACTCTTAGATGAGGAGTCTTGGTTGATTTCTTCAGTCCTTACTACTTTGAAACCTGCAGAGATAAAAACTTGTTTCTGCTTAGCATCAAAAGTAGCCTTGATTTCTTGAGCCTTCTTTGCTTTCCTTTTGCTCTTCCTGATCAAGTTCTTTCTTTTGGACTTGGTCATCACAGATGATTTCTTCTCCTCAGAAGGATAGTGGCCCTTGGAAGAATCCTCTTCTTCACTCTTCTCAGAGGAATTCTTCACTATCACTTCTTCATCATCCTCACTTATAGGATCTATGAGAGGAAGCTCATCTTCACAAGTTCCACACCTAGGATATCTTACAGACAAGATTGTGTGTGGAGGAGCTATCTCATTTTATCCTAGTCCCTGTCTATTTTGATAGCACACTTTGTTGTGCAGGGATGAGGATATCATGTTTTTGAAGGTCTCTTCTTCAAGAACACTTTTCTCTGCCTTGGCTTTGCTGATCACAAGCTCAGCCTGGCACTCAGTCAATTTAGTTATGAGATCTTGGATCTGAGTTCTAAAATCTGTATGTTCATGTTTTAGTACAGAAATGGTTTTCTCCAAATCTTCTATTTTTAACTTGTAATCATTTTCAGACTTTCTAAAATCAGATTTTAATATGTTTAATGACTCAAGATCGGATCTCATCTCTAAGTTGTAGGACCTGTATCTATTCACTTTAGCAATGCATTAGGAGTACAGAGATGTTCCAATACCTTGGCTTCATCATGGTTAGCCATCAGTGCTTGGTTTGGAGAAGCATCTTCCGCCTGAAAACTCCAGTCAAAGCCTCCTTCTTCAACAAAAACAGCAGCATGTTGCTTAGGCTTCTCAGACTGAGGAGCTTTGTCAGTGTAGTTTGGTCTGGGTGGTGTTTGGCTCCTATTTTCTTTAGGTGCCTTACACTCCCTAGCAAAGTGACCCATAAGGTTACAGTTGTAACACTTAACTTTGCTTTTATCCAGCCCAAACTTTCCACTGGTAGCATTGCTTGGAAATCTTCTTCCTGTTCTCTTGTAGAACTTCTTGGCTCTGTGAGTGAGGAGAGCCATCTGCTGAACTATCTCCATGTATTCCAGGTCATCTGGATGAATACAGTCCACGTCTTCAAGAGTGAAGAGATAATTCCCACAGCCTTCATCAGTAGACACAAAGGCTTGAGAAGAACTTGTCTCTTGGAATGGACTTCCTTGAGTAAAGTTTTCCCTTCGTGTCTCCGGGAAGGTGATGAAAGGACCCTTTTGTGAGTTGTCAGGGTAGCATATGAGATGATGTTGGGGTTCTATGCTGTCCCTTTCAACCACATGAAGGGCTGAACCCATTTGATTGTTGGAGTTGCCAGATAAACCTTGTATGTTCATCTCCATCTGTATCCACTGAGAATCCCATATAACTCTGTCAGAGTAAGAGTTTTAAGGTTCTCAGTCCTCTTGATCACCACACAATAGTGTGTCCATTGCCTAGGAAGTGAGGACATGAACTTCCTTACAATGTCTCTGTTCTCAAGAGGAACTCCTCCATCCACTAGGGTATCCACAAACTCAACATACCTGAAGTATTGTTGGGTCATGGTTTCACCTGCTTTAAAGGTGAAATTTTCAAACTCCTGCTTCAGAAGATCTTTCTTGTTCTCCTTGGCTTCAGAGGAGCCTTCATACATCAGATTCAGTGCATCCCACAGCTGTTTAGCTGTTTTGCACTTCTTAAAACCTCTGTATACAGAGTTTGGGAGAGCAGTCTGAAGAGCAGTCATGGCCTTCCTGTCAATCTCTACTCTTTTTCTATCTTCATCTGAGTAGTTGGCCATATCTTTAGGAATCATACCAGCACTAGTAGCAGAGGGGGTGCGGGGTATGAAAGGTCCATTTTCAACAGATTCCCACATTCTTGAGTCAAGAGACCTGATGAACCCTTCATCCTCAGATGGATTTGTTCATGGTTCCAGTCTCCATATCAGTTTGAGATGGAAGCCATCTGAAGAGTTTAGTTTTTGTGTGTGTGAGGGATCTTAAGATGGTTAGATCTTATATCAAGAGCCTGAAAGCTCTGATACCAATTGCAGGATCGTTAAGGGTTTGAACACAATTACAACACAACAACAATGAGGAGATTTTCTAAACTCTAATCAAATAATAAACTGGGTTAACCAAAAGTGATACAAAGAACACAAGTAAAGCAAGAGACAGAACAGGAGAATATGGTTTTCAAGGATGCAGTATATTGCTTTCTCAAGTTCTTTTACAAGTGTTACAAAGTATATTAAAGATACAAGAAACTTGAAATACTAATACTACAACGTACAGCCGGCTATACTACGAAAGCCAGCCGGATATAATTGACTAGACACTAACAAAATCAATTGTAGAATCAAAAGGCATGTCTGCCTTTTGACCTTGTGACTATGACATGCCGTAGCTCACATCCTTATACATTACAAAAAGGATAAAGTACATAAAGTGGAAAGTTTCAGACTCAAGACCTCAATGTACAGTTACCAAAAGCATGGACCTTTTCACCAACTCTTGTAAGTTGGTGACTTATCAGAGATGCAGAGGAAAAGGTGCTTTATGGAAGAGTACATCAGATAAAGCATGTGTACTAAAAGTCTTCGGAAGAAATCTGTCTTCATAGGGTGAAGCTTCGGAAGACTTTGTCTCTTGAAGCTTCGGAACACTTCATGTTTGGCTTCAGAAGATATTGGTCTTGGCTTCGGAAGATTTTACACTTAGAATGTTTTCTAATGTATTGTGTAAAACTCCGAAGCATTCTTCACTTCAGTACTTAGTGCATGTTGCTAAGACACTTTGGATGTTTTGGGTTGCATCAGACTTACGGAATCCTTACAATGATGCATATGCGTCAACCTCAAATCCATCAGCGAAGGAGAGGCACACCAAGAGAAATCAGAATCAAGGAGCCTCGTCCTCAGCTCCTCAAGCTGAAGAGACACCGGATCAAGACAAAATTATGATTAGATGTTTATGTATTTGAAACTTTTGTACTGAAATATGCATTACATTAATGTAATTAATGATTATTTATGTTTAAATTTCTTGATTAAAGATTAATGTGTGATGTGTTGAATGTTAAATCAAACAAGTGAAGCTCAACAACCAGATGAATATGTTGTCGTACCCCTTCAGCTAGTCAAGACTCAACTCATGATGATTCTTGATTTGCAATGGATCGTAAGAAGATCTGTGAGCTATACTCCAGAGGAAGGAGAGATCATCCATGATCTCTAACAGACGAGCAGCTTGCTGAAATGTTAGACTGAATCCTGATGAGATTGTTAAAGATGTTTCAAAAGTTGATGTTTTGAGTGACGACGAGCTGAAAGACATGGATGTGATATAGATAAAGGATGTCACTGCAGATTACTATCCACAGTATACTAACCGAAAGCAAATGTTATCCCCAACTTGGGTGAAACATTTGGCAGTGATACTTTTGATAAGTTGGATAACATGGAAAAAGAAAAAGAGAAAGATGAAAGTACAACCCAAGCTTCAAATGCAAATGTTGATACTAAGAAAGCTGAATGGGCAGCTTGTTTTGCTGAGATGAAAGCACAGCGCGCACCCCAAAGCAAAATGCCTACACCAAACATTACAGAGTTAAAATAAATCAGAAAGTGTTAAGCAAGATTATCGCGTGGGCATATTGAAGACTTAGATATCCACATGATTTGAAGAATCTTCCTTGTTTTGTACTCAACCGACAGGCATACTTAGATCTGTTAAATGCGAATCCAAGAAAGGTGTTACGATGGTTTGAAGCCGCATTGAAGAAAGAATACCACACCAGATGGGTAAACTTCGAACATCAACAACCTAAGAGGTTCATTCATAAGTTGATGTTGATCCTATATTTGGAAAGCCTAAAGTGGTGTTGAAGTGGAGTCCCCCATGCACAATGTCCAAAGTTCCATTACGGGAAACGCCTCAGGACTTCACTCTATGCTTCAAATGGTGGTATTATAACTGGAGGATAGGGGAAGTTGTCATAGTTCTGAAAAGAGATGGGAAGATAGAGACTTAGGGTATTCGACCAATTTGGCCTACTAACTTGTCTTCTGAGGATGTTTATACTTTATACAAGTGGCCACTATTCTATGCCATGCCATACATTGTACAATCACTGTAATTCCAACACGTTATAAGGCTCTGCTTTGCATTTCAGATACATGCACGAGTCACCACAGAAGAGTAGCACAAAAAATTTCAAGAGCATGTGAAGAATGTTAGACAATAGAGTAAACTAGGTCTAAGGGGGAGTTGTAGATACATGATGTTCCTAGCTTATGAGCTTAAATGTAAAAGTCTTTCACGTCTTACGTATGTGTAATGTGATGATGTAATGAATTATGATATATGCTTTGATGTTTATTTATCTTTAATTCACATGTATGACCTCTTATATAGGTTGAGGTTTTTATACACAGTTCTTAGTCAATAATGATTGTGAAATATGTTCAACCTAGTTGGGTGATTATTCATGCTAATGGATCATACTTATGGACCATACTCATGAATATATCATGCTTATGGACTAGTCACACGACTGAACCAGGAGACTTGATCAGTGGTATGATTGATACATAACATTGACTCAATCGCACGACTGAACCTTTAGTCGTGCGTATAGATCAATCGCATGAGTCAGTCACATGACTGAACCATGCTAATGGTTCAGTCATACGAATGGAAACCACTAACGTACAAATACCACCTAATTCGTGGAAAAACAGAACACTTTGAGACATACTTCGAATACACATAAATCCTAGCCGGGTAGTGCGTCCCAAACAGCTTGTCAACTTCATAGTTTGATCTTGATCAATCCCTACTCATTCTTACTGTTTAGTTCATTCTTATATCGATCGGGTTATCATTTTCACTAATTGGATCACCAATCAAATAGTATTCCGCACTATTTGATATGGTAAAACGTAGAATCCGTTACTACTCCATACGTACATGGTCCCTAACATTTTCTAAACCAGTGATTGATTTAATAGAGTTTATAAATAAATAATTTGAAAACAAGGATGTTATAAGTTCAGAATTCAAAATGTAATTCTTGAAGCTAGTCTTAAAAGTTAGACATAAAATAATAAACTATTGAAATCATAGGGACCAAATGTGTAAATTATTTTAAAAACCCAAACCACCCAAACCCATCATCGCCTCTTACCCTATCTCCGGCCAAACTCCAGCCACCAACTTCGGTGAGCCCCGCCCATCCAGACGCTCGATTTAAATGCAATTAAACCAAACCGTAACTATCTTCCATCAGTTTCGAACTTAACCCCTAATTAATTGTGATTAATTGATCATTAACATACAACACTCGAAAACGAACCTACATTCATTACATTAGACTCAAAATTGAACAAATCAAGTCCTTATGTTTGAGGGGAAACCCCCTACGTGATACTCCTAAACTTTTCAAGCTCTGAATTCCACGTGTAACACACGATCTCATGGAGTTCGATCATCATCTTCTTCATTGACCTGTATCTATATGGTTTAACTTTTTCTGGACCTTTTCAAGTTAAATTGATTGAGGGTTCTAGTTTGAGATAATGACCCGAAGCTTCTCATGAGAGCAATTTGATTATCAACAACATTGGTATCTTCAATCAGCATCAACGTAGTCACGACCATTCCTACTATTATCACATCAAATCCGACCTCAATCACGTAAATTTCACACATCTATATACTCGGTTTCACTTAGGGTTCAAAAGCCCTAAGTTGGATTTCATTAACTATTCCAAATTCATGTTCAATTTGATCCAAATCGATTCTAGGGTTCTTATGAAATTGGGGGATTTTGTAGTTAATGTTTTTAAACTTTATAATTGAGATTTTAACAGACATGGGGCTTATGGCCCAACGGTAACGTATGTGAACTACACACATAGGATCCTGGGTTCGAAACCGGGCACCCACAGGTTATTTTAATATTAGTTTTTTTAATC
Organism: Flaveria trinervia; assembly: GCA_025506515.1. Lineage (NCBI taxonomy): Eukaryota > Viridiplantae > Streptophyta > Magnoliopsida > Asterales > Asteraceae > Flaveria > Flaveria trinervia. Next base: position 73,716,731 of record CM046451.1, on the reverse strand, counting down.
ATTTTAAATTTCATAAATTCTTAATATATTACTTTATAAAAATAAAATTATTATTATTAACTAAATTTATCCCAGTAGTTATTCATTTAATTTCTGAAAATTTTAAACAAATTAATATTCTAATTTTATAGTTTAAAATCATAAAAACTGTGACTATAGTTATTTAAAAGTTGTCTTTATTACCTCATAATGGTTTTCTTAAAATCAAATAAGTTATGTATAACCTATTCAAATAATTAAATATTCATCTATTCACTTACCATGTTATATATAATTAGTTAATAAATTTATCCTTAAACTCTTATTTATATTCTGAAAAATTATAAAATAATATAATTATCTGTTATTCTCTATTCTTATTTTTTAAAGGTTTTGATATTATAAGATCTTTATAAAGAGCATTTAAAACGGTTAAAAACTTTATAAAATGATTTTAAAGTTATTTAAATAAGTATTCAACTAATTGTCTTTATCAAAATTTAAATAATTAATTATTAAATAATTATTCTTTTACACATTATACCTAATCTTTATTAAAAATCAATAAATCAAATTATTGAATCAATCATTATCGTTTCTCAATTGTAAATTATTATTCCATCTTTATTAAACCAAAACATAATGGATTGCTTTATTTTTATTATTATTTGATTATTAAAACCCCCAAATTCCAATTGAAACCCTATTTCACGTCTAATTTTTAATCTTATTATTCGAATCAATATGTTTAGGTAACTTGTAAATGAATTTGTTGGAGCCTCGTTAAATTCTTATTATTAGCTTATATATATCATGTGGGTTTCCTTGCCCCTTTTTACATTATTTCAAATGTTTTTGGGTGACACATATTAATCTTATCAACATACATTGTAAACGTTTAAATCTTGTAAAGCAATTGCATTTCATACTTTTATTTGCATGGTTATTTGTGTATTGTAAGTCTTATATGAGATACACATATTATGTTTACAATCATTAACTATTGCTAGCCTGGTGACGTCTTAGATCTTTGGGCCTAACAAACCTATTTGGTGCTAAAGCCGATGTATTGCCGGCTCCTGATGATGTATGACTTGTTCATCCTTGGAACCAAGTACACTTAGCTACTCAAATAAACTTGTAATTAAGTCGAGGTTTGATTGTAGCTATATGTGTTCTATAAACTTACATAATTCATAACCATTGACATGAATTGCTACTTGTAAATCTTTATATATATATATATATATATAATATATATATATATATATATATGTTTTACCCACGGGAACTCACCAACTTTCAAAGGTGACCCTTTATTTTTTCAACATGTTTCAGGTTTGATAGTTGAGGATCTCTTCATGCTCATATAGGATTTGGATTAGTTTAATTGAAAACCATATGTTGTTGTTTATATCTTGTTTGTATTGTAATGATTTAATTGTCTTGTAATGTTCAAAGAAAATGATATTTAATAATAAGTCAACTTATTTAGTTCCATGTGCTATGAACAATCTTTTCCCATTCATCCGCCTCGATGATTCCGCCGTCATTCAAAGTGTGACAAGGAGGATGGTGTGCAAACTTGGTGGATCGTATATTGGTACCAAAGTGGAGAAACATGCACGAACGTTTAGAAATGAGGCATATAAGTCGAGATATTATGTCCATCTTTGTGTAGACAAGTTGTGTCAAGATCTTAAGGGATGTATTAGTGGCCACGTATAAAGAAATATATTGCCTCTTATGTTGGTAATGTACAAGCTACTACAAGTTTAAGCAGTACATTTGAAACTTTTGAAGTTACCATAGTAACAAAAAATCACCGAATGGAAATGGGAGAATATAAAATGGATTTTATCACTAAGTTGCCCATAAAAAGTAGCAGACATGATTCGATTTTTTTTGTTATGGGTCAAATGATGAACTCCGCTCATTTCTTACTGATCCATGAAGATCAAAACATGGAAAAGTTATGCTAATAACCAACAAAAATGTTAATATTTTGTATGGGAGATCGCTTTTGTTAAAGGCATATCAATTAAAGTTACCTCAAGAGTTAAGTGGTATGCATTGTATGTTATTGAATCTTATGAAGTGCTTGACTAATGGTTCCCTACATGTACCAATCGAAATAATTCAATTTGATAAGAACCCCAGTTCATAAAGAATCAATAGAACTTATTGATGAAAGAATAAGTAGTTGAAGCGCAGTAAGAGTTAATCATTAGGAATCGATGGAACTCTAAGCAAGGCCCTACGTTTACTTGGGAGCAAAAAGACTAGATGACTTAAATATCCTCATCTGCTTACGCAAAGAACTTTAGGATCTAACCCTCGTTGAATTTCGGGACGGAATTCTTTAAACTGGGGGATACTGTGACATCTGTTACTCTCACGTCTTCTAACTAATTAGCAAAATCTTATCTTTTATTATGCATGTATTGCTTTCGTGTAAGTAATATGTTCGTAACTATAATAATAATATCGTATTTAGTAGCGCAAAATTCTACTTTATAAATGATGAATTTAAATTAATATTGTATAAAATTATTACTATTATTATTATTATTATTGTTATTATTATTAGTATAATTATTATTAAAGATTGTTGTTGTTGTTGTTATTATTATTATATTATTATTTTTATATATAATGTCATTCGTGTTAGAATCTAACAATCACGCTCGTCACACCAAACCGCAAATCTGAACGAGTTTCATATTATTTTGTGTCACGTCTGGCTCGTGGGTATATTCTTTCCTATCAGTTGTTAAGGGTTGATCTTAATAGTTGGGTTAAAAAATAAAATAAAAAAATAAAATAAAAAGTTCAGGGTCCAAAATAAATATTTTTCAAACTAAAAAGATTTAATTCTTAAATAGTTCAGCGACTAAATGTAATTTTTCAATATATATACACCAAAATGCACCGAAACCTAGGACCTCCCCTCTCTGTCGTAGATCACCCCCGGAACACCTTCCATGTCGAGCAACCACCGCAATCGAGTGAGGCATCGTTCAATCACTATCTCTCCGTAACCTCTTTTCGATGGTAGTATCTTTTAACCGCTCGTTGTCGTCTTGATCTTTATCTTTTGACTTTTCTTGGGTTTTTTGTGGTCGAGTCGTAGCGGTAACTCGGCGGTGCACAGTGTATGTATATGTATGTTCATTGTGGTTGCCAGGTGTGTGTGTGTGTGTTGGACCAAAAGAACCAATGAGCCAAGATCAGAAAACCTCTAAGTCCCACATGGTATCACAACAACTGCTGAAAGCCTCATCAGTAGTTTGACAAGTGCTGAAGACTTCAACAGCTGAAGATCAAGTGCTGAAGACCTCAACAGCTGAAGAACTAAAGTGCTGAAGTACACAGCTGAAGAACACAAGTGCTGAAGCTGAAAGACCAAAGTACTGAAGTACAACAGCTGAAGAGTTTACAAGTGCTGAAGATCAACAACTGATGTACAAAGTCTGAAGACAAAGACTGAAGACATCAGCTGATGATATCTACTGAAGTCATCAGCTGATGAAACACCTGAAGGTCAAAGTCTGAAGATCAAGTACTGAAGCCTCAGTAGTTTGTCACAACTGCTGAAGAGTACTTCTTCAGTAGTTGTGATATCAGTAGTTTTATATTTCTAGTTTCAGTAGTTTTATGTTTCGTAGTTTTGTAAAACGACTGAAGAGCTTGTTCTTCAGTCGTTGTAGTTTCAGTAGTTTTATATTTTGTACTTAACACTCTGATATGTTCTCAGTAGTTGTGAACATTTCAGTAGTTTGTTAAGAGTTAGTTATTTTTGTATTAGATCTGCCAGTTGTCACTTTCCGTGATAACAGCAGTGATTGTTGCACTCTATATAAGGAGTGACAACCTATTGTAATCTGTGGTGAATGATGATGGAATGAATGAATGATTGATTAGAAATATTCTACATCTATAAACATTCCTTGAATCAGAAATATATATTCCTCCCTATAACGTATGCGCTCTTAATGCATACAAGTATCGATTGCTTGCTACAATTTGTCTAATTCTTGTTCATATTCCGCTGCTTTGAATCTAATACATCAAACTTGTGATCGCTGATCCTGTCAAATGGTATCAGAGCAGGTTAATCATTGATCGATCTAATAATTGATCATTGAAACTGCTATTCAAGATCTAAGTTTGATTGAATTAGCTTTTGTTTTTGCAAGAAACGGTTATAGAGATTGAATTTTCTGTATTTCTGGTCATTCATCCTGAGATCTTTTCTTGGTTTCATTGAGTTTGTTGTGGTCTGTCTAAAACTTTTAAAAGCTTGAACTAAATTGTTTTTGAACTGAAAATGACTACTCCCTCCAATGATCCTCACAATACTGGTTCCTCAACCAAGCCACCAATGCTGGTTAGGAATGAGTATAACATATGGCAAAGACGTATGCTCCATCACCTGTCTGTTAACAGCGCAGGGTGTTGGACATCAGTGGTACATGGTCCACACAAGCCTATGGTGAATACCCGGAAACCAATCAAATGGTTCCGAAGAGGAGGGAGCAATACTCAGATGAGGATAAGAAGTTGCTTGAAATTGATGCAAAAGCCCATGGAATTCTGGCCATGGCACTGCCCAATGAAATCTATTCTGGGCTAATGCATCATGAAACTGCCCATGACCTCTGGAATGCCTTGAAAGAACAATTTGGAGGAACAGATGAGGTCTTGGCAAATAATAGAGAAATTCTTGCCCAACAATATGAGACATTCTCTCATAGAAAGGGTGAGACACTGACTCAACAATATGAGCGGTTCTCTTGTTTGATCTCTGAACTAAAAATGGTCAAACTTGAGTACACAATATTCAGATGAATAACAGATTTCTCAGATCACTGCCTGAGAGATGGGACACATATACTATTGTCCTACGCTCCAGTGCAAGTTTGGACAAACTATCTCTCACCAACTCCATGGGAAACTGCTCACTTTTGAGAGAGAGATAGAACAGAAGAGAAAGCTGTCTTCATCTGGAAAGCTCACTGAAGACTTTGTACCAGGCAACACTGCCTTGGTGGGTCATGAGTCAGAATATGCTTCATCTGAATGCCAGTATGATGAGCATATTAATTTCTCTTCAAGCACTTCTGATTCTGCATTTGTGAGTATTGATGGTCAGTTTACTGGGTGTAATAATGACAATTATGCTTCATTATGGATGATCTCAAGGGGATTGCTGATGATGACTTAGAAGAGATGGATATTTTGAGCCAAATGGCCCTGATAAATATCAGATCTCAGAAGTTCTAAAAAGAACTGGAAGAAAATTCCCAGGACTCTCTGGCAAAACCAAAGTTGGTTTTGACAAGAGCAAGTTGAGGTGTCACAAATGCCAAAGGCTTGGACACTTTGCAAGAGAGTGTAGATCAACTGGATCTAACTCCACTGCACCCTTTGTGACTTTTCCTGGCAATAGTCAACACACAGAGGGCAACATCCTGTCACCTCTAGTCATCATCCTCAACAACAATCTCCGCATATTTTGTTCCTCAGGGTCAAATGCCATATCCGTACCCTTGTTATTACATGCCACAGTCAAATCAAGTTCAAGTTCCTATGGCACCACAACCTCATGCACTACCAGAACCTCAGCCTTCCCAATCTCATCAACAATCTCAACCTCAACAACACAGCTTCTTCACCCCAGGAGTTGTTGACTGGAGCAGTTTACCAGATGACTGTCTGGTCATGATCAACTGTTCTCAGGTGCTGGTCAACATGGTGGTGACAGTCCTTTTGGGAATCTAGCTCTTATGGCTTTGGAGTCTGCTGATACTTCATTTTCTAATGCCTCTACACCTCAGGTATCACAGGTATCCTCTGAGGCAAAAGCCAAATTATGTTCTGAACCATGCATAGCAGCATTTGCTTCCATTAGAGAAGCAAATGTAGCTCTAATTAATAAGAACATTGAGCTAGAACAAATAATTTCCAAAAACAAAGCTGAGTTTGAGTTGTGCTCAAAGATAAAAATGATGAGATTTATAAACTGAATTGCCAAATAATTGATGATAAGGCTAGAGAAGAAGTACTTCTAGAGAAGTACAAAGATCTCAAAGAAACCCTTGCAGTTACCCAGGTCGAGTGTGATAGATGGGTACAATCATGCAAAGGTTTTGAAATGCTTCTTAGTAAGCAATCTGCTTCAAATGTGAAGTTTGGAATTGGTTACAATCACACTGCTCCACCTACAGATTTTACCCCAAGAGCAGAGGTAGAATCTGATGGTGAGAGTGATAACCAATCCATCACATCATGTGATCTACCTTCTGATACAGCACAATCAGAAGTAGCAGTCAGCATCAAGCCCTCTTTGAACTTATCAGCTGATGTTGATGGTTCAAATGCTGACATTCACATGATTAATGAGTTGATCAACTCAGGAGTTAATCCTGAAGGTCCTGAAAGGACTAGAGAGCAGGATTTAACACCTGAAGTTCAAACTTCAACTGCTGTCAGTACTGAAGAGAAGAAAACTGACAGTAGAAAGAGTTTGAAGACTACTAAAGAGGCAGTCAAGAAAGCAAACAATGCTTCCAAAGCATTGAAGAACAAGTCTTCAGTTGCTTCACCCCTTTTAGTTGATGATCAACCTAAGATGAAGAAGAAACCATGTGAAGTATGTGGTTTGTTCAATCATCTTACAGATGATTGTTGGTACAAAAGAGGTTCCAAACTCAAACAAAAAGAAGAAATAAAGAGAAAATGGTAAAAATGAAAACTGAGTTTGAGACCACATTTGTATCAGCAACATCAAATCCTGTAACCCTTAAGTCCTCAAAGAAATCCAAAAAGAAGGGGTTAAACAGGTGACAGCTGAGGGTGCTCAGAAGAAGAAGGTGCAACATAGGAACTTATCAAACTCCACTAGCAATGTGTCTGATGAGCTGAAAGCTTTATCACAAAATCAGACACAGCTGGTTATGATGGTTCAACATCTGTTGGGTAGAGTTAACCAACTAGATGCTCCTATGTTGAAACCACAGAAAAGGAGGTCCAAGCCAAAGGACTCCTCTTCTACACCATCTTCTTCCTCTCAGGCTGTTGTTTCAAATAAACCTGTTAGTTTACCATCTATTGATGAGACCAGGCCCAAAACCAAAAAGGTTTGGGTCTCTAAAACTAACTGATTGTTTATTATTGCAGGGTTCTTCAACATGCCAAAGTAGCATCTGGTATGTAGACAGTGGGGGATCTATGCACATGACTGGGAACAGCTCTCTTCTTCATGACTACTCTCAAGGAAAGAAGGGATTTGTCTCTTTTGGCAATGATGCTAGGGGTTACATCATCGGTAAGGGCTTTGTCTCCAATGGAGAAATCAAATTTGATGATGTTAATCATGTGGAAAATCTCAAGTACAATCTCTTGAGTGTCAGTCAAATGTGTGATAAAGGCCATGTTGCCCTTTTCACCAGTCAAAACTGTAGGATTCTGTCATCCAAAGTTTTGCACTTGATTGACAAGGTGTTGGATGATCACACTCTCCTGAGAGCCAACAGGACAGGAAGAGTGTATGCCTTAGATCTTTCCAAGAAAGATCTCAAAGGCAATCCTTGCCTATTTTCCAAAGCCTCTTCTCAAGAATCTAAACTGTGGCACAGGAGGCTTGGTCATGTTAATCTCAAAAACATGAATCAGCTTACCCACAATAGTTTAGTCAGAGGCTTACCAATAAAGGAGTTCCACTGTGATGAAACCTGCACTGCTTGTTTAAAAGGAAAACATCACAAAGTCTCATTCCCTCCTATTGAAGTGCCTAAGTCCACTGCCTGCTTGCAATTACTGCATATGGATCTATTTGGTCCTGTGAGAGTAATGAGCATGGCAAAGAAGAAATACTGTCTGGTAATTGTGGATGATTACTCCAGATTTGTATGGACTTTCTTTCTACATTCAAAGGATGAGGTGCTCAGAAGATTATTCACTTTGTGTTGTATATTGAGAAGCAGTATTCCCTTCCAGTCAAGTGTATTAGGAGTGACAATGGAACTGAATTCAGAAATCATACACTTGATGACTTCTATCTTTCAAAGGGAATCAAAAGGCAGTTTAGCATTCCAAGGACTCCAGAACAAATGGAGTAGTGGAGAGAAAGAACAGGACCCTCATTGAAGCTGCAAGGTCCATGCTGGCTGACTCAGGTTTGCCACTGACCTTTTGGGCTGAAGCTGTCAACACAGCTTGCTATGTGCAAAATAGAGTTTTAGTAAATCAGAGGTTGATGAAGACTCCATATGAAGTTCTCCATCATTTGGCTCCTCTGATTTCATTTTTCAAAGCATTTGGGTGTCCCTGTTTATTCTCAACACAAAGGATCAACTCCATAATTTGATCCTAAGGTGGATGCAGGGTACTTTGTTGGTTATTCATCTACTTGCAAGGCATACAGAGTCTTCAACTGCAGAACAAAGATGGTTGAAGAAACTCTACATGTTAAGTTCAATGAATCTCCAAAGGACAAGATTCCACAAAGCCCTGTGGAGTTATTTGATTTGGACATACTGCAATATGTTCCTTATCAAACTCCTGCTGTGTGCTCCTGTCAACAGTTCACCACCTGGTGGTACTGCTGATGATGATGATGATTGCAGTACTCACCTCTTCAGGTTTAGTGATCAGCTGCCTGACTCAGCTAGACCTGATGTTCCTGTAGCTCCAGTAGCACCATCCACAACAAATGCTGATGAGATCTCTTCGAATTCAACTTCCTTTGAATTACCATCCACTGATTGGTTTCAAGGAAATGATTCACCATCACCATCTGTTTGCGGAGCCTGCTACAAACACTTGCACAGATCTCATTGTGTATCAAGATCTGAAGAATCACCCTATGTCTCAAATCATTGGTGATATCACTGCTGGAGTATCAACAAGAAGTCAATTGTCAATTTTCTGCTTCTATGCTCTCTTCATCAGTCAGCAAGAGCCAAAGAATTATCACATTGCTTTAAAGGACAATGGATGGGTTGATGCCATGCAGCTTGAGCTTCTTCAGTTCAAGAAACAGCAAGTGTGGGAACTGGTTCCTCTACCTCCAGGTAAGTGTGCAATAGGCACTAAATGGGTGTTTAGGAACAAAACTGATGAAAATGGGCTTATTGTTAAGAACAAGGCCAGACTGGTTGTTCAGGGGTTTGCACAAGAAGAAGGTATTGATTATGATGAAACCTTTGCCCCTGTAGCCAGACTGGAAGCAATTCGATTGTTTTTAGCTTATGCTGCTTATCAAAACCTTAAAGTTTTTCAAATGGATGTCAAAAGTGCATTTTTGTATGGAAAAATTAAAGAAGAGGTTTATGTATGTCAACCTCCAGGCTTTGAGGACAATAAACATCCTAATTGGGTGTATAAGCTTGATAAGGCTCTTTATGGGTTAAAACAAGCTCCCAGAGCCTGGTATGAGACATTATCAAACTTTCTTCTGGAAAACAATTTCACTAGAGGCTCCATAGATAACTTTATTCATTAAGAAAGCTGGGCAGCATAATCTACTTGTTCAAATTTATGTAGATGATATCATTTTTGCATCCTCTGATCCAAAGTTGTGTGATGCCTTTACAAAGTTGATGCAACAGAAGTTTGAAATGAGTGCCATGGGAGAGTTACAGTTCTTTCTGGGGTTGCAAATCAAACAAAAGGCTGATGGAATTTTCATTCATCAGTCCAAATATACAAAAGATCTTTTGCAAAAGTTTGATTTACAAAACTGTAAGCCTGTTCTACTCCCATGTGCAACACCACACAACTGGATACAGATCAGAAAGGTAAAGTGGTTGATGAAACACTTTACAGATGTATGATTGGGTCCTTGATGTATTTAACAGCTTCTAGACCAGATATTATGTTTGCTACATGTGTTTGTGTGCTAGATTCAGGCTGCACCTAAAGAGTCTCATTTGATTGCAGTCAAGAGGATCTTTAGATATCTGCAAGGCACTCCATCTCTAGGTTTATGGTATTCTACTGGACATTCTGGTAAATTAGTTGCTTTTTCTGACAGTGACTATGCAGGGTGTAAGTTGACCAGGAAATCAACTTCTGGTGGATGTCAATTCCTAGGCAACTGCTTGATTTCTTGGCAGAGCAAGAAACAGACCTCAGTTGCTACATCAACTGCTGAAGCAGAGTACATTGCTGCTGCAAGTTGTACATCTCAGGTACTCTGGCTTCAAAACCAACTTTTGGATTATGGCATTACAGAGACTAAGACTCCATTGTTAATGGATAGTGCTTCAGCTCTTTGCATTGTCAAAAATCCAGTCCAGCACTCTAGGACCAAACATATAGAGATCAGACATCATTTTATAAGGGATTGTTTTGAAAAGGTCTGATTGATCCTAAGTTTGTGCCTAGTGCTGATGAGCTTGCAGACATTTTTACTAAGCCTTGGATAGTTCAACTTTCCAAAACCTGGTGTTAAGGCTTGGTATGCTGCAGCTAGAATATGACAACTACTGATGATCTTAGTAATAAGTACTGATGATCATTAGTAACTATGTCACATATAAGTACTGATGAGTCCTTTTCCCTTCAGTAGTTTTTATAACTACTGATGGCTAAATGCCTCATAAGTTTGAAGTACTTCATCTGTCTAAACTACTGATGTAGTTACAACTACTGATGAGTTACAACTACTGCAATCAGTAAAAACAGTAAAAGTACTGATGTCCTATGAAACAACTGAAATCAGCTAAAAAGACTAATGAATGTGTTGAGGACAGTATGAAACAGCTGAAAAGCTAAGAATTGACGAAAACAGCTGAAGAGAACTTTCTCTTCAGTCGTTTGTACAACTGCTGTTTCATTCCAACAACTGAAGCAAAACCATGTCTTCAGTATTTTTAACTACTGATGACTAATACCAAGTCTTCAGTTGTTTACAACAGCTGATGACAAAACCACTGTCTTCAGTAGTTTCATAACTACTGATGACAACACCAGTCCTCAGTTGTTTCAATCATCTGAAGTCAAAACCACGGTCTTCAGTAGTTTTCTAACTACTGATGCCTAACACCACGACTTCAGCTGTTTCAACGTCTGAAAGGATAATACCATGTCAACGGTCGTTTAAAACTACTGATGACTAACACCACATCTTTCAGTCGTTTCTTACCCGTACCCTATAAATATCCCTAACCTAAGCTCTCAATGCTTCATCTTCTTCAAACCTAACGTTCCTCTCCAAAACTTCCCTCTTCTCCATGGCGTCCATACAAATTAACCGCGACACAACTGTGTTGACTACCTCACTAAATCGCCCATCTGGACTAAGTTCGATACTGCTATCGATCTTATGGTTCAGTCCCAATACAACCGGCATTTCTTCTCAATCCATACTACATGCCGAATCCTTGCACCAATTTTGGACGAACGTTACTGTTACCACTGGGGAGAACACACACCATCCCTCCAGTCGGTCGTAAACAACAAAGAAGTAGTCATCACTCCTGCAATCATACGCCAAATTCTTCAACTGAATGATGCTAGTTCTCCTGCTGGATATCCGAAGGGCACCATAGATCTATCCTTTGCTCAACATGGATATCAGGCGATCTCAGTGCCTCCACTATCATGAAGAACACTTTAATGACGCTGAGCGCCGATTTTTTTCACATGGTGAATGTATGTTTGGCCCCTAAGACGTCATCTTGGGATCGAATGTCGACAAAATGGCAGCAGGTAATGTATTCTATTCTTGAGCAACAACCACTTAATTTTTCTGAAATAATATTTTTAGAGCTCAAGGATATGGCTCAAAAACTAACTGCCAACCGTTGATATGACAGGAATCATGATCACAAGTTTGATGTATCAGAATATAAGCAGCGGAATACGAACACGAATTAGACAAATTGTAGCAAGCAATCGATATTTGTAAGCATTAGACCGCATACGGTTATAGGGAGAGAATATGTTTTCTGATTTCTAGGAATGTTTATAGATGTAGAATATTTCTAATCGAATCAATCATCCATTCCATTCAATTACTCATTTCACTCATTGATTACAATAGGTTGTCACTCCTTATATAGAGTGCAACAGTCACTGCTGTTGTCACGGAAAGTGACAACTGGCAGATCCAATACAGAATAACTAATTCTTTACAAACTACTGAAATGTTCACAACTACTGAGAACATATCAGCAAGTAAGTACAAAATATAAAACTACTGAAACTACAACGACTGAAGAACAACTCTTCAGTCGTTTTACAAAACTACTGAAATAAAAATAAACTACTGAATCACAACTACTGAAGAAGTACTCTTCAGCAGTTGTGACAAACTACTGAGGCTTCAGTACTTGATCTTCAGACTTTGACCTTCAGGTGTTTCATCAGCTGATGACTTCAGTAGATATCATCAGCTGATGTCTTCAGTCTTTGTCTTCAGACTTTGTACATCAGTTGTTGATCTTCAGCACTTGTGAACTCTTCAGCTGTTGTACTTCAGTACTTTGGTCTTTCAGCTTCAGCACTTGTGTTCTTCAGCTGTTGTACTTCAGCACTTTGGTTCTTCAGCTGTTAAGGTCTTCAGCACTTGATCTTCAGCTGTTGAAGTCTTCAGCACTTGTCAAACTACCGATGAGGCTTTCAGCAGTTGTTGTGATACCGTGTGGGACTTAGAGGTTTTCTGATCTTGGCTCATTGGTTCTTTTGGTCCAACAAACTCCCCTGAACCATGCAGCCAAAACCTCTAACTTATTTATACTCCCACTTATTGATGGCAAAATGTTGGTCTTTTTCCTTCTTGATCAGTGGAGAAGATGACCCCTGTAAGCTCCGGCCTGGGAAGAAATCTCAAATATTTGTTTGGCAGAGTATGAATGGGAACTCTGTTTTGGGGAACTGGACACAGAGTTGTTATCCCATTCATGAGATTTACTTCCCCATAATGAGTCTGTACGACTCCCTTGTGTAGGCCTCAAGGAAGGTGATTTGTTCCTCCATAGTTAGCACTTCAGTACCTCCTTCAAACAATGATTCAGGCCCATAATACTCAGACAGGTATTTGGCCTGTTTCCCATTCTTTAGCTCCACAGTTGTATTATTCTGTAAGCAAACTCGTCCGGGTGATTACCCTCTAGGAACAACTGGAGCTCATTTTTCCTGACTTCCTCAAGCCTCTTGTAAACTAACCCCTTTTTCACTATTTTGTTTTCCAGCATCTTCTGAGGGGTTAGATTAGCTTTGTAGGCCTTCTTGAAGTCTTCTAGGATTTCCCAGGGTGAAACTACAAACCAGAGAGATCACTTCATCTACGATCTTTTTCACCTGGCCAATGTATCTCTGAGGTATATTGTTCTTATGAATTCTGTGAGAGACCCTGGGATCAGGCCAAATCCTCACTCTTTCCTTTTGATATTGAAAGGTATGCCTGAGAGTGTAAAGTCTGAGGGCTTGCTCCTTCATATTGATGATAGAAGATGTGGCTGCATAAGCTTTGTCAACTCTCTTCAGCAATTCCTCATCATGCAGTTTATGAAGCTCTTCTTCTTCTAGCTTCACTTTAAACCATTTGTCTCTGGACTTCAGGAGTAATTGCTGAGGAGTGACTTGTGGCCTTAGGCAACTGAATCACAGCTGAGAGCGGCAGCCTGTCTTCATCATCTTCGTCATCATCTTCTAGCCTCAATATCCTTCTCTTCTTCTTCAAGGGTATATCATCGGCTATGGGTTTTGAGGGTAAGGGAGTTGGTTTGGTGGGTTGTGTTTTGGGTGGTTTTGGTGTGGGAATGTTGACAGGCTGTTCTAGCATCCTTGAGGTGAGTGTGGCTTTTAATTGCTTGGCTAGCTCAGTCCTGCTCCCAGCACCCGCTTCATTCAAAGCTTCAATAACAAGCCCCTTAGTATATACTTCAGATGAACAGATCTTGGTGGTGATTGCCAAGATACTGTCCCTGGACCAAGCTTTGATTTCGATCATTGACCTTCCAAGATATTTTGCAATAAATCTGATCATGATTTCAAGCCTTTCTCTTTCTAACACTTCATAACTTGCCCATCTGTTCTGGATTTCTTCAATCTCTAGTCTCGAATCTCAGAGTCAAGTTTATTGGTGTCATGGCCTTGCCTAAACAGCTGATCAATGATGTTGTCCATTGATCTGCTGTGTTCGGCATCAGCCTCTTTTATCAGTAGCTCCAAGGCTTTATCTTCAGCAATGTGCTCATCAGCACCTTTCTTTCTCTTATAGGTGAGCATTGGTTGCTGTTCTTTCTCCTCCTCTTCCTTTTCCTCAGATCTTTTCCTCTTCCTTTCTTTCACTGCAGTACTCTCCCCCTTTTTGGTTGCATTGGAGGAAGGGGTTGGTACCGCAGAAAGAGTCTTTTGGACAGCAGCATCAACCAGGGCTGTAATGTTTAGGAAAGCCTCTCATCAAGGGCTTTGATCACTATATCAGTGATTATGGGGTGATGAGAGGAAGGGAATTTTGGAGTGCAGCACCTATTTGCTCAGAGGGTTCTGTTCCTGAGAAGTAGGGCCTGAAGCAGAGGCAGGTGGTTGATTTTGGGGTGGCTCTGTGTTTGGGAAACCTTCAAGGGAAGGTGCCATCTGTGGGTGTATGATGGTGGCAGATGGACTTGCATCCTGAGACATCTTGGCCAGCAGCTCTTTGAGTGTGCTAACCTCATCCTCAAGAATGGTGTTTTGAGCAACTACATCATAGAAGAAGCTCAGGTCATCATCAGTGGATACTGAATCACCTGACCTCCTGCTTAGAGCAGGATTTACATGCACCGGGTGTAAACCAGTTGGTGCATGTGCCCCTTGTGCTTGGTACTGGGGACTTCCAGCCTCAGGACAATGTCCATCATCAGCTGTTGCCTCTAGGGAGGTCTTAGCAATGTTACCAGCCTCACTCTGGTCATGTGCTGAGGCAGAGGAGGTGGCAAGCCTCACTAGATATCTAAGCTCCTTGTCTACACCAGGATAGAATTGGGAAACCCCTGTGCTGTGGGTTCTCAGGTGCACTGTGTTCCTCCCCCTCAATTGTAGAGGAATTCCCAGTAGCAAGTGGTTTCTGGGGAGGGGGTGAGGAGTGCAATTGAGTCAGCACTTGTGCAACTATTAAAGTTGGGCTGTGAGGGGCGGTTGTTTGGGGTAAGGTTAGAAGCATGTGCACCTGGGTGGATGGTGCTCTTCAATGGCAATCTCCTCAAGTGAGGAAGATCCCAGATAAGTAGGTGCCCCTTGGGTTGCTGCAGGCTCCTGTTGAGAGGAAGCCTGAGCGGCTGTGGCTGGAAGGGTCATTGTATCCACTAGGGGGTTTGGACTAGTGGATATATCCTGCGTTTGTGGTGCAGGAGCATCCTCAGGGGACTCAATTCCCTGAGTAGCCATTTTGGGTTTCTTTTTGGTGGGTTTGGTGGGGACATTGGATTTGGAGGTGGTGGCTGTGGGTTCCAGCTGCGTGGGTTTTCGCAGCTTGGCAGCCAGTTTGAGTGTCCGGTCAGAGTTGTGCCGGGAGTATACTTCTGGCAGAACAGCCGTAGCAGGGACTCCCCAGCCAACAGTCCCTCAGCATTAAGCTGGTCTATAATAATGGCCATTATGAACCGTGGATAGAGTATCCAACGGTTGGCAGTTAGTTTTTGAGCCATATCTTTGAGCTCTGAAAATATTAATTCTGAAAAGTTCAGTGGTTGTTGCTCAAGGATAGAATACATTACCTGCTGCCATTTGGTGGACATTTGATCCCAAGACGACGTCTTAGGGGCCAAACATACATTGACCATGTGAAAAATCAGGCGCTCAGCATCATTAAAGTGTTTCTTCATGATGGTGGTGGCACTGAGATCACCTTGATATCCATGCTGGCAAATGATAGATCTATGGTGCCCTTCGGATATCCAGCAGGAGAGGTAGCATCACTCAGTTGAAGAATTTTACGGATTGTTGCAGGAGTAATGACTACTTCTTTGTTGTTGACGACTGACCGGAGGATCGTGTGTTGCTCTCCTCAGTTGTAACAGTAACGTTCATCCAAAATTGCTTCAAGGATTCGGCATGTAAGACGGGTTTCAGAAGGAATGCCTTGTTGTATTGGGACTGAACATAAGATCGATAGCAGTATCGACTTAGTCCAGATCGGCGATTTTGTGAGGTAGGCAACACAGTTGTGTCGCGGTTTAATTTGCATAGACGCCATGGAGAAGGAAGTTTTGGAGAGGAACGTTAGTTTTGAAGAAGATGAAGCATGAAGCTAAGGTTAAGGGTATTTATAGGGTACGGGTGAGGAAACGACTGAAGGATGTGGTTTAGTCATCAGTAGTTTTAAACGACCGTTGACATGGTATTATCCTTTCAGACGTTGAAACAGCTGAAGTCGTGGTGTTAGGCATCAGTAGTTTAGAAAACTACTGAAGACCGTGGTTTTGACTTCAGATGAGTGAAACAACTGACATGGTGTTTGTCATCAGTAGTTATGAAACTACTGAAGACAGTGGTTTTGTCATCAGCTGTTGTAAACAACTGAAGACTTGGTATTAGTCATCAGTAGTTATAAAACTACTGAAGACGTGGTTTTGCTTCAGTTGTTTAAAATGAAACAGCAGTTGTACAAACGACTGAAGAGAAAGTTCTCTCTCAGCTGTTTTCGTCAATTCTTAGCTTTTCAGCTGTTTCAAACTGTCCTCAACACATTCATCAGTCTTTATGGCTGATTTCAGTTGTTTCATAGGACATCAGTACTTATCTGTTTTTACTGATTGCAATGTTATGACTGCATCAACAGTTGTAACTACATCAGTAGTTTCGAACAGATGAAGTACTTCAGTACTTGTGACATTTAGCCTTCAGTAGTTATAAAAACTACTGAGGTTAAAAGAGCTCATCAGTACTTATATGTGACATGGGTACTTATGATCATCAGTATGAATTCCTGAGATCATCAGTGGGTTACCTATTCTAGCTGCAGCATACCAAGCCTTAACACCAGGTTT
Organism: Flaveria trinervia; assembly: GCA_025506515.1. Taxonomy (NCBI): domain Eukaryota; kingdom Viridiplantae; phylum Streptophyta; class Magnoliopsida; order Asterales; family Asteraceae; genus Flaveria; species Flaveria trinervia. Next base: position 73,699,770 of record CM046451.1, on the reverse strand, counting down.
TGGAAAGTTGAACTATCCAAAGGCTTAGTAAAAATGTCTGCAAGCTCATCAGCACTAGGCACAAACTTAGGATCAATCAGACCTTTTTCAAAACAATCCCTTATAAAAATGTCTGATCTCTATATGTTTGGTCCTAGAGTGCTGGACTGGATTTTTGACAATGCAAAGAGCAAGCACTATCCATTAACATGGAGTCTTAGTCTCTGTAATGCCATAATCCAACAGTTGGTTTTGAAGCCAGAGTACCTGAGATGTACAGCTTGCAGTAGCAATGTACTCTGCTTCCGCAGTGGATGTAGCAACTGAGGTCTGTTTCTTGCTCTGCCAAGAAATCAAGCAGTTGCCTAGGAATTGACATCCACCAGAAGTTGATTTCCTGGTCAACTTACACCCTGCATAGTCACTGTCAAAAAAGCAACTAATTTACCAGAATGTCCGTAGAATACCATAACCTAGAGATGGAGTGCCTTGCAGATATCTAAAGATCCTCTTGACTGCAATCAGATGAGACTCTTTAGGTGCAGCCTGAAATCTAGCACAAACACATGTAGCAAACATAATATCTGGTCTAGAAGTTGTTAAATACATCAAGGACCCAATCATACATCTGTAAAGTGTTTCATCAACCACTTTACCTTTCTGATCTGAGTCCAGTTGTGTGGTGCTGCTCATGGGAGTAGAACAGGGCTTACAGTTTTGTAAATCAAACTTTTGCAAAAGATCTTTTGTATTTTGGATTGATGAATTAAATTCCATCAGCCTTTTTTTTGATTTGCAACCCCAGAAAGAACTGTAATTCTCCCATGGCCTCATTTCAAACTTCTGTTGCATCAACTTGTAAAGGCATCACACAACTTTGATCAGAGGATGCAAAAATGATATCATCTACATAAATTTGAACAAGTAGATTATGCTGCCCAGCTTTCTTAATGAAAAAGTCTTGTCTATGGAGCCTCTAGTGAAATTGTTTTCCAGAAGAAAGTTCGATAATGTCTCATACCAGGCTCTGGGAGCTTGGTTTTAACCCATAAAGAGCTTTATCAAGCTTATACACCCAATTAGGATGTTTATTGTCCTCAAAGCCTGGAGGTTGACATACATAACCTCTTCTTTAACTTTTCCATACAAATGCACTTTTGACATCCATTTGAAAGACTTTAAGTTTTTGATAAGCAGCATAAGCTAAAAACAATCGAATTGCTTCCAGTCTGGCTACAGGGGCAAAGGTTTCATCATAATCAATACTTTCTTCTTGTGCAAACCCCTGAACAACCAGTCTGGCCTTGTTCTTAACAATAAGCCCATTTTCATCATTTTGTTCCTAAACACCCATTTAGTGCCTATTGCACACTTACCTGGAGGTAGAGGAACCAGTTCCCACACTTGCTGTTTCTTGAAACTGAAGAAGCTCAAGCTGCATGGCATCAACCCATCCATTGTCCTTTAAAGCAATGTGATAATTCTTTGGCTCTTGCTGACTGATGAAGAGAGCATAGAAGCAGAAATTTGACAATTGACTTCTTGTTGATACTCCAGCAGTGATATCACCAATGATTTGAGACATAGGGTGATTCTTCAGATCTTGATACACAATGAGATCTGTGCAAGTGTTTGTAGCCGGTTCACAGCAACAGATGGTGATGGTGAATCATTCCTTGAAACCAATCAGTGGATGTAATTCAAAGGAAGTTGAATTCGAAGAAATCTCATCAGCATTTTTTTGTGGATTGTGCTACTGGCGCTACAGGAACATCAGGTTTAGTTGAGTCAGGCAGCTGATCACTAAACCTGAAGAGGTGAGTACTGCACATCATCATCATCAGCAGTACCACCAGGTGGTGAACTGTTGACAGGAGCAACAGCAGGAGTTTGATAAGGAACATATTGCAGTATGTCCAAATCAATAACTCCACAGGACTTGTGGAATCTTGTCCTTTGGAGATTCATTAAACTTAACATGTAGAGTTTCTTCAACCATCTTTGTTCTGCAGTTGAAGACTCTGTATGCCTTGCAAGTAGATGAATACCAACAAAGTATCCTGCATCCACCTAGGATCAAATTTGTGGAGTTGATCCTTTGTGTTGAGAATGAAACAGGGACACCCAAATGCTTTTAAAAATGAAATCAGAGGAGCCAAATGATGGAGAACTCATATGGAGTCTTTCATCACCTCTGTTTACTAAAACTCTATTTTGCACATAACAAGCTGTGTTGACAGCTTCGGCCCAAAAGGTCAATGGCAAACCTGAGTCAGCCAGCATGGACTTGCAGCTTCAATGAGGGTCCTGTTCTTTCTCTCCACTACTCTACTCCTTTTTGTTCTGGAGTCCTTGGAATGCTGAACTGCCTTTTGATTCCCTTTGAAAGATAGAAGTCATCAAGTGTATGATTTCTGAACTCAGTTCCATTATCACTCCTGATACACTTGACTGGAAGGGAATACTGCTTCTCAATGTACAGCACAAGTGGATAATCTTCTGAGCAGCCTCATCCTTTGAATGTAGAAAGAAAGTCCATACAAATCTGGAGTAATCATCCACAATTACCAGACAGTATATCCCCACGGTTCATAATGGCCATCATTACAAACCAGCTTAATGCTGAGGACTTGTTGGTTTGGAGGTCCCTGCTACGGCTGTTCTGCCGGAAGTATACTCCCGGCACAACTCTGACCGGACCTCAAAAATGCTGCCAGCTGCAAAAACCCACGCAGCTGGAACCCACAGCCACCACCTCCAAATCCAATGTCTCACCAAACCACCAAAAAGAAACCCAAAACGGCTACTCAGGGAATTGAGTCCCCTGAGGATGTCCCTGCAACACAAATGCAGAATATATCCACTAGTCCAAACCCCCTAGTGGATACCATGACTCTTCCAGCCATAGCCGCTCAGGCTTCCTCTCAACAGGAGCCTGCAGCAACCACACAATGGGTACCTACATATCTGGGATCTTCCTCACTTGAGGAGATTGCCATTGAAGAGCACCAACCTCCCTAGAGCTAGAACACAATCCTTGAAGAGAAAGTCATAGGCTGCAAAATCTACTTGACCATCTCTCACAAGGAGAAAGACCATCTGCCTCTACTCACCCACAGATGGCACCTTCACTTGAAGGTTTCCCAACACAGAGCCACTCCAAACTCAACCACCTGCCTCTGCTTCAGGCCCTACTTCTCAGGAACAGAACCCTCCTAAGCAATAGGTGCTGTACTTCAAAATTCCCTCCCTCTCATCCCCCATAATCACTGATATTGTGACTAAAGCCCTTGATGAGGCTTTCCTCAACTTTACAGCCCTTGGTTGATGCTGCTGTACAAAAGACTCTTTCTGCGGTACAAACCCCTTCCTCCAATGCATCCAAAAAGGGGGAGAGTACTGCAGTGAAAGAAAAGAAGAGGAAAAGATCCGAGGAAAAGAAGGAAGAGAAGCAAGCCCAAGAGGAGGAGAAAGAAAAGCAACCTCTGCTCACTTACAAGCGAAAGAGAAGTGTTGATGATCACACTGCTGAAGACAAATCCTTGGAGGAGCTGGTCAAAGAAGCTGACTACACACACCGATCCATGGATAAAATAATTGAACAACTCTTCAGGCAGGGGTTTGACACAGCCACACTGGATAGTGAGATCAGAAGGTTGGAAGTGCAAGAGATACAAACCGATGGGCAGGGTATGATGCTCTGGAAAAAGAGAGTTGGAAATAATGATCCGCTTTATTGCAAAATACTTGGGAAGATCATTAATGGAGATCCGCGCATGGACCAGGGACAGCATTCTGGCTATAGCCACCAGAATCTGTCTGTCTGAGCAATTCAACAAAGGGATTATTGTGGAAGCCCTTGATGAGGCTGGGGCTGGTAAAAGGTTAGAGATGGCTAAACTCACAAAGGCGAAACTAACTACAAAGATGCTAGATCAACCTTCCCTTCCACCCACTCAAACAGATCCTATCCCTCAAATCTCCAACCAATCTCTAAGCCAAAATCCAAACATCCTCATTCTTCAAAAACCAATTCCTTCACCAACCCAACCATCATCTAGTGATGTACCCAGAAGGAGGAGAAGGGTGCTGAGGATGGAAGAAGAAGAAGAAGAGGAGGATGAAGATGATAGTCTGCCACTCTCTGCTGTTCTGAAGCTACCAAAACCCCGAAGTCAACCCATGATCACACCTGACTCTCAAAGGGAAATGGTCAGAGTCAAGATAGAAGAAGAAGAACGGCAGAAACAGCACGATGAGCAACTGTTGAAGATGGTTGACAAGGAATTTCCTCAGTCATCATCTATTCAAGCCATGAAAGGGCATGCTCAAAGGCTGTACACTCTCAGGCACACCTTTCAGTATCAGAAGGAGAGAGTGAGAGTATGGCCAGACCCCAGGGTGAGTTCCAGAATCCATAAAAGAACTATTCCACACAGATACAACGGCCAGGTACGAAAACCAAGAGTCTACCATCATGTTGGCCGTTGTAGTTTCACCTTGGGAAATCATTGATGAATTCAAGAAAGCTCACCAAGCAAAGAAGACCCCTCAAGCTTTACTAGAAAACAAGATGATTAAGAAGGGGTTCTATATAAAAAGCTTGAAGACATCCAGAAGAAAGCTCCAGTTACTCCTTGAAGGCAACCATCCTGATGAATTTGTATATAGGGAGGTAACTACGGTGGAGCTGAAAAATGGCAGGACCATGAAGTACTTATCAGAGTACTATGGTCCAGAGTTTTTCTTCGAAGGAGGAGTAGAAGAACTCTCTCAGGAGGAACAAGTTGTTCTCCTTGAGGCCTATGTTCGTGAGTCATACAGACTCATTATGGGGAAGTAAATCTCATGAATGGGATAACAACTCTGTGTCCAGTTCCCCAAAATAGAGTTCCCATTCATACTCTGCCAAACAAATTTGAGATTTCTTCCCAGGCCGGAGCTTACATGGGTCATCTTCTCTACTGATCAAGAAGGAAAAGACCAACATTTTGCCATCAATAAGTGGGATAATAAATAAGTTAGAGGTTTTGGCTGCATTGGTTCAGGGGGAGTTTGTTGGACCAAAAGAACCAATGAGCCAAGATCAGAAAACCTCTAAGTCCCACATGGTATCACAACAACTGCTGAAAGCCTCATCAGTAGTTGACAAGTGCTGAAGACTTCAACAGCTGAAGATCAAGTGCTGAAGACCTCAACACTGAAGAACTAAAGTGCTGAAGTACAACAGCTGAAGAACACATGCTGAAGCTGAAAGACCAAAGTACTGAAGTACAACAGCTGAAGAGTTTACAAGTACTGAAGATCAAAAACTGATGTACAAAGTCTGAAGACAAAGACTGAAAACATCAGCTGATGATATCTACTGAAGTCATCACTGATGAAACACCTGAAGGTCAAAGTCTGAAGATCAAGTATTGAAGCCTCAGTAGTTTGTCACACTGCTGAAGAATACTTCTTCAGTAGTTGTGATATAGTAGTTTTATATTTCTAGTTTCAGTAGTTTTATGTTTCAGTAGTTTTGTAAAACGACTGAAGAGCTTGTTCTTCAGTCGTTGTAGTTTCAGTAGTTTTATATTTTGTACTTAACACTCTGATATGTCTCAGTAGTTGTGAACATTTCAGTAGTTTGTTAAGAGTTAGTTTTTTTGTATTAGATCTGCCAGTGTCACTTTCCGTGATAACAGCAGTGATTGTTGCACTCTATATAAGGAGTGACAACCTCTTGTAATCTGTGGTGATGAATGAATGAATGAATGAATGATTTGATTAGAAATATTCTACATCTATAAACATTCCCTGAAATCAGAAATATATATTCTCTCTCTATAATTGTATGCGCTTAATGCATACAAGTATCGATTGCTTGCTACAATCTGTCTATTCTTGTTCATATTCCGCTGCTTTGAATCCTATACATCAAACTTGTGATCGCTGATCCTGTCAGTGGTGTGTGGATGTAGCCCCGTAGGCATGAACGTAGCGGTGGAGGGTAGCCACAGCAGCCTTCGGCTACTGGGCATGTATATATATGTGTTTTTATACGTATGTATGTGTGTCATGACGTCTTATTTATAGGATGTGTGTATGTGCTTGTAGTTTGTGTGTGTGTGTGTGTGTTCTAGTGGAACACAGTAGCCATGGGCGGCTGTCTATGAAATGTATTTGTTAGTATATATGTGGGTATTGTGTGTGTATGTGTACTTATTCAATCTTTAGGACTGTTGTGCTTACTGTTTCGTAAGTATTTATCTAGTACATGCATGAGTTGTCTGTGTGGTTCTTTAGTCATAACTATTTAACTTCGATGTTGGAGCCGATGGACAAGTATTAATAGTACTATTGGGCTGACACGCCCACCCTTGTTTATTAGTATACTAGATGGGACTAACAATATCCACAGACGGGCCCTAGGTGAATTTGTTCCAACAAGATTTGTGGCTACATCATAGGCTTAGTTGTGATGCTCATGTTTATATTTGATATTGCTTGCTTATGACCGTATGCACTCATGTCCTTCCAAATTGTAACACAACATCATGTTTTATTAATTATTTTAACCTGCAAACTCACGAACAATATGTTGACCTTTTTGGGCATATCGTTTTAGGTAACAACCATTGAGGATAGCTAGGAATATTGCCTTGGTGATAACTTTATGAAATGCATTTAGAGACCTGCCTTAGTGTTTATGACATTATGTTTAGTTGGGATTATCGTTGTTGATCATGTTTTGTTTACTTGTACTAGGTTGTGGTATTAATTTTTATTTTTATTGTTTGACTATGTTTGTCGTGGAATTGATTAACTGCGATACAAGTCTCCATTTGTGTCGGGCGACACAAGTCTCCATTTGTGTCGGGCGACACAAGTCTCCATTGGTGTCGGGCGACACATCCACATAACACTATCATTTAATAAAATATTATTATCATAAGTTTTTAAGGCAAATTGCAACCATAAGTCTCAAATAAGAAACAAACATAACATAAGATAATAATCCAAGACATTTTATTCAATTATCTAGGTCCAAATCCTAGATGTGAGCAACTTCAAGAGATAACATCAGGCTTGAGCATTTCCCGAAACATGTTAAAAATAAAAGTTTAACTACGAAAGTTGTCAGTGCAGGACCGGTGAAGGGGGTTAATTACAACCCAACAACACAAAGAGGAGATTAGCTAAACTTAGTCAAACAGTATGACTGGATTAACCACAATAAGATACTAAGAACACCAGTAATGTAAGAGACAAAACACAAGTGTTTAGTTTTCAAGAATGCAGTATATTGCTTTCTCTATGTTCTATTACAAGTGTTACAAAGCATAATGGAAAGATACAAGAACATGAGATACTTATACTACATCCTACAGCCGGTTACACTTTGCAAGCCACCTGGATACAATTGACTAGACACAAACAAAATCAATTGTAGAGTCAAAAGGTAGATTGCCTTTTGACTAGTGACTATGACATGCCATAGCTCACATCCTTATCTATTACAAAAAGGATAAAGTACATGAAGTAGAAAGTTACAGACTCAAGACCTCAATGTACAGTTACCAAAAGCATCGACCTTTTCACCAACTCATGTAAGTTGGTGACCTTACAGAGGTGCAACAGAAAGGTGTCCAGCTTTATGGAAAAGTACATCAGATAAAACATGTGTTAAAGTCTTTGGAAGAAATCTGTCTTCATGAGTTGAAGCTTCAGAAAACTTTGTCTTTGAGGCTTCGAAAGACTTCATATTTGGCTTCAAAAGATATTGGTCTTGGCTTTGGAAGATTTCACACCTAGAGTATTTTCTGTTGCATGTGTGAAACTTCCTAAGCATTCTTCTTCAATGCACTTGTGCAGCACGCAGGATAGACTTTGGACGTTTTGGTTGCATGAGCCTCTTCATTAATCTCTACAAACTCCCCTAAGGCTAATGCTACCAAAACACTTAGTAGACTCAGATATAACTGTCCTCACTAGGATGATCACTATCTTTTTTCTTCATAAGATGATCAGGATCCTTTAGACTTTCAAATGTCTTCTCATATCAAAGAGGTCATGCAGAAGCAACCGAAACATATCTTGCCATGTGTAAATGTCTTCAGTTCCTTGATCTCTAATGACATGCCATCTTTCGGGATTTGTGGTGCATGTCCAGACAAGATGGGTCTTCGTCATGCTAGAGGAACTGTTTGAATTAGAATTGATGTAGCATCCTCTGGCTACACAACCTCAAGATGTTCTGACTCATCCTGGGGTTTAGAAGAGGTTGCAGTCTTTTTCTTCTTTGGCTTTGGTTTAGATGTCATCCTCTACTTTCTATTTACAGGTTGTAATTGAGAATACTAGCCTGCAGTACCAGATTGATCTTCACTGTCTTTCTCAGTGGGGACTTCCTCTCTCTCAAGCTCAGAAGGAGAGGTAGGTTGACCCTGCTGTGGATCAGAAGATGAAGCTTGCTGAGTTTCAACAGGAGGTCCAGGCTATGTTCTCTCTGGTTATTCAACCTTAACCTCCAATTCAAGTGGGGCTTGACTTGTAGTGGAGTGTAATTCAATGAACTCTTCACTTTTGATCTTCTACTTGATCAGCCTAATATGCTCATCCATAGTGGATAGAGATATGGGGCCAAGTCTCCATCCGGAGAATCCATATAGCTTCAAGAAGCTCATCATCCTCTGCCTGTCCGCAGACTTCTTCATGCTCTTTTGGATGATAGCTCTTGATTTTGCAGCTTCTTCCCTTAGCTTCTTCATAGTTGTCTTTGTGTCCTTGATTATCTCAAGTGCAAGCTGTTTTAAGTACTCAAACTCAACATAGTCATAGGATAAGGGAAGGAGTGAATCTATCTTCCTATAGAAGTCTGTGGCACTAAGGTAGTTGAACATCTTGATCCTATCTTTTACTTTGTCTACCTAAGGTTCTTGTTGAACCACATCTTCTTGTGCAGGACTTTCCTCAACTAAGGATAGGGTAGGCATATCCTTGTATACTCTCTTTTTCTTCTTCTTTCTTCTTTGACTTGTACTAGAAGCTCTGCATCTTCTGCCTCCTTCTTTTCCTTTGACCTTTCTAGGTCAACTAGTTCATTCAACTCATCTAAGGGGAGAGAGATGACACTGTCTATGTCATAGTTCCTTGTCTGTAGATAATCTATCCTGACTACCCTTAACTCATCATTTTGAGTGTCTGGTCTCGGGGCAGCCCTGATAGCAACTCCATGAGCCTTGAAGACTCAGCAGAGGAACTTTCTCCCCTCAGCCTCCTTTTCCTCTCTCTATCCTCCTCCTCAATCTCCTCAGATGTCATCTTTCTTTTCCCTTTGTCACTCACAGACCTTTGTGACTCAGGGTGGAGAGAGCTTTGCCTTCATTGCTTGTTGCAGCATCTAAGCTCTAGCTAAAGAGAGGTTGAGAAGCACCTTCACCAGCAGATGTCTCAATAGGAGTGTAGATCTCTGTAGTAGTTGATGATGATAAGACAAGGGTCTCAGGTTCTACCACTGGGCCTTCAATCAAGGTTTCCCTATGAAACTTATCTTAGGGTCTACCTCAACATCTAGTTGACCGATGGCATTGCCTGAGTGCCTAAGTCTCCTTCTTAGCTGAACTCTACAGTGATCCTGTGTTGGATTCTTTGCGCCAGTCTGTCAGCTTGTCTTGATTTGCTTGGGTTGACAATGGCATGTTGACTAAATCCAGACCTTCATAGTTTTAGGGCTTATCTTGCTGTCCTTGAACTCTTATGATGATTAGGGCTTTCCTGATGTTGTCATACCTCCACCCAATGATGTGATTGGAAGATGGTGAAGATGACATAGCCTTGGTATTCCATCCTCAAACAAACTTTGTATGAAGGAGTCTGTGTAGTCCACAACAATGTGAATTTGAGGAGGTTGCTGAGAAAGCGTAATTGCAAGTGAGGATGGTGAGTCCTCAATGTCCAATCTCTTTAAGAACTCGTAGGTTCTGTGGCTGTAATGACATTCTCCCCCTTTTTGGTAGCATCACCCACTTGCATAGGTGAGCTGGGAGATTGTCAATCATATCCACAGGTTCTTGTGTTCCTGGTTGAGCTCTTCATAAGGGTCTTCCAGCTAGTTTTTCCATAAGATATGAATCTGAAGTTGCTGATCATTGATCCTATTATGTAAGGTAGTCACCTGAGATTCAAGGTGACTGACCTTGGACTAAATAAGTGCATGTTTTAGTCAGTTTGTGCACCTTTAGTCTTAGATTCCCCTAATCTTCATTAGAAGAATCACTGGGGGATAAGATGATTGACCAAAGTCCTCTCTCTCACCACCAGCTTCAAGTTCTTGGCTACTGGTTTTTTCTCTGCTCACTGCAATCTCAGTTGAGATGTCAGTGGGCTAAGTTGTTATGGTGAGGTCTTAATGATGTAATCACTTTCAGAAGTGAGAGCCTCTTCCATATGGACATCCTGAACACGTTCAAAAGTGTCCACCTCAGTTTTAGGTGACTGATGTGGGATAGATATAGGAGACTCAGGAGCATTCATATCTCTTTGAGTAGAGGTAAAGAAGAGAGACTCATTATACTCACTGAAACCTAGATCTTCATCAGTATAGAAATCAAGGTTGGGAATTGGTTAGTGAGATCTATAGGCTGGGGATGGTAACTGTCCCCTAAACTTTGATCACTTGAGTGTTAGACTCAGAGTGATGGCTTAAGGTAGTTGGGCTAATGACCTTATTAGACTGAGCGTGAGGAACCTCAGCACTGATTCTTGGAGAGATGGGAGTGGCCTACTCCTCAGGAGAAGTGGGAGCTCTAGTGTCCACTTCTTCCTGTATGGTGAGTAATATGGGGGCCTCCATGACTGAATAGTCTCATCAGGGTTCGTTTGGACTTTCTTTAGAAAGTGAGAGTGATTTTAGGCTGTGTGGGTGGTTGGGAGGTAGCAGGTGTGGGCTCAACACTAGCTTGTGCTGCTAGGTTGTCACCTGAGCAATGAGCTCTAACATTTTTAGGATAGGGCTGTTTCTACCCCAGAGAAATCACAGTGGCTTTCTAGTATTTTAAAAGATGTCGGGATTCATCTGTCCCAATTTAAGAATGGTACCTGGTTCCCTCAACTGTGAGCCCATTCACAGTAAGAATGTACTGGACCATCTAGGAAACATGTAATATTCTAAGGATCTAAATTAGAAGTAAATGTTAGGATTCAACATGTTTATCAAAGTTCATATCATCTTCATTTGTATGAAAAACGCAGCGGAATATAGTTTTAAAACATGTTAATATGTTGATTATTAAACCCATTTTAATAAGCAAACCCCAAAGCCATGGATCAATATACGAAATACATACAAAAGAACAAACATAGGATGTAAAGAACACAACCTTTGGAGCTGTTCAAAGACGAATTTCAAGAAGAGAAAGAAGATGAAATCGTGGCTGAAACTTCAAAATAGAAGTCCACAAGAGGTGATACCCCAAGCTAGTACAAACACCTTTGAATGCTAGGCTTCTTGACACAAATTTTCAGCAACAAAATCCTCTTTTGTATGCTGAAATTTCTGCTATAACTTTTCTTCAAATGTGAGAGAGAAGGAGAGAGTAGAGAGAGAGCTTTTGGTGTGCGTGTTCTTGGATGTGTTGGAATGAAAAATGTGTTCAAGTGTCCAAGACTTGCATGTCTTGGAACTAATAAAATTTTGGGGCACCCAAGACCAAAAGGGGCGGCCGAAATGGTCCCCTTTTGTTTCCCTCTGAATTCAAATTTTAAAAAAATAAAAATTTACAAACACATCCCTTGTTTTATAAAATTAAAACCATTTTAATTTTATATTACTAACACACTATTATTTGCCATTGCTTAACCATATTAAATAATGTACAAATAATCTTCTATGAACAAATTATCTATATAATGATGTTCATCTACAAACAATAATTTAGAAAATCCAATTTTCTAAATGGTGTCATTATTATTTGTGTGATCTTATCAACAAATATTACCTTTTGGTGTTTGTTTGGCTTGTTATTGGGTATGACCCGACTTGGATCATATTACACTAGCCACATCAATTTAATATGATCTTGGGCAGATCAATACTTTCAATCTCCCACTTGCACAAGATTTATAGAAGATTGATGCAAGCAGCAAATAACGCCTAGCAACGGTTTGCTACCCCTAATGTATATGACTAAGTGCCATTCAATAACATTATCCTTTTCAAGTACCTTACTTGAATATGTTTTAGGTGAATTAATCATCTATCCTTTTGTTGCAGATGTCATGTTAAATCCAAGAGACACAGAATGTCATTCTCTGATGATTTAACTTTAGCAGGCCTTAGACATCTAACTCTCAACGAATAAGAGGAACAAATTCCATCTCGATTACATACGTCTCTCACAATCACCTCATGTTATACCTGAACTCAACCTTATGTACTGTCTTTTTCAGAACAGCAAAGAACTAAGTCAAAGTACAATACTTGTGAATATCAAGACCCAATATGTATCTCAGGTCTGAGGATACAATGATATTCGCCTTTACTCAAAATCTCTTATGACAATCAGCAAGATTCCATGCAGAAATAATTGAGAGCGGGTCAGTCCAATATCTATATCCCATAGATATCAATGAACCTTGGTAGCAACCTCTTGCTGTATATTCATACCATATGAATATCAACCAATCCAGTTCATTATAGTCTTATATTTATAGTTGTTCCCACAAGTATAATCGACTGCGGACGTTTAGAATAACTTATTTATTCATGGATTTAAACATGCTAAAATAGAAGAACAAATGAAATTATAACTATATATTAAGTCAAATAACATTAGTTCCATATCTATATGCAAAATACAACAAACAAACCCATCACTTGAATATCTAAGTCCCATGGCACAAACATGACCCTCATGCTTTGCCTTTTCGAGGAGCTTTGTGAGTGGATCCGCAACATTTTTATCAGTGTGAACTTTGCGAATACATATCTTTCCCTTTTCAACTTCATCCCTTATGTAGTTGAATCTCCGTTCAATGTGCCGAGTCTTTTGATGAGCACGAGGTTCCTTGATTTGAGCAATCGCACCCTCGTTGTCACAAAAGATCTCTAGGGGATCCTGAATGGAAGGGACTACCCCTAGATCGGCTATGAATTTCTTCAGCCATGCAGCTTCCTGTGCTGCCATTGAAGCGGCGACGTATTCTGACTCTGTAGTGGACAACGCTACGACTTCTTGCTTTGAGCTTTTCCAAGAAGCTCCCCCATTCAGAATAAAGATGTACCCCGATTGAGATCGTGAATCATCACGATCGGTTTGGAAACTCGCATCCGTGTAACCTTTTACAACGAGTTCCTCTTCACCAGATCCGTAGATCAAGAACATGTCCTTAGTCCTCCTTAGGTACTTTAGAATGTTCTTGACAGCGATCCAATGACTATCACCAGGATTTTGCTGGTATCTACTTGTCATGCTCAAAGCGCATGACACGTCTGGTCTAGTGCATATCATTGCATACATGATGGATCCTATAGCAGATGCATATGGGATAGCTTTCATTCTATTTTGCTCCTCTTTTGAGCTAGGACATTGAGTCGTACTCAATATTGTCCCTCTTTGAATAGGTACAGTACCTTTCTTAGAGTTTTCCATCTTGAACCTTTTCAAGATTTTGTCAATGTATGCACTTTGATTCAAACCAATTAGCCGCCTTGATCTATCCCTATAGATCTTTATTCCCAGAATATAAGCGGCTTCACCAAGATCCTTGATGGAAAAACAACTTCCAAGCCAGGTTTTTACACCTTCCATGGTTGGAATGTCATTTCCAAATAGTAGTATGTCATCAACATACAATACTAGGAAGGTTATTGTGCTCCCACTAGCCTTCTTATACACGCAAGCCTCATCAGCGTTTTTGATGAAGCCAAATTTCTTTACCTCCTCATTAAAACGGTGATTCCAGCTTCTCGATGCTTGTTTCAATCCATAGATTGATTTCTTTAACTTGCATACTTTGTTAGGATATTTTGGATCGACAAAACCTTCAGGCTGAACCATATAGACATCTTCCTCAAGATATCCATTTAGGAAAGCGGTTTTGACATCCATTTGCCAAATCTCATAATCATAATGAGCAGCTATGGCAAACAATATCCTTATAGACTTTAGCATTGCAACAGGTGAGAATGTTTCATCATAATCAACCCCTTGAGTTTGAGTGAAACCCTTTGCTACAAGTCTAGCTTTGTAAGTATCCAAGTTTCCATGCATATCGTTTTCTTCTTGAAAACCCACTTACTTCCAACTACTTTGGAATTTAGAGGTGGTACGACAAGTTCCCAAACTTGATTGTCATACATGGATTGCATCTCAACGTTCATGGCCTCTAGCCATTTGTCACAATCCAAATTGGACACTGCATCATGATATGTGGTTGGTTCATCTGAATCTACCACATAGCATCCATCCATGAAAAATCCATATCTTTCAGGTGGATTACAAGTTCTACCACTTCTGCGAACGTTTTGTGTGTATTGATCAAACGCTTGATCATCCTCAACATTTTCATGTTGAGTGCTAGTTTCAACCAAACGTGCATCGGGTTGTGTTACTTGATCCTCCTCAAGATCCACTGTTCTACTACTAGTTCCTTCCATAAGGAACTTTGTTTCTAAGAACTCACCCTTTCTGGCAACAAACACCTTTTGTTCCAGTGGATCATAGAAATAATATCCCATAGAATCTCTAGGATATCCAATAAAAACACTTGGTGGATCGGACTTCCAATTTGTTTTGGGTGGGAGTCTTAACATAAGCCTCACAACCCCAGACCCTTAAGTATGATAGGGATGGAACTCTTCCATGCCATATCTCAAAAGGTGTCTTTTCCACCTTTTTGGTTGGGGCCATATTCAGAATACGGGCCGCGGAGAGTAAAGCGAAACCCCAAAATGATAGAGGCAATGTGCTTCTAGCCATCATAGATCGAACCATATCCAATAAGGTTCGATTTCTCCTCTCAGACACACCATTATGTTGTGGTGTCCCAGGTGAGTGAGTTGTGAGATGATCCCACAACTCCTAAGATGATCTTGAAAAACATCACTTAAGTATTCACCACCTCTATCGGTGCGGAGAACTTTAATTGACTTGTTGAGTTGATTTTCAACTTCATTTTTGAAGATTTTGAACATTTCAAAAGCTTCATCTTTATGCCTTAATAAGTACACATACCCATAGCGACTATAATCGTCAGTAAAGGTAATGAAGTATCTTTCACCATTCCTAGTCATCGGCTTAAAGGGACCACATACATCCGAATGTATGATTCTTAATAAATCTTTTGCCCTTTCATTAGTCCACTAAAGGGTGCCTTAGTCATTTTTCCTAGTAAACAAGATTCACATACATCAAATGAATCACATTCATTTGTTTTTAAAAGACCATTCTTTGAAGTGTTTGTATACGTTTCTTGTTTATATGACCAAGACGACAGTGCCAAAGGTAGGTATCATTCAAATCTAATTTGAGCCTTTTGGTGGTTGCTTGGTATATTGAGCTATCATATGTTGTGTTCTCATGAACCAATTCATAAATCCATTATTAGGTATGGCCTTAAAATAAAACATATGATTTAAAGAAACATGAATATCATTGTCAACAAACTTGAAATTATAATCACATTGTCTTAAACGGGAAACGGAAATTATGTTCCTAGTCAAACTAGGAGCATATAATACATTATTAAAATAACTTCCAAACCACTTGGAAGCTTCAAAATGTAGTCTCCTTGGGCTTCTACGTGAACCTTTGCACCATTTCCCATGAAGAGACTAATTTCCCCTTTTGCATAATGTTCATTTCTTTTGAACCCCTGCAACAAATTGCAAATGTGAGTTCCACATCCGGTATCTAATACCCATGTGTTAGAGGAAATAACATTTAGCTCAACATGTATCATAAAATTATACCTGAGGTTTGCCCCGCATCCCTCTTTTCTCTCAACTCTTTGAGATAGACTGGACAATTTCTCATCCAATGCCCTATCTCACCACATTTGAAGCATGGGTCGTTAACAGCAACCTTCTGCTTCTTCTCTCTTGGGCCTCGGAGGTTCCGCCCTAACAACCATCTTCCCCTTTCCTTTAACGTGCCCCTTTCCTTTGGCAACAGTTGCCTTAGGGGGGAGTAGAGACCTTCTCCTTCTTCCACCTTCATTAATGTTAAGAACAGGTAAAACCCTTTTACCCATTCCCGCTTCAGCTGTTTTGAGCATTGAATGAAGTTCATTTATGCTCTTGTCCCATCCGTTCATGTTGTAATTCAAGACAAACGCCTCAAACTTCCTAGTTAGGCCGTTAAGGATCAAATCCGTGGCCAACTCCTTTGAGACAGGACAGTTAAGCCTCTGAAGGCGGTCGATATGGCTTTTCATCTTAAGAACATAAGATGAAACTGATTGGGATTCCTCCATCCGACATGCATGAAGCGCTCGAACCGTTTCGAAGCGCTCCACCCTAGCTTGTTGCTGGAACGTTTCCCGCAACTGAGTGATCATGTCATAAGCTCCATGGAGCTCATACTCCTTTTGGAGTTCAGGAGTCATACTTGCTAGCATTAAGCAAGAGACTTGGATAGAGTCTTCAACATATTTGACCCAATCATTATAGGCCTCCACATCCTCTTCGTTAGGTTCATCGGGGATGGGATCATCAAGGATGTAGGCCCGTTTTTCCTGCTTGAGAACGATTCTCAAGTTGCGGTACCAATCCATGAAGTTGTTAGGTGTTAGACGATCCCTTTGAAGGATCGCCCTAAGAGATTGGTTGTTTTGGTTTGGTACATCGTTATTAGCGTTGTTGTTGTCGGCCATCTACAAGATTTTACAAAGATCCATTTTAGTAATTGTGATAAAATTTATTTCATTTTATTAACACCCTTTTATGTCTCATAGACTTAATAAATAAAATTCTAGAATCCAACGTTATATTTAAATATTGGTTAGGTGACCTTTATCCCATTATTTAAATAAACAAGGTAGTCATGAATGACAATTGCAACCTATTGCAACTTCTAGTGATATGGGATCGTATGAACATCTTATGTTTACAACGGCATGTTATCCCATCAACACCTTTTATAAACACATTTTAGGTGATCCATTCAATATATTTTATAAATCAAGTCGTCCTACTTACACACACGTGTGAGTTTACTACATAAGTGGTTAGGTGACCTTTATCCCACAAACATGGTATTCTCATCTCAAGTTACAAGTTCCCTCAAAGTGGTTAGGTGACCTTTATCCCACTAAGAGTTTGCAAATAACCTAAGTGTTGTATAAAAGGATGGTGTTTAACTTGTTTCTCAAAAGGGATTTGTATTTTCACATTCTTGTTTAGAAAAGCCATGTATATATGATTGTATGCATTCAACCATATGGATCCATTTGGTTCTTTTAAATAAAACCATTTTATTTTGCAAACCAATAACTCCTTTTATAGACCCATTCTATTTAGCTTAATGATTTGAGAACCAATTACATGTAATAGTTTGTTATAATAGACGGTTGTAAATCACATCCAAATATTCAAAACAAACAACATCATAAGCATTCAACCAAGCATAAACATAACATAACATCACATATGCATAACAAAGCATACTAAGTTGAGCACACTTGTTTAGCCAAAACAAGTGTGTCAAAAGGTCTTGTCCTAATGGGTTAAGAACATGATACAAGGTTGACAAAAGGACTCCCACTTGAAACCACATCTTCAAGCATCCTCTTTGTCCATCTTCTCTTCAAATCTTGATCTTGAGCATCTTTACAAAATATATCCTAATACATTTTTTTCTAGTAAAGAAAAAAAAAACTTAATCTATTTATTACAAACCATATGAATAAATGAATTACAAAACAAGACTTGAAACATGAAATTGATTATTACATAGCCAAATGAATATAACATGACAACCAATCATCAATCCACATGGTCTAGGCTTTGTTATGCATAACCAAAACACATATCCAAAAAAAAATATGTCACGAAATGGGCAGCCCCTTTTAACCCATGTTCTTGGCCAACACAAACCAAGAACAAATGGGTTAAGTCCATACAAACAAACATCTTATGACTAGATTTTTTAAAGATCCTTACATGCATAAATAATATCTTTAAGAAATCAAAAGGGGTTTTACATTCCAGCCCACAAACATACGGGTATGAGTGTCAAACACCATAAAACCCGAGAACAAGCAAGAAAAATACATGTATGCTTTCGTATATGTGGCTCTTGATGCCATTGTTGGGATTCAACATGTTTATCAAAGTTCATATCATCTTCATTTGTATGAAAAACGCAGCGGAATATAGTTTTAAAACATGTTAATATGTTGATTATTAAACCCATTTTAATAAGCAAACCCCAAAGCCATGGATCAATATACGAAATACATACAAAGAACAAACATAGGATGTAAAGAACACAACCTTTGGAGCTGTTCAAAGACGAATTTCAAGAAGAGAAAGAAGATGAAATCGTGGCTGAAACTTCAAAATAGAAGTCCTCAAGAGGTGATACCCCAAGCTAGTACAAACACCTTTGATGCTAGGCTTCTTGACACAAATTTTCAGCAACAAAATCCTCTTTTGTATGCTGAAATTTTCTGCTATAACTTTTCTTCAAACGTGAGAGAGAGGAGAGAGTAGAGAGAGAGCTTTTGTGTTGTGTTCTTGGATGTGTTGGATTGAAAAATGGTTCAAGTGTCCAAGACTTGCATGTCTTGGAACTAATAAATTTTGGGGCACCCAAGACCAAAAGGGGCGGCCGAAATGGTCCCCTTTTGTTTCCCTCTCAATTCAATTTTAAAAAAAAAAATTTACAAACACATCCCTTGTTTTATAAAATTAAAACCATTTTATTTTATATTACTAACACACACTATTATTTGCCATTGCTTAACCATATTAAATAATGTACAAATAATCTTCTATGAACAAATTATCTATATAATGATGTTCATCTACAAAAGCAATAATTTAGAAAATCCAATTTTCTAAATGGTGTCATTATTTATTTGTGTGATCTTATCAAAAAATAAATTACCTTTTGGTGTTTGTTTGGCTTGTTATTGGGTATGACCCGACTTGGATCATATTACACTAGCCACATCAATTTAATATGAATCTTGGGCAGATCAATACTTTCATAAATTGGTATAACAAACTGAGAGTACCTGAACTTAACCCCTTGAATCATCCATGGATTATGAAGGAGAGATCCTCAGGATCTGGTCCCACCACCATGCTTTTTTTGATAAGTTGTGGATGACCACATGAGCAGAATCTCCACTGGGGATGAGACCTTCTCCTTTCCTAAAGGTCTTTACAGGAAATCTACCTCATTCCTAATGGCTCAAAAGAAATGATTGACAGCTTCCTTTGGGAAGAACCCCTCACTTCTTCATCATCCAGCTAAATATGCCTATTGAGATGGGCTGGAGTGTTGAAGATTGTTCTCCCCTGCACTATGGCAGACAATGCCTACTCCCCTCTAATTGACCTCTTAACACATCTTCCAGAAATCAATAGCTGATCCTCATAGAGAGGAGGATCAATTGTTAAGGAGTGAAGTAGTTGGATAAAGCTAAGAATCGACAAACACTGATAAATGAGACCTTTCTTAGAGCTTAACAGAGCAACCTCATTGTTTTGCCTGTGGAGCTGTAGGTAATGTTGGGATCATTTCTGTGAGCAAGGTTAGCCATTGGGGTTAGCTTAAGGATGAGAAAGAATGAAGAAATAAATTCAAATAGAAATTTGGGGTTTTAGTTTGGAGGAAGACAGATGATAGAAAGAGGGGAAACCGTTAGGTTTATATGTGAGAGGAATTTCAGATAAAATTTAATGAAAGAGGATAAACTTTGAAATCCGGATGTCGGTCCCACCTCTGAAAAAGTAGTTTACTTTTGCTCAAAAAGTAGTTTTATTGGAAGTCAAAAAGATTCCGAAAGTTAATTATCTTCGGAAGTTTTAATTAAAAAGGCTTTCGAAGCTAAAATGACTTTGGAATTTCCAGAGAGTTTTGAAAATTTTGCTTCGGAAGAGAAATTAAAACTTGATTGCTTTGTATATAGAATTACAAAGCTTCCGAGAGTTAATTTTGATTTGGAAGTAAATGGTCCTTGAAAATAGGTAAGTGTCTGAGACAAGTATTTAAGCTTCGGAAGACAGATCAAACAACTCTTCCGAAGGTAAATTTCTTGGACAGTTTATCATCCTAAAAGCTGATATTAGATATTTAAATCTCTATTCATCAAAAGCCTTTGTAAACAGATCATCATATTGTTCATGTGTGTGACTTTGACTAGTTTAATTAATCCTTTTTTCATAGTTATCTCTTATTAAATGATACCTGATATTGATGAGCTTGAACAACTAGTCTAGCCTTGTTCTTGATTATGATGCCTCTATCATCTTTCTTGTTCCTAAACACCCATTTGGTTCCAATGGTAGTCTTCCCAGATCAAAGAGGACAAAGGTTCCAAACTTTCTGCCTTTTGAATTGACGCAGCTCTTGTTGCATAGCTTCAACCCAACTTCCATCCTTTAGAGCCTCATAAACTTTCTTTGGCTCTATCTGGGATAAGAAACAAAAGTGAAGACAAACATTTGCTTCATGGGTTTGTCCTCTTGTCCTTACCCCTGTGAGAACATCTCCAAGGATATTTGTGGTGGGGTGAGACTTGTGGATCCTAAGCTGAGGGATCAGAGCAGGTTGCTGAGAATGATCTACATTAGAGAAATTTAGATCTTGCATAGATGTTTCTCCCACCACATCAGCACACTTTTCAAGAGAAACTTGATCCAAGCAGTGTGTGACATCATTGATGTTCTCATCTATGGTGTGGTTAGTGGCATCAAGAAATTCTTGGTCACTGTCACGACCACTATTATTGTCTTCCACAATTGAGATGTTCTTATCTGGTTGTGGAGCCTCTGAGCTGGAATTTGAAGGCACCCTAGATGTATCGGCTGAGTTTGTCATTGTAGTGCTGACAAAAACCTCATTAGCAGAAGTAGTTCCAGCTTGAGGTGAAGATGTATGAATTGAAGTTCTTCTTAGTTCAAATCTTGGTTCAGTATCATCTGTATTTGAATTTTCTACAGATCCTGAAACATTCTCACAAGATTTGTTATAAAAGTTGGTAACTAAGTCAAGATCAAATAACCAATCCGGACGAGAACCAGTAACACAGGGTGTGTGTTCATTGCAAGTCACATTGGCTGACTCCTCAACATTTCTACTTCTGAGATTGAATCCTCTATAAGCCTTAGCTTGAGAAGAGTATCCAATAAAGTGTCCATCATCTGATTTCTCAACAAACTTGGCAATTTGATCTTTGGTATTCAAGATGGTGCAAGGACAACCAAATGACCTGAGAAAACCAATGAAAGGTTTCCTCTTGTGCCAAAGTTCATAAGGAGTCTTGCCATGAGTCTTGACCACTAAAACTCTGTTTTGCACATAGCAGGCAGTGTTGACTGCCTCTGTCCAAAGGTGATGGGCAGCTTAGAGTCAGATAGCATGGTTCTTGCAGCTTCAATCAGTGTCTTGTTTCTTCTCTCAGCAACACTATTCTTCTGAGGTGTCCTGGGAGCTTTGTATTGTCTTGTAATACCCTTTTCATCATAGAATGCATCAAGGATTTGGTTATTAAATTTAGTTCCTTCATCACATTTTATGATCTTGACCTTGTGATCAGATGGATTCTCAATCTTTAAGATGAAATTCTTCAAAATCTCAGGAGTCTCATCCTTAATTCTAAGGAAGAAAACCTAAGTGAATCTTGTAAAGTCATCAGTGATCACTAAACAGTAAGAGGTCCTTCCTAGACTCATTATACTAGTGGTACCAAAGAGATCCATATGTAACAAGTGTAGGGGTGTAGTGATGGAGTTCCTTTCCTTAGGCTTGTGAGATACCTTATGTTGCTTCCCTTTTAGGCATGCAACACAATGGTCATCACTTGTAAACTCTTTCTTTGGTATTCTAGTTACCAAATCATTTTTAATTAATATTCTTAAAGTTTACATGGCACATTCTAGTTACCAAATCTATTAAAATAATATTCTTAAAGTTTACATGGCACATTCTTTTATGCCATAGGAAAGACTCATCACTATTAGCTTTAGACAGAAAGCATAAAACTTCTCTAGAGGGAGATGTTTCTTGCAAATCCATCTTGTACATGTTCCCTTTCCTAGGGACTCTAAGCAGGATATGCTCACAAGGAATGACCATACCAGGTTTGAGAATAATGCACTCATGCTTAGTGTAGAGCATGTTATGACTCTGATCACAAAATTGGGAGACACTCAGAAGATTGTACCCAAGATCTTTGACAAAGTTTACCTTATCAATGTTAAGCTTACCATTTGTGACCTTGCCCCTTCCAGAAATGTAACCACCTTCATCTCCTCCAAAGGCAACTGGTCCTCCATCAATTCTTTTCAAAGTTCTGGAGTAGTGACCTATTGCCTGTCATGTGCCTGGAACAACCGCTATCAATGATCCAGACATTTTTGTTTGTCTTGAGCTATCCCTACACAAAGAAGTTGATTAGTTACATTTGGAAACCCAAGCGTTCCTTGTCTTGGGTTCAGAAATAGAAGGTAAAGCAATAGTAATAGATCCTATGGTTATGTTAAGAGGATCTTGAGCTGTTGTTGATTGAGAATACTCAGTCACTTGGTCTTTCTTAGACTTCCACACCACCTTTGGAGTCTTGGACTTGACCTTCAAAACTTTGGGAGCTTTTAGAACTATGGAAGTTTTGATGACTGAACCTTCAGAAGATTCTTCAGACACTGCAGCAGACTTCAGTGCTTTGGAAGAACTCCTTTCTTCCGAGACCAACTTCTCTTTCGAGGGTAATTTTCCACTTCCCTTCTTCTTAGACTTGGAGCTTCCGAAGGACACAAGTTTTCCTTCCGAAGCATGAATCTTTTTAGAACTCTTTGAAGTTTTGTCTTGGTCACATGGACAATACCTTTAGGATTGTATGGACAATCCTTAGCAATGTGAGTGATACTCTCACACATGACACACATCATTTTCTTCTTCACAAGAGTCTTCTGCTGGGAACAAGTCTGTCTTTGGTCACATCGCTTCTCCACCTTCATCTTGATAGATGCTGAGACAGTTCCTTTGGGCTAGGAACTGTTCTTGGAGTTTGATGGTCGAGGCTGTGCAGCAGTGGTACACAACAGATCAGTCTTCTTCTTGTTACTGAGATGAGTTGAACAAGAACCAGAACTCTTAGCAGAAGAGTTTTGGTTTATGTCTTTAGTCCTACTACTTTGAATCCTACAGATATGAAAACTTGTTTCTACTTAGAGTCAAAAGTAGCCTTGATCTCTTGAGCCTTCCTTGCCTTTCTTTTGCTCTTTCCGATCAAGTTCTTTCTCATGGACTTGGTCATCACAGTCTTCTTCTCCTCCTTAGAAGGATAGTGGCCGTTCTTGGAATCCTCTTCTTCACACTTCTCGGAGGAATTCTTCACTATCTCTTCTTCATCCTCTTCACTCATAGGATCTATGAGAGAAAGCTAATCTTCACAAGTTCCACACCAAGGAGATCTTATAGACAAGATTGTGTGTGGAGGAGCTATCTCATTTGATCCTAGTCCCTGCCTATTTTGATAGCACACTTTATTGTGCAGGGATGAGGATATCATGTTCTTGAAGGTCTCTTCTTCAAGAACACTTTTTTCTGCCCTGGCTTTGTTGATCACAAGCTCAGCCTGGCACTCAGTCAGCTTGGTTATGAGATCTTTCATTTGAGTCCTAAAATCTATGTGTTCATGTTTTAGAACTGAAATGGTTTTCTCAAGGTCCTCTATCTTTAATTTATAATCATTTTCAGACTTTCTAAAATCATATTTTAAAATGTTTAAGGACTCAAGGTCAGATCTCATCTCCAAGTTATAGGACCTGTATCTATTGACTTTAGCAATGTAATCAGGAGTATAGAGATGTTCCAATACCTTGGCTTCATCATGATTGTCATTAATGCATGGTTAAGAGAAGCATCTTCCACCTGAAATCTCCAGTCAAAGCCTCCTTCTTCAACAACAATAGTAGCGTGCTGCTTTGACTTCTCATTAAGAAGAGCTTTGTCAGTGTAGTTTGGCCTAGGTTGTGTTTGGCCACCACTTGTTTTAGGTGCCTTACACTCTCTGGCAAAGTGGCCCATCAAGTTACAATTGTAACACTTGACTTTGCCTTTGTCTAGGCCAAACTTTACACTGGTTGCATTGCTTGGAAACTTCCTTCCAGTCCGCTTGTAGAACTTCTTGGCTCTGAGAGTGAGAAGAGCCATCTGCTGGACTATTTCCATGTATTCGAGATCATTTGGATGAATATAGTCCAGGTCTTCAAGAGTAAAAAGAGAGTTGCCACAGCTTTCATCAGAAGACCCAAAAGCTTGAGAAGAGCTTGTCTCTTGGAATGGGATTCCTTGAGTATAGTTCTCCCTTGGTGTCTCTAGGAAGGTGATGAAAGGACCCTTTGGTGAGTTGTCAAGGTAGCATATGAGATGGTGCTTGGGTTATATGCTATCCCTTTCAACCATATGTAGGGCTAAACCCATTTGATTGTTGGAGTTGCCAGATGAACCTTGCATGTTCATCTCCATCAGGTAGCCACTGAGAATCCCATATAACTCTGTGAGAGTAAGAGTTTGAGATTTTTAGTTCTCTTGATCACCACACCGTAGTATGTCCATTGCCTAGGAAGTGAGGTCATGAACTTCCTTACAATGTCTCTATTCTCAAGAGAAGCTCCTCCATCCACTAGGGTATCCACAATCTCAACATACCTGAAGTACTACTAAGTCATGGTTTCACCTGCTTTGAAGGTGAAGTTTTCAAACTGCTGCTTCAAGAGATCCTTCTTGTTCTCCTTGGCTTCAGAGGAACCCTCATACATCAGTTTCAGTGCATCCCATAGCTGCTTGGCTGTTTTGCACTTCTTGAAACCTTTGTATACAAAGTTTGGAAGGGTAGTTTGACGGGCTGTCATGGCTTTTCTGTCAATCTCTACTCTCTTCCTATCTTCATCAGAGTAGTTAGCCACATCCTTGGGGATCATACCAGCAACATTAGCCGAGGGGTGCTAGGTATGAAAGGTCTATTCTCTACAGTCAGTTTCCAAGGGTTTAACATGCATGAGTATATCAATAGATTTACAAGTAGTAATTCATGTCAATGGTTATAAATTATGTATGTTTATAGAACACATATAGCTACAATCAAACCTTGACCAAGATTAAGATTACAAGTTTATAATGATCAGCTAAATGTACTTGGTTCCCATGATAAACAAGTCATACGTCATCAGGAGCCGACAAAACATCGGTTTTAAATCCAAATAGGCTTGTCAGGCCCATAGATCTATGAATTGCATGTGCGTTACAAGTATAAAAAGTTTACAAGTGTAAGTTTGATAAATTTAACATGTTCCACCCCAAAGGTATGAAATAATATAAAAAGGGGCATGAAAACTCACTTGACGTATAAGTGTATAAGATTTTAATAAGAATGAAACGACGTTCGAATGAGTTCCTTTACAAGATACCTAAACGTATATATTACAAGTTTAAGTTTATTAAGATTAACTATTAAACGTGAAGTAGGGTTTCGACAAGAATTTGGGGGGTTTTTTATAAATAAATAAAGTTAGTTAATGAAATCATATATTTATATATATATATATATATATACATATATATATACACACACACACACACACATATATATATATATACATATATATATACATATGCAGGATCGTTGAAGGGTGAGAGTTACAACACAACAACACAAAGAGGAGATTAACCAAACTTAATTAAGCAGTAAACTGGATTAACCAAGATAAGACACTAAGAACACAAGTAATGAAAGAGACAGAACATAAAGACACAAGTATATGGTTTTCAAGAATGCAGTATATTGCTTTCTCTATGTTCTATTACAAGTGTTACAAAGCATCAATAAAAGTTACAAGAACATGAGATACTTATACTACATCCTACAGCTGGCCATACTTTGAAAGCCAGCTGCATACAATTGACTAGACACAAACAAAATCAATTGTAGAGTTACAAGGCAGATTGCCTTTTGACTTGTGACTATGAGATGCCATAGCTCACATCCTTTTCTATTACAAAAAGGAAAAAGTACATAAAGTAGAAAGAATACAGACTCAAGACCTCAATGTACAGTTACAAAAAGCATGGACCTTATCACCAAACCATGTTAGTTGGTGACTTGCAGAGTTGCAGCAGAAAGATGTCCAGCTTTATGGAACAGTACATCAGATAAAGCATATGTTAAAAGTCTTCAGAAGAAATCTGTCTTCATGAACTTGAAGCTTCGGAAGACTTTGTCTCTGAGGCTTCGGAGGACTTCATCTTTGCCTTCGGAAGATGTTGGTCTTGGCTTCAGAAGTTTTCACACTTAGAGTATTTCTGTTGCACATGTGAAACTTCCGAAGCATTCCACTTCAATGCACTTGTGCAGCATACAGGAGAGACTAAAGATGTTTAGGTTGCATCAACCTCTTCATTAATCTCTACAAACTCCCCCTAGGCTGATGCTACCAAAACACTTAGAAAACTTCAGATATCAACAGTCCTCATTAGGATGATCACCATTCCTTTCTTCATAAGTTGATCAGGATCCTTCAGACTGTCAAAGTGTCTTTTCATGTCAAAGAGATCATGCAGAGGCAACTGAAACATATCTTGCCATGTATAAATGTCTTCAATGCCTTGATCTCTAATAACATGCCATCTTTCTAGATTTGTGGTGTATGTCCAAGACAAGATGGGTCTTCCTGATGCTAGAGGAGCTACTAAAGTTGGAGTTGGTTGAGCATCCTCTGGCTGCACATCCTCAGGTTGTTCTAATTCATCCTGAGGTTCGAAAGATGATGCAGGCTTCTTCTTCTTAGACTTTGCTTTAGAAGCCATCCTCTTCTTTCTCTTTCCAAATTTTAACTGAGAAGACTGGCATGCAGCACCAGATGGATCTTCACTGTCTCTCTCAGTTGGGACTTCTCTCTCTCAAGCTCAGAAGGAGAGGGAGGTTGACCCTGTTGTGGATCAGAAGATGAAACTTGCTAAGCATTAGAAGGAGGTTCGGGTGTGTTGTGTCTGTTTGTTCAACCCTAACCTCCACTTCAGGTGGGGCCTGACTTGGAGTGGAGTGTAAGTCAGTGAGCACTCCACTCTTGATCTTCTGCTTCATTACCCTGATATGCTCATCCATAGTGGATAAAGACATGGGTCCAAGTCTCCTTCCGGAGAATCCATACAGATTCAAGAAGCTCATCATCCTCTACCAATCAGCAGACTTCTTCATGCTCTTTTGGATGATGGCTCTTGACTTTGCAGCTTCTTCCCTCATCTTCCTCTTTGTTGTCTTTCTTTCCTTGACTAGCTCAAGCTCAAGTTGTTTTAAATACTCAAACTCAACATAGTCATGTGGTAAGGGAAGGAGTGCATGTGCCTGATAGAGACCTATGGCACTCAGGTAGTTAATCATCTTCATTCTGTCTTCTTCCTTATCTACCTGAGGTTCTTGTTGAACCACATCCTCTTGTTCAGGGCTTTCTTCAACCGGTGAGAGGGTAGGCATACCTCTGTACAGTCTTTTTCTTTTTCTTTCTTCTTTGATTTGTACTAGGAGTTCTGCATCTTCTGCCTCCTTCTTCTCTCTTGACCTTTCCAGATCAACCAGCTCATTCAATTTATCCAAGGGGAGAGAAATGATATTATCCATGTCATAGTTTCTAGTTTGCAGATAGTTAATCCTGACGGCCCTTAACTCATCATTCTGAGTGTCTGGTCTGGGGGCAGCCCTGATTGCAGACTCCATGAGTCTTGGAGACTCAGTAGAGGAACCTTCTCCCCTTAGCCTCCTTTTCCTCTCTCTCTCCTCCTCCTAAATCTCCTCATATGTCATTTTTCTTTTCCTTTTGTCACTCACAGACCTTTGTGACTGAGGGTGGAGAGAGCTTTGGCCTTCATTGCTCATTGCAGCATCTGAGCTTAGGCCAGAGAGAGGTTGAGAAGCACCTTCACCAGCATGTGTCTCAGAAGGAATATGGATCTCTGCAGCAGTGGGAGATGATAAGACAGGGCTCTCAGGTTCTGTCATTGGGCCTTCAGTCAAGGTTTGCCCTATGAAGCTAATTTTAGGGTCTGCCTCAACATCCAGTTGACCGATGACATTGCCTGATTGCCTTAGTCTCCCTCTTAGGCTGAACTCTGCAATGATCCTGTCTTGGATTCTTTTAGCCATTCTGTCAGCTTGTCTTGATTGGCATGGGTTGACAAGTGGCATGTTGACTAGATCCAGACCTTCATAGTAGTTCAAGGTCTGAAAATTAAAAATTTCTTGCTGTCCTTGAACTCTTATGATGGTGAGAGCCTTCCAGTTGTTGTCATACCTCCATCCAATGATGTGATTAAAGGATGATGAAGGTGACATGGCTCTTGGTATCCCATCCTGAAATAGACTTTGTATGAAGGAGTCTCTGTAGTCCACATCAATGTGATCTAGAGGAGGTTGCCGAGAATGCACAGTTACAAGTGAGGATGGTGAGTCCTTAATGTCCATTCTCTCAGAGGAACTCCCAGGTTCTGTGGCTGTAAAGACTTTCTCCCCCTTTTTGGTAGCATCACCCACTTGCATAGGTGAGCTGGAGGATAGATCAATCACATCCACAGGTTCTTGTGTTCCTGGTTGAGCTCTCCTTAAGGGTCTCCCAGCTAGCTTTTCCTTAAGATATGAAATCTCAAGTTGCTCATCATTAATCCTATTGTTTAAGGTAGTCACCTGAGATTCAACGTGACTGACCTTTGAGACTAAATAGGTGCATGTTTTGGATAGTTGTTGTACCTTTAGTCTCAGATTTCCCTCATCTTCATTAGAAGAATCACTGGGGGTGGAGAAGATTGGACCAGAGTCTTTTCTCTCATGACCAGTTCTTAGTTCTTGGCTACTGGATTTCCTCTGCTTACTGGCAGTCTTAGTTGAGATGTCAGTAGGCTGAGTTGCCATGGTTGAGGTCTTAATGATGTAATCACTTGCAGAAGTGAGAGCCTCTTCCATATGGACATCCTGAACAAGTTTAGAAGTGTCCACCTCAGTTGTAGGTGACTGATGTGGGGTAGATGTAGGAGACACAGGAGTATTCATCTCTCTTGGAGTAGGGGAAAAGAAGAGAGACTCATTATACTCACTGAAACCTAGATCTTCATCAGTGTAGAAGTCAAGGTTGGGAATGGTTGGTTGAGATCTATAGGCTGGGGATGGTACTGTCCCCTGAAGGTTGATCACTGAGTGTTGAGACTCAGAGTGATGGCTTAAAGCAGTAGGGCTAATGAGCTCATCAGGCTGAGCATGAGGAACCTTAGCACTGATTCTAGAAAAGATGGGAGTGGTTCTCCTCCTCAGAGAAATAGGAGCTCCAGTATCCACTTTTTCCAGTATTGGTGAGTATATGGGGGCCTCCTCAGATGAATAGTCTGAGAACGGGTTCGTTTGGATTTTC